>OY982578.1:8148176-8748176 GCA_963859945.1 Euplagia quadripunctaria | reverse complement strand
CAATCCTATTGAACCGGGCACTTTGGGAATTAAAAATGGGAAAATTAGGAGTTTATTGAAAATAAAAAGTAGGTAAGAAGCCAAGGAATAGAAGGAAAGGAATAGTGCTTATACGGATGTATTTGAGAAGGTAAGCAATAGCTTGATCAGATCAGGGGCACTTGAAACTTAAACTGGCTTTACTTCATCTTACTTTATTAATTACTAGCAACCCGCCCCGGCTTTGCACGGGTAGTAGAGACATCTTCAACAATCATCATCATATTTCAACCAATTTACAAAAAAACGTTAACAAATTACACACCTAAACCTTCTACCACTCTGATACGTGAAAACCCGTTCAGTAGTTTTTCAGTTTATCGCGAACAGACAGACATACAGACGCGGCGGGGGACTTTATTTTATAATATGTAGTGATATTTCTCTAAATTAAGCAACACATATAATGCAACCCCTCTTGCAAACACCTATGTAGACTACAACAATAGTATTTTAAACTTAATTAGTAAACATTTCTTAGTCAATGTAAGCCTATTATTATTAGTTCTCAATACACAACTATGTATGTCACCTCAATAACGGCGACCCCAATAATATATAGTTTCCGTAATAATTATTATTTACAATATTTTTACTAGACAGCTAAATCTCTGTTAGAATGTGTTTATAGATGTTCGCTCACACACGATTCATGTTAGACTATAAATACGAAAATAAAAAACTGTAAATTGTCGCCTGCGGTATTTCCGGACCGATACGACCTTCAAACCTTCAAGAAAAGAGCGTACTCCTATCTCAAACGCCGGCAACGCACTTGTGACTATCGAGTTGCAGATGTCCATGAGCGACGGTAGTCACTTACCATCAGGTGACCCGTCTGCTCGTTTGCCCCCTATAATATATAAAAAAAAACGTAATTTACTAAAGAAAAAAGTAATAAAATAGTATCTGAACACGCCACAGTAGTTTCACTACAGTCAACTTACTAAGATGACTACTGACACTGACTGATGACTATTGATGTGTCCTATGAAAAAAAAAACATAATTTAATCCAATTTATTATATTTATATTTAAACCACTGTACTAGAAGACTATCAAATTTTATAATGAACACTCTTTAATCATACAACCCTTTTAGCTTAATTCTCGGGTCACTTTAATTATACTAGATCTTTAATTCATATTTTCCGACCTGCTTAAATAATATTACGTAACTTGTTTATGTCCTGTAAGCTTTTTATTTATGTTCTAATAAAGGTTCCTGAAATTAATTTAAAATTAAAGCACATAGAAATAGAACTCACTTTCCAACATCCTGGAGTAATTGGAGATCGGCTGGGTCGTCTCCGTAATCTTGCAAGTTCACTTCGACATCGTCTTCTCCTGATAAAGATACATTAGGATTTCATTTATTTGTTTTATGATTATTTATATATATATACATTTTTATTAAATTATATTTATAGTTTAAAATATATTAAAAAACTAAACTAAAATTATAATCACTTTTATGCAACCAGCTGTTGACATATGCTTGCATAGACCTGATTATTTTTTTAGAATAAGTAATGTGAAACCATTTTTTTAGTTCAGAAACAATATTTTTCTTATCATTAGAAATAGATATAAATATTTATTTTTCTTTTGTACCAATATACAGGGTGTTACAGAAAGGTGTGGTCATATTTTAGGGTCGTATAGTCTACTATACGACCCTAAAATATGACCACACTTGGGGTCTACCCCAAGAATACTCGTAAAGTAAAGTCCAAACAATTTTATGAAAATTCGTGATTTTTAATACAGAAATCTTTTTTTGAAACTGAAAAATTAAACTTGAAAATTGACGGATAAAGATAATATTTCGTGTTATAGAGGGCTGAAATGAAACTAAAAACATTTTTTTTAGAGATCCATTTTTATAAATCCTGTGTAAGCTATGCAATCCGTTTGTGCAAGTGGATTAACGAAACAGCGTCAATTACAGCGTTCGACTGTGAACCGCTGTCCATTAGAATAGCTAAAGTAATTTGTTACCCATGGGAGGACCGGACGTAAAGGATGGTGGGAGGTCCGGACATTTTGTAAATGTTTGAGTTTAGTTGCAGGAGCTTAACAAGTTCTCGGGGACTTCCTTCCTAGGGTATACCCGAGTCCCTTGCGATAGACTCACTTGTGACGGAACACCGTGTGGTTTTAGTCGGTTCGATTCCGACATACCACTTCACCAATAGCCATGGTGAGGTAATGACCCGTGGGGGGTTTCCACACAAAAAAAAAGCAGCTTAACAAGTAATCTTTTGCATTAACTTACAAATATAAAGGAAATCAACCTTGAAGATATTAAGTCTTAAGAGAAATATACTTTACAGTCAATGATACCTACATATATGACATTTACTAGGATTATATATGATCAAATACATTCTAGTTTCAACTCCTCCAATTTACTTCTGATTAAATTCCTTGCCGTTTCTCAGAGAGTTTAACTGTTCCTGGGACTCGCCATTCGTTGTTGATTCCAGCTTAAGGCTCATGACAGTGTGGGTGGGATTACTATCTGTGACTTCACAAACATACATGAAGGGTTTAGATGTTCGGCAAATCGGAACAACTACTTGTTCATCACACAAATAACTTTGACCTATTTCACTAAATCCGAAACGATGAACATGAATTAAAATTTTGAAATTAATTAGATTTGCCTATTAACTATACACATTTTGAGTTTTTAAAACTAACATTGACAAATATTTTTATACCGTTGCATGTGCGCATTGAAGCAGAAAAAACCTATGTTCCACAAAAATTATAAATAAATAAATAAAAAAAAACTCTAAATAAAAATAATTAACAAAAAAATGGGTTCGTACCTACAGGCGAGCACTGGTAACTACTTATCATCAGACGGGTTGTGTGCCTGTTTTTTAGCTGCCTAAATAAAATATTGAGAATTGATAGATACTGTACCAGGGTCAATGTAGGAGGCATGTGCCCACTCAGCAGCGAGTAGGACAGCCGCAAGCGCCAGCAGAAGTGCGCCGGCGCGCGGCATACTGCCCGCGCAACAACCGCTGCTTGCCTGCAACATAACATAAAAGTTATAATCAAAGACAGTTTTTAACATTTGACTTATAACTATCAAGGTTATAAAGTACCCATTTTATTATTTTTAAAAAGTTTTTCTTGCACCTTAAAATTTTTGTCTGTCCTTTACAAATATCGAAATTTTTTTCGTTTTTTAGTCATTCAGTGGACTTATTGGATACAGGTTATAATATTTCGACATTAGATAGACCCACTGATTGTAGGCATGGGATGAAACAAAACAACTCCTTTTAGTTTTAGTAGTCAGCATCCTAAGACAGCAATGATGATAATTATGATGATTTACCAGATCCAAAAATATCTACCCTTAGAGCAACTACTTATAAATGATACAAAGAGAGAGAATCGGCAGCTTAGATGCAGTCAACGAAAAGTCTGCTAAACTCCATTGTCAATATGAAGACAAATCAATTTTATATCTGGCACGCTCTGCACCTACTTATACAACTTACTATTTAAATTTCACCACAATTATCTGTACGTTATCGTTTTGAAACCAGTTATTCATACATCATCGGCACTTCATAATTTATAATAAACCTCAGTTATGTTCAATGTGAAGAGCAAATCCTAACAACGAAGAAGATAGTTTGAAACAAAAATCTAAAAATTGAAGTCTGTCTCGGACAAGAAGAAAGATTAAAAATCCACTTGTTTATCATACTCTAGATATATTTAACATAGAAAAAAGATAGAAAATAACATTTGTATCTGTATAATGTTCCTATCTATAAATAAAAAATAGGCAGTCCTGGGACTGCCGACAGAAGTGAAAACTTAAACGAAACGACGAACTTAAAACGTCACATTAGCAGGTAGGTGACATTAATTAATAAGGAGCTGACATAACTCAATGTTTAGATTAGTGCACTCTAGTGGATCCATATATGTATTATTAGCGTGACGGTCACGAGTTCAGTACTTTATCCCCATAATGAGAGTGTACAAACGTGCCGAAAGACGTTTTCACTTCAAAAAAATTGTTTGTTGATAAGCGTATCACGTTAAAATGAGTTGAAAGGATTATTGTTTTGATGATTTTGCTTTTATATCAGTCCGAATAAGGTTCTTATTTAATAAACATTGGATACTTTTTTGTAAAGAGTTAAACAATCAGATACGACTTCTTTATTATTCGTAAATTTAATCATTACTCAAAGTAATGTTAAAATTATTACATAAATTATCAATAATCAAAATTTCATAATTAGCAATATTATTTGTATAAATTCATAAGTTCATACAACAAGACAAATAGAAATCAAATATTACCTAAACGGTAACTAAATGGTAACTAACTAACTAAATGGTATTAAGAAAAATATGAAAAATTAAAAAAATACACGGTCATGTTCAAATCCTCCTTTAAAAATACTATGTGTGATATTTTTTTTATTAACACTCTTAATTCGTCAGCAAAATGATACAGTTTAATAACCTCTTGTCATTTGGCTGACCATTCAGCCTACAGGCCTGTGACCACGGCCGGGGTAACGTGATAAACATTTCAGGTAGTTTAGAAGTGGGTACATAATCCAACCAAGCCTCTAATTTCAGTCAATGTAATCGTGTATACGAAACGTGCAAGTTTTAAAGTTCGTAAGCTTGTGTGTTTAATACGGTAATACAGTCACGGCAAATATCACTTGAATATAAATAGAACTTTTAAAATGTTTTTTTTAATATACTTCAATGCTATCTGACAATTACAATAACAGTTCCTCATTTACGTTTATTTAGAGTATTTTTTTATTTGTATCCAATAGTTGTATCCGTAATCAGTGACCATGGTTAAAAAGAAAAATGACCTATATAAGATTCCTTTTTTATTGATTACCTAGGTAAAGAGAGACATTATGCAAACTTATTTAAGCTAAAAATGTTTCATAAATAATAGTACGATAAATACGTGTTCAAAAAGTGTATAAATAATATTACTACTGTTAATACATAAATATAACTACCGAGATATGTTCAGCGACTATATGATTGGGAGCAACTACCTGTGGTTGGCTAATTAACCAAGTCAAGCGTAAGCATAAGCGGAACTCCAAACCAGTACATGCTGCTATAGACATGATGATCTCGAAGCAATTAATATGATCATATTTCTCTGCTACGGTTTTACGTAGACATGCTACGAAAATAAAACGTAACACAGTACACTGCTACGCTTTCATCCCGCTAACTACGAATGAGCTACGAGAGGATTACAGCCGTTTCGCACTATTTCTCACATGATATCCGCTTTATTTGTGCTTACTCAGCTGTTAAGTCTATTCTTTTGTAACGAACGACAAACGCCTTTCGACTTTATTACCTAGATAGGCTTGATGGCATCGTAGCAAAGAATTGCAATAGTTGAATCGATATTGGCCACTGACAAATTGATTGGCTCATACGTTTCGTGTTCTAAGTGTTCAATTACATTATTTGTATTTACTGTCAATGTAATATTTGAAAAGAATAAGAATCTTACCAAGAACGATGATAGGATATAATCATAAGTTTAAAATTTAAAACACCCCCGAGTCGAAAATCCCTTTAACGATTAGAAAAGAGCTGATGACCTTCGAACGGCTAAACAGTTTTTAAATTAGATATAAATATTGTTTAATTTATTTAATGAAATTATAATACAGAGGTGATACAAGGGCTACACTGAAAATTTCGGGAATCAAGGAAGTGACACAACATTACTATTTAAAAATGTATTTATTGCTCTTCGAAGTATTCTCCGCGAAATTTGACACATTTTTCCATACGATGGAACCAATCATTGAAGCAACCATTCCATTCGGAAGTTGGGGTCTCCAAAATGGCTCTTTTGTAGGTGTCCACAGCTTCTTCAGGTGATGAAAATCTCTGACCACGCAATTTATTCTTTATTTTAGGGAAAGTATAGAAATCATTAGGGCTTAGGTCGGGACTGTACGGCGGATGGTATAATAATTCTATGTTTTCTTGCTCTAAAAACTCTTTTGTTCTGTGCGCGGTGTGAGAACTCGCATTGTCGTGATGGAGGATGATGCGGCGGTTGCAGTTCCCTTTACGGAGTTCGGAAACGACCTGTGGCAAACAAATGCTAGCATACCATTCTGCATTAACCGTTCTTTGTCCCTCAAGAGAAATAGTCGCAACATGGCCGGTTTTGGAGACAACGTGGCCACCATTTTTTTTGCAACACTCTGTGAACGAACAATTTTAGTTGGCTTTAACTCATTTTCGAACACCCAAACTCGTGACTGGTTTTTTGTTTCGGGTTCGTACGCGTATATCCAGGATTCGTCACCTGAAACAATGTTGTATCCAGCATTTGAGGATCCTGCGTGGAATCTTTCGAGAGTTCTGACGCACCAAGTAACGCGAGCCGCTTTTTGCTCTTCACAGAGCAAAAGCGGTATCCATCGGGAAAACAACCTAATTGTTCATGCAAGATTATTTGTATTTGACTCATGCCAATGTCTAAATTTGCCTGAATTTCGCGGTATGTCACATGTCGATCTTCCTCAATCAGCTTACGCACAATATCAACGTTTTCTTGGGTGACTGCAGTTTTTGGACGACCTTGACGGGGATCATCACTGAGCTTGACACGTCCACGTTGAAATTCAGCAAACCCGCGATAAATTGTGGTTTTTTGATGGGGATTCATCACCAAATGCAGAAAGCATCCGGTCAACACACTGTTTTTGTGTTAAACCGCTTCGAAAGTCATAATAAATCATCGCCCTTGAATTTTCTCCTCGAGTCAATTCCATTTTCTCAACGACTGAACAAGTTTGAGAAGACCTTGTGAGAAGACCTTGTGAGAAGACCGAGAATCTTTTTTTAAATAAATAAATGGTATTCGATTTTTAAAACCAAGGAGTTTTCAATTAAAAAGATTTTAATATGATAGGAATAGTGGAAATATTCCATTCCCGATACTTTTAGTGCAGCCTATGTACTTAATTCTAAACTCGCCACACTTTAACGTTTGATGGCGAGAGGCGTTCTTTCACATAACAATGATCCACGTCATGTACCCAATATTAGACACTATACCTAATTTACAATTTTATAATAACAATAAAAATATTTTTTTTATGGTATAGGGGGCAAACGAGCAGACGGGTCACCTGGTGGTAAATGACTACGGCCGCCCATGAGCACCTGCAACTCAAAAGTCACAAGTGCGTTGCCGGTCTTTAAGGTGGGAGTAGGGGAAGGGGGGAATAAGGAGCGAAGAAAGGAGAGAGGAAGGGGGATTTTTTTTTGTGGTATAGGGGGCAAACGAACAGACGGGTCACCTGATGGTAAATTACTACTGCCACCCATGGGCACCTACTACTCAAGAGTCACAAGTGCGTTGCCGGCTTTTAAGGTGGGAGTAAGGGAAGGGTGGAAGAGGAGGAGAGGAGGGGGGAGAAGAGTTAAGGCCTCCGGTAACCTCACTCACTCGGTGAAAAACAATGCAAGTATTGCTTCACGGCCGGTTTTCTGTGAGGCCGTGGTATCACTCTGGTCGAGCCGGCCCATACGTGCCATTCTTAAAGGCCGGCAACGCACTTGTGACTCTTGAGTTGCAGGTACCCATGGGCAGCGGTAGTCATTTACCATCAGGTGAACCGCCTGCTCGTTTGCCCCCTATACAATAAAAAAACTTAAATGGGTCCATTCGTTTGGAAGCTACGATGCTACAGAGATGAGATATTCTGAATAGTATTTACTACAGAGTGTAAAGGTAAAATGAAAGTCGTAAAGAAGAAGGTTTCCCTTGAACATTGGATTAGGCGATTTTTGACAAGGTATAAATAGGTTTATCTAGGTAAATATAGGTTTTTATATGAATATATTGTTAAAATCTGAGCATTCATTGATTTGTCACAATGTTAAAAAATGTCTAGTCACACTCTGCGAGACAGAAAAGACATGTTGTTTTTATATTATTCAAGAAACTGCACTCTCAAAACTCTTCTAGTCGTTTATTACGATTGTCAAATACCGTTGATGTGTTGAGTACATTTGAAGGTTAATTTCGGAGTCACATCACTATCTGTATTAATAACATTCGGTGTACATTTGTAGAAACATCCTCATATATTTTAACCAAGAAGAAATTAGTATTACATCGAATAAATATACATAAAACATATGTATGTAACCTAACCTAAATACGACTAAGTCGCCGTGTCTTTCCATCTCGTGAGGCTGTGACGTTAATCAAGTATTCACAGCGTAGATGTCTTAAAATGTCATATGACACACATGCCAAAAAGTTAGAGTGTATTCATACGAGCGATATTAGACTTACAGATAAGTTGAACAAATAAAGTAATCTTTTGTTTTGATTTGTGCGGGTTAGCGCGGATGTTTGTCCTAAGTGTTTTAAATGTGTTGGTAGAACAACTTTAAGAAAACATAACAAGCCGTGGTCAATGGTAAGTTTTCAAAAATATGTGTTCTACTTCATCATCGTCATCATTTCAGCCATAGGACGTCTACTGTTAGATATAGGCCTCCCTTACCGACCTCCGAGAAGACCGATACGAAGCGGCCTGCATCCACAGACGGCCTGTGATCTTTACTAGGTCTTCTGTCCACTGCGATAATGGACGTCCTTGTGTTCTACTTAATGAAAAGTAAATTGCTTCACAGCTCGGAATCAGAACGGTTAATACCTGCGATCAATAAGTGTCGGTATCGTACCCCACCTAATGAACTAACGATAGAAACTCCCAAAGAAAGCTTAGTTGGAAGAGCTATCAAGAATAGTAAGTAATTTGTGTAGTAAAAAAAATACTAGCAGGCTAAAACTACCTCAACATTACTGTTAGTTATGGATTTGTAGAGAGACACAATTCAATTTAAAAAATTGAATTGTGTCTGTTAATATAAATTTGCTGTTCTGTCATTAGTTACTTAATATATTTATATAACACATCTGTTCATCTAGTTTTCACTTTTGTGTTTACAGACGTAAACTATAAATTACGTCTCCTTCTTTTTCAAAATTAAATACCAAAGGTAAAAAGTGTCAAAAAATATTTGTCAGTTTATCATCAATTCTTAGCTTAACTTATACAATATCTCTAGTGTGATAAACCTTAACACTGCTTCTAGAGACATTGCCGCAAATAATCCCGACTTGGATCAATAACGCTTTGAACAAAACGGCTTAAGGAGTCGGTGATCCCGAACTTAATAGGCGATTTGTGTCATTTTAATATTCTTCATTTTGTAAGTTTCTGTTCGAATAATTTTACAACTTACTATGTTTGTTGGGATTTGTTTAATCTTTGATCTGTTTTTTAATAAAGACTAATATTTAAAAGCGTTTTCTATAAAGAGCCGTCGGTGATATCTTTAAACACCAATAATCTAGTTTTAAGTTGTTGGTAACAAAAAGTAAATGGTTTCTAATACCGACTTCAATAGTTAGTTTACGTATGAATTACTTGTCGAAAAACAAAGGAATGAATTTTGATATAAAATACAAAAGTCGTCAGCTTGAAAAAGGAATCATGATAAAGCTATCAAATATCAACAAATCGAATAATAATTAAAAAATTAAGAAAAGTGAAGATAGTCAGTAAAATATACCCTTTTTAAAAGGGGTATGATATGGACTACGGCTGAAACGTTTCAACTAAAAGTTTGTCATCTTTTAGTTAAGTTAGTTCGAGTTGAATTTTGTAATTGATTTTTATATTGTATCCAAGAGCCTGAGACAAAACAAGGAAAAGAAAAAAGGCAACACAAGATAAAAGAGTCAAGGAGAAGGAAAAACGAGAAGCTTAGAAGCTATGGAAGTAGTAAAGGCGGCTTTTATGAACAAAATGATTTTTACCGTGAATTCTTTATTGTTATTCGAACTATACAACCATCGATTATCTGTTGTACATAGTCCATTTTTTGTTTAAATCTGTATTGAATTCAACTTTGCGGGGTCAAGAGAAATTATTTAATCTTTTTAAGAAGTTTAAACGATGTAATATATACTATTTTTATTCAAACAATTTTCCTGAACCAATAAGCTATATACATTAGCTTATTTCCAAAACTTTGAAGAAAGAAGATTCATAATCGTAGATCATACCGTGACAATTATTATACATCGCGCTCTAAAGACATGATTTAACATAACGTACCACTTCAAATCCAATCTTCAAATTTGAGACAAGGAGAACCGCAAATTCTATAAAAGTATATTCCAACCGCCCATCAAACTTGTTAACCACATAGCCTTAAAGGGTAGGTACAGTTTCACAACTTTGATTATATCTTCCTCTTTTGATTGGATAGATCGAGGCGTGAAATCACGATCAAATACGGCTCACTGATTGCATAACTAAACCTATAATTTTGTTGTCTGGTAAAGCTAGCCGAGTTATAATATCATCCAATCGCTGTCTATCGACTATTTCCACTTGGATTGGCTATGGCTTTAGAAAAGCAGTGCCAGATTCTTTTAAATAACTTTTAAACAGTATTTTAAGTACAGGACTTGTCGTTTTAAAAGGTTCTCATGCTGACAGTAAGTACAAATTTTCTTTAATTATACTGTATGAATGTAATAAAGTTGAAGAGATTTTTCGTTTCATTTTTTGTTTCAACGCGATAATCTCTGGAACTGTAAGTCAAATTTGAATAATTCTTTTTGGATCGAATAAAGTACTTACTGAGGAACGTTATAGTTTAAAAACCATCACGCTACGACCTTTACGAACAGAGCAGTGACCATAAACGCACGCGAAACTGCGGGAAGCGGCCTGTAAATGATATTTTGACTTACTGAACATGTTACAACCGGTGCGTTAGATTTAGCCTTAGCCACGGTTATAATAACACGCATAAAATTTGCGTCACATTCAGTTAAGGGGTTATATTATTTTTACTTTGAATGTGAAGGTAGCATTATTACTTCTCCTTATTCGGGCCTGCTGTCAGGAAAATACCTAATAATCGAACATATGTACAAAAAACTTACCGTGCAAACAAACTCTCTAACTTACATTTTATACATTATTACAGTTTAGTGAATGGGTTTTTCAATGGGCATGCGTCAATCATGTCAGGCCTCTGTGTAAATAATTTATGTTGTTGACATGTATTGAAAATAGAACACAAATATAATCGTGCATGTTGTTCACTCTCTACTTCAGTCTTTCTTATACCTTTGCAATTAAACTTGTGTGTGAAAAGAGCCTGCTAGGTAAGGTTAGAATCACAGCCATACAATCGCAAGTCTGACGCGTAACGTTACCAATCAATGAACATTGTAAAATAAACCAAAAATGAGCTTTCAGTGAATTATTAAACTTACCGTAGTAGAGATAAATCAAAAAGTTTATCTACGTCACCTCGAAAATCAGCTAGTTTTTTGTCACCTCACAATATCAAAAGTTTTTTTTTATTACCTAATAGAGATACAGTAATAACCATTTGTTTCACTTTATTTATATGTAGCCTTCGTAACTGCATAAAATAGTGCTTATTTTTCTGTTGAATAAAATTTGTTACAAATTATTATTAAAATAAGCATGTGTTTGTTCACTTAATTATTTTTATAAAATAATACAAATAGTCAAAAGCTTCACAGCAGGGCTCGGACTTCCTGACAATAGACAGTTCGGGTTACAGGTTACCACCGTGACCTTTTGTAGCTATTGTTTACACTCCCGTATCCATACGTATAAGGAATATAATTTACCTTCCATTACTTTCCCTTAGATATCATATTTTTGAAGTTATACTTCTTTTGGCTCGGTATGGAAAAATGATGAGAGTAATTTTTTACAATGCGCGCGCACACCGTCACGAAAAACCGACACCCTGGCAAGTTAGCTAGTCAACATTTTAGTATTTAAAAAAAAAGTTACCATCTTCACGATAGTGAAAAAAATGGTTTTTACTTTGAGTAGGTACGTTTGTAGTAGGTACGTTTGTAGAATTTGAGGTTAGTTGACGGTATGTATTATTTATTATGATATTTAAATAAACTTTATTTAACTAGTGCTCGGTTGGCTGCATTAAGCTTGCCCCCCATTATATGAGTTGGACCAAACAATAGTTGACAAAATGTGAGTGTTTAATACGTCTCTGTCTCCCCTTTCGGGGAACAGGCGTAAGTGTAAGTATGTGTATGTAAATATACACATACCCAAACATTGCAGTAAACACGGCTACATGATTTTAATACTCGTAACAGCTGCGCTTTCATTTGCGGCCTACCTATCATAAACTGAATCACCTTTATTCATAAACTGAATTAACGTAGAATTTCAATTTTGTGGGAAATCGCATTCAAAGTTTGACATGTTTAGACTGAGGACTTCAAAAACTCATAAAAAAATAAGTAGATGGGTTAGGTCAATTACAAAACAGATTTGTGTAACGTAATTAATGAAGTATTAGAATGAGATAGAAAATTATACTAGTTCAATCAAGAATACACCTTAGAGAAGAGTTTTAAAAAGTTCGTAGTTATTTCACTTATCACTAAAATGTGTAATCGAATCAATTTGATGTAAACGAAAAAAATTGAAATATCGCAGCTTTATATTAAAATTATCTTGTAAAAAGGCATACATTTTGGCATAAATATTCCTAATTAATACTTTTTTAATTTTAATTCTATAATATTAAATAGTTACCTGATACTAAAATAATAAATTATTTAGGTTTATTTAACTTTTTTTTATGTAAAGGACTTGAAAGGCTCATTACTGACGTCATTTTCATTATATCGAGTCGGCTGTTGGATTGTACGTATTCCACTGACAAAGTTAATTCGGTTTTCATTGAAAACTCGAAAAACGTGAATTTTGAATTAATTCAGTTTATGATTAAAGGTGTTATGTTCAAGTACCTTTAATTAATTCGAAAACGATTATTTACTAGCATTACAGTTCGTTGCAAGTACTTTGCCGGTCAAAAGTTTGCTGTGCACTATCTTCTTTGAAACACACACGAACACTCTACATTTCACTAAATCTAATTAGGGAGTAATTACCATAACATGCAGCCTCGTAAATGGTTTAAAGTTAAGAGCATCCAACCCGACTCGTTTTAGTGCGTACTGTAATGGAGTTTTCATGTTCCACTAAATCTATCGAATTAAATGCTGTAATGGCTTGGGATGCCATCCATGAATGAAACAGGCCCCTTTAACTATTGTCTATCAAATGAGAGGCAGCATTGGATGACACCGTGAACCAATGATCCGTGTAAATGTTTTATTAGTAGATATCAAAGTACCGGTAGTATATATATAAGTTATTTCTAAGGGATATTACCTGTTGGCAGAGCACACAGTTAAGTTTATGAACTGGAAAAGTGAAGGTGAGGAAAAGTGGGTAGAATTATTAGGTCAGGTTTATATAGCCTGGTTGTAGAACGTCTGTATAAGCAAAATGTCAATACTATGTCCATTCCTTTTCTTTTTGTCAATTCGATAAACATTCAATTAGTGATGACCAAAAATGTTGCCGATTCGATTAAAAATATCTGACAGTATTTACTTTTATTGTATTTGAAGTTGGGAGGGGCTCGTGGCTAAGTGGTAACCGAGTTGGTTAGCACATTACAAAGTTAAATAACACTAGCCAGGTCAGTTTAGGATGGGTGACCATTCTTAACACATTGAGACCCCACCGTGCCTCGGAGAGTACGTTAAGCCGTCGGTCCCGGGTGCCATACGAACATCTGTGACATTTGTCACGGGTAGTTGGAGCTCTAAAAAGTCCGACAATCTGGTCGAACTACAGAACATCGATATTGTACTAATACTTGGGTTGTGGAGGTCTGATGGCAGTCGCTTCACGTAAAATATCAAAGTTCGGCCGTATCGTAGTTAGACTGAAAGTCGACCCCACCCTAGTTGGGAAAAGGCGCGGAGGAGTGTTTAAAATCGTTGTAGATGAACAGCCTTCAAATTTAAATTCTTTAGCTTGGTCAAATATGGTACATTTTTGGGTACCAGTTACTAATAACTAGTCCAGTATATTTGTATAATATCTAATCACAACATGTTATAATGAATGTCTGGATTTTTAGTAACACTGTCCGTGCCGTTATATATATTATTAAAGATTTCCTTATTATACAGGGCGTTAAAGAATGTTGTGGCCATTTTTTAGGGTGCTATAGCAGCCGTGAACAACGTGAATCGCTAACAATTTAAGGAAAATTCGTGGTTTTTAATTTCATTTCTTATTTTTTAACAGGGAAATTAAACTTGAAAATTTACCGATATCGCTAATACTTCTTAAGAGAAAGATAGCTGACATGAACCGTAAGTATTTAATACCAAAGGAGCTAATGAAAAATTCCGATTTTTCTGAAACTGTCAGAACAAAAAATAAATAAAAAACAAAATCATTAAAATTGACATGAAAATTTATCAAATAAGTTGTTAAGAAATGTGCACCGACATTAGGAAAAGCATTTTCCGAATTCGTCTAAATCAAATATTTGTCGGCTACACATAACGCTCTTAAAATTTGACCCCACCTTTCTGTAACATTCTGTTTATGGTGTAGGAAGCTATAACATGTTCCGTACATGTAAAATGTTCACAGACCCGCTATCCCCACACCACTTCTCTTCATAATTATACTAACTTTCGCGTTCCATGAGATATAATTATGTATACGGGAATGAACGAAATCAATAAGTATTACATACCTTTGAATTGGCTGACGTTTCGACCAAATTGCACTGGCCGTCGTCACAGTCAGTAAATATTATATTTATCTTGTTTCCTTTCTATTTCTTTAAAAACAGCAAAGTAGATGGCGTTTGTTTTTACAAGCAGACGAGTCACCGGATGGTAAGTATCTACCGCCGCCCATGGGCATCTGCAACTCAAGAGCCACAAGTGCGTTTCCCGCCTTTAAGGTGGAAGGAGGGGGAGAAGCGGAAAGGGGAGTGGAATACTCATTCGGCAAAAACAATGCATACTTGCTTCACTGCCGGTTTTCTGTGAGGCCGTAGTATCACTACGGTCGGGCGGCTCCGTAGTATATACGTGCCGAAGCGTGACTCTCCCACGAAATTCTATTGTCTAATTCACTTACCTTCAACATAATAAGTATGTACAACTAAGACGGTTTAGTTGCGTAAAAAATTAGCGACAAGAGTCCTGCCTAGAACCTAAAAGGTATTGTTTTACATATATGTCATTTAAATATAAGACCTTTAACAATCCAAGCTATATAAACTTAACTCAGGTTAACATGTGTCTGTATATCTTGTGTTGTATCGGTTGCTGTTACTAGTCACCCTAATTGGAGCTTGTGGTCAATACTATAACTAGAATAGGATCGTGCACTCATAGATTATTCGAAGATTGCCGAACGATCGACTACAGTCCTTCCCTTACCACGAGCAATTAGCATTATTATTCAACGAGGCAGTGTTGCCAGTCGTCTCGCTTCGTTACTCATGAAATATGTAAACAGCAGACGATGATTGCGGTGCGAAGAGGGTCTAAAACGACCCTCATGGGCGTTTAGTACTTTACCACAACGAAATCCAAACAAATATTATAAATATGGATGTGAGTTTGTTTGTTTGTTATGCCCTGTTCCCAGGGGATACAAAAACAACTTTTAGACGGTCGGCTTCACAAAATCTATATAAATATATATATATTTTTTTTTTTTTAATAATATCCTTTTATATATAGTAAAGCGAATGGAGCCGCGGTTAAAAGCTATTACTCTATAAAATCACGATTTTTATATATAATTTGTTTTCTAAATTATTAGAATATTTAATTGGATTCTAGTTCGGAGATGTCTTTAAAAGTCTAATAAACCGAAACGAAACGATTCTTTTTTTCTTTTTCTTATTAATGATATCTTGACACATCTCACACACGGCCGTCTGGTCCCAAATTAGGCAGACACGCAGAACAATGCTCATGCTTCATGCTCATCACACAATTATTTGTCCTCGATTGTCATGACCTCTCGTCCAGCAGTCAGGATCGCTAACCACTAGACCAACAGGCCAGTTTAAACGTGATATTTACCGACTTAAAGTATTACAATCATTACTATTTCTCTTATGACAATAACTTTAGTAGTATTTCCAAATTTTGAAACTGTAAAATAACTTGTTACCAATAAACCGATGAAAACTGCGGACATTAAAGTTTGGTTATAAAGAACTCGCTGTTCTCTGCAGATTCACCCAGATCTATGATCACTGCGCCACTTCTAAAGGTCGTAGCGTGATGTTACATAGCATATACTATTCCTCATGAATCTGGGTATCATATACAAAAAGATGTTTTCGAATCCGACTGGCAGTTCTAGAGATTATCGCGTTTAAACAAACAAACAATCATGCAAACAAAACTCTTCAGTTTTATTATGTTAGTATAGATAAAATATTGCATATAAGCATAAAATATTTACCTTTTCCCAAATAAACCCATTTTCTCCATTGCTTAAGATAAATCCCTAACTTTCCCTAGATCATAAATATTCATTTCTTCATTTAAAATTTATCGGTTCATAATTTATTTCTTTTCCTCTTTTAATTTAACTTTCAGCCATATTTCACAGTGAACTAGTATTGGTTTTTGATGTAATGAATCATATTTATATTTAACAACCGAGGTAGAAAGTATTCCTATAAATATTTTATCACATGACAGATTTACTGTAATTGCACAAATTGATTAATATCCAAGGGGTATTTTTATAATATCATTTGCCAATTTAAATACTCGTAGACGATTGGATTCTCCACAAATGTAAATCCAATAAATTTAAACCCTTTAGGTTTTTATTACAATTAAAGAACTTTTTATGTATTCTTTTAGTCGAGACAGAATTTTTATTCTTTTATATATAAATGTAAATATATGTATAATGTCCATACTTTAAATGCGAATATTTTTTGACAATGCTTTTGAAAGTTATAGGGATTTTTATAGGTATACACATATGTTTAAATTGTTAATACATTCAAAATTTGATATCAATATATCAAATAATAAGATCAAGAAAAAGAACTGGCGATGCAGCAGCTGTGTGGTATATTACTCGATCCATTTGGATCAAAGTCTCTCGCTTACCCGAAACTATTTTTGCTTGACATAAACATTAATGATAGTGTAAAAGCTAGAAGAGAATAAGATAGATCTCTTTTGTTTGCTCATAACCATAATGGCTTTGCATAATTGCATTAGTCATCCATAATTAATGACCTTCCTGGTGCTGCTGGCGAGCATTCGACTGCGGAAAACCAAATATTTGTTCACATGAACATAAAGTTATTGGATTTCTTTTGATTTAAAAAGAATATGTATTTAACAGAACACTTAAGCATTTGTAACAGAAGAAATGTTCTAGGTTATTATTGAAATAAGTTCTCTGTCTGTATACTTTTGATAGTTATTGTATTTTTAACCGACTACAAAAAGGAGGAGGTTCTCAATTCGACTGTTTTTTAAACGTGTATGTTACGCGATATCTTCGCTATTTGTGAACCGATTTCAAATATGTTTTTTCAATTTAATTGGTTGTAATCAAGGATGGTCTTATTTCAATTTGAAGAAAATATTCCACCTCTAAGGGTGGAAAATTAAGGGATGAAGAATAAAGCTTTCACAATTTAGCATTATTTAGGTGCATTGGAGTCGGTTATACAAATTTGAGTTAATTATAGGAGTTTTTTGAATTATTACAAAGTATGTTTTGTGAGAGAACATATACAATTTATACATTTTTTTTAAAACTATCTACATTCACATAGATATGTGATGGTATAGTACTTTTTTTTTTTGGATCTATGATGATGATCAGTTGTGTAGTTTAGCGTTACAAACAAACAAATAATTAGACAAACTCTTTCGCATTTATAATATTAGCTAAGATAAGCAACGCAATATTCTCGAATTACATATTGAACGATTACCAATAAATGTTGTTAATAAATAATTTTGATGATAGCCATTTCATTGTGTGCACTCTCTATAATTTTATGTGAAATGGCAATGATACGTACTTAGTTTCAACAATATACTACTTGAGTATTAAGGAGTATCATGTTAACATAATTTTGAATCATTTCTCAATTTTGAATCATTTCTTCAGAATTGGTAAAAACTATCTTACTTCCACTATACTTATTACCGAAACCTGTAACGATTATATTCATTTTACCTACTCTGAGAGGTGAGATCTAAGAGTGAAATTTAAAGTTAAGATAATCCCTAAAAGCTTTCGACAATTGTTTAGCTTAGTGAAATAAATAAACATTGTACTTGCGAGTTTCCAAAACTCTCCAAGGCGTTTTTTCTAATAACTTTAAAATCAGTTTAAAGTACTACTAAGAACTTCGTACAATACACACAACACAGACAAGTTTCTGTAAACTATGAGAACTGTGTTGGATGATATGATATTATTAAGACAACAGATTGGACTTACTTAAAGCGCAAGAGCATAGCGCAAAATTATACGACAAGACAGGTACAGATAAATACGAATCATTATAATATACCTACGTATAATCAAAAAATACTTTCTGAGTCTTAACTGTTTTAATTATAATAATAACTCCACACATCTCACACACGGCCGTCTGATCCCAAACTAGGCAAAGCCTGTACTATGGTAACGAGACTGCTGATAAACATACTTATATATTTCTTAATACATACATATTATAGATTAATTACACCCAGACACAGAACAAATTTTGGTGTTCATCACACAATTATTTTTTCCACACAATTGTCCTGGGTGGCAATCGAACCTACGACCTCTGGCTTAGTAGTCAGGGTCACTAACCACTAGACCAACAGGCCAGTCAAACAGTCAAAAATTTTTCGTCTAATACAGCTTAAGATTGACCTTAATTCTAACGATCGCAGCTCAAAAAAGGTTTTAAATAGATTACATTAAAAATAATGTCTGAAGTTTTAAATGGCACTAAAGCAATTAAAATAATCTTACAGCTCAAGCTATACTTAAAAAAGAAAATGAGCACGTTTCGTTTCAGTGAACACAATGTACAAGTTATTATAATTTTGGAACACAGTACAAAGTGCTTGCAGAGAAGTCTCTAATACAATACACATATGATAATATCCTCGCTTTAAGATAGTCTTCGAGAAACGCCTTCACATAAAACAGGTACCATTAAAGATTTTTGGAATAAGTAATTACTGCAGGATTTAAGAGTTCTTTGTGCTGATGTCAAAAATTGTCCATCGTTCAACGAGACAAAACTTCCATCCCCATAAGTTGGATAACGCCTTCAAACCTTCAAGGAAAGAGCGTACTCCCACCTCAAAGATCGACAACGCACTTGTGTGTCTTGAGCTGCAGGTGTCCATGGGTGGCAGTAGTCACTTACCATCAGGTGACCCATCTGCTCGTTTGCTTTTACCATATTTTTTTATCGAAGACGATCGTTGTTAATATAACAGTTTTTCTCTCTCTCTTATTTCTTTTGAATAAGCGAATTTGATTGCGTGATAGTTTTCTAATTCGTCACATAGCGGAAATGACAATCTAAACAAATTAAGGCCGGCAGTTTTTGTTTTTCATAAAAATAGCTGCTCTTATTTGCACAATACTTAAGACTGCTTGACATAGCTCTTGCTTCAACAAAGACGGCTTTTGACGAACCATTCATATGTATATGTATTCACAGGTCACTGAGTTTGTGAGAAATCAACACGGTGACTAAAGCCAGACTCGGTGTTGGGAAGACGGAGATATATTATGCATCTTCATGTGTTGTTTGTAATAATAACAGGCGGAAAGTCTTGGCTTAAACTTAGAGAGTACTACGAACTAAAAAATATTTATTGTGTCAAATCTTGCATGTTTGCTTTATTTACAATTGACAACTCAATGGAAAACTTAGGCGTCAATACTAAAATATCAAAAATACAGTATATTATAAGTTGTACAAATGTACATCTTAACATTATTCATCCATTATTTCAAAGGCTTGACGTTTTTCACCAACCAGTTATTATTTTACTATAGTCCTTCTTTCACGTTTTTGTATGTTGATAGTTTCTTCTTTCTTTTCCGTGTTTATTTAATTTCTTATTTTCTATTGCTTTTGCGTCCTTGCCTTATGGTAAATATCTACCTAGCATACTTATAGTAATGTAAAACTTTATTATTTTCTTTAATAGGCCCAGAATATGATTTTTTTTCATATAAGTATCATCACGATGTAGTATCTGCTCACAAAATGAGGTCAGAACAAAAGCATTTATAAATGACACAAGAAGCAACGTCGCCTCTTAATTACTTCAGTTAACAGGAGCCGCTGCCACTATATAGTTGTATATGGTATATTATGTATAATTATGCCAGTATCAAATGTCAGCTTGAAACTTGGTTTTTGTACTTAGCTTAGGTGGTTTAATTTGGAATTTCAAATAGTTTACTTTGAACAAAAATCCCTTTTGTCTTTTTACTATTGAAAGAAAGAAAGAAAGAAAGAAAATATATTTATTCAGAGCCCGCGATATACATGTAACATTAACAAAAAGAGAAAAAGAAAAAACTATAAATCTTAATGGATTTTCGTAAATTTGTGCGGGCCTGAGAAGGTCACCATCTCAGCATAATACTGCACCTAACAACATGTGCAGTGCTGGTTTTCAGATGGCGCCTCTTAAAAGGGACGTCACGTACGTTTAGACATAAATAAAAATAAATTATATAGTTACTAACAAAAACATAGTAAAAATTGTTACATTTAAAATATAAATGTATAAATACACATACATACATATATAGCCACTATCACGTATATATTTACACACATACACATATATAACAATTATATTTGTTTATTAATTATATTAATAAACCTTTGTGTTTCGCAGCCCCTAAAGCTGACGTAACCTCGCTCCTTGATAAAGGAACCAAGTTGGCCCCGAAATTAGCCGAGCTTCCCCGAAACACAATTCAACGTGTGTACAATAAAGTTACGGTTCAAAGACTGTTTTTGTATAGATTGTCTTTGTATGGCTTTTTCCAGTGCTTTAAGATGAAATAACTGCTACTTAATACCAAGATTATACTAAAAACAAACACAAAACTTTGGGAAACATCATTAGGCTGACATGACACGCTTCATAGAAATACATCATGCATGGACACGTCCCCAAAACTGAGAATCAAAAATTTAAAATTCCGTGAAAAATTAGAAGGACTCATCTATAGCCACTATTATCAATAAAATGGAAAATTATATTAGAAAGATGTAATGACGGTCGTTAATGATAACTTCACGTATTCTTCAAACACTACCCCACTTTATTACTTCTTTCAGTTCGCTACATTTATTTCGGGAAGAGCTTACATCTGCGCACTGTTAAGTAAAACCCTCTTAAATTTAAGTGGATAAAAATGTCCAGTGGCTTTTTAGTATAATAATATTATCGGCTTAACTTTACGCCGACTGAACCTTTTTAAGTCAAGGGGCTGTTGGATAAGCCGAACATTTTAGATGTACATACGAAATGCAGCATCTACCACGGAAGTCTGATTAAAGACTTTTGGATAACTTATGTACATATTGGAGCAAAAATTTACTAAGATCTCTTCGTCTTATCCTACTAATATTATAAACGTGAAAGTTTGTGAGGATGTATGTATGTATGGATGTTTGTTACTCTTTCACGCCAAAACTGCTGCACCGATTGCGATGAAACTTGGTATGTAGATAGCTGGAGACCTGGATTAACATATAGGCTACTTTTTATCCCTACATTTCCACGGGGTCGGGACTTACGCAGGTGAAACCGCGGGGCGCTGCTAGTTTCTTATAATAAGAGTATTATATCAATATTTTGAAACTGCAGGGAACTGTAATAGAAACAGATATGTAAATGACAACTAAATGATGTGTCAATGGCTCACCTAATCGTTCTCACGTGCCACTATAGGTCCAAGACCTATTGTCATCCAATGATTTTATATTTTTATTAAACACCCGAGGTAACCGCTTCAACTCGGTCTCCACTACTTCTATATATACCACCTTAAGCGGGACATAAGGGTCCATAAAGCATGCTGGCAGTGTTGTTCAACCGCGGTTTTTCTACAGAGAAGGTACTTTCCTAGCACGGTGGTCGCGAATACAGGAGAAATTTACTTTTATTCATATACTAGCAGCGCCCCGCGGTTTCACAAAACACACAAAGCTTATGTGTTAATCCAGGTCTCCAGCTATCTACATACCAAGTTTCATCGCAATCGGTTCAGTGGTTTTTACGTGAAAGAGTAACAAACATCCATCCATCCATCCATACATCCAAACTTTAACATTTATAATATTAGTGGGATAACGTGGTGCAGCAATCGTGGAGGTACTACAAGGAGGACAACAAAAAAGCTATTCCCTGTGCTTTCTAAGCCTTCAAACATGAACACATTCTATGTAGGCAGATGCGCTTAGTGTATGACGCCTATATTATATTATTATTATTATCAGCCATAGTCGTCCCACTGCAGGGCAAAGGCCTCCCTACCCTCCTTCCACTCCCCACAGTTTACAGCTTTCTGCTGCTAATCTTCCCAATACGCAACCAGTTCATCCCACCATCTCTTTCTGGGCCTGCCGCGACGTCATTTAACGTTGCGTGTGAGCCTCTTGGTACTGAGTTTTGCCCACAGTTCGTCCGATATACGGCAGACGTGACCAGCCCAGTTCCATTTTAGGCTTCCAGCCTTATGACCAACGTTGGCGATATGAGTTTTGGAACGCAGTATACTGTTTCTCATACAGTCTGATAACCGAACTCCTAGGATACTGCGCTCCATGGCTCGCTGGCAATCCCCGAGTCCAGGTCCAAGTCCACGTCTGAGTCTGAGCACCGTATTATAGGCAGGTATTAAAATCCTCCACAATTTTAAGCAATAAAAAGTTATGTCCTGTTACAATTAATTTTATGATTATAACAGTTTTGCCCCGCAGTTTCAATTGATGTGGTTCCTATTCCACTTGGGTCGTTACGTGATGTTTGTATCCTACCTAAAGAAATCGACAATCTAAATTTAAAAAAGTATTCTTACAGTTTATCCCCTATATTTTACGTACCTAATATTCAAATTATTATTTTTATTAACAAAATCATTTCGTCTTAATAAAGTGGTACTATTGTACTACGTTATTTATATCACAAAGAAGCCTGTAACTTTGTAATTTTCCAGTAGCAATTATAAATGAAACACGCCTGACGAAAATCGTCGACGTCTGTGTTCAGCCTTTTGGTGTAAATTATTTCAATTATTTATTTAGATCTCAAGCTTTATTTCCATTGGAGATTTCCAATTAGGAGGTAATGTTTAAACAATCAAATGCTTCAACAAATCAAGGGTCACTTTTCAATTTGTGTCAAGTCTCATTTTGTTGATTGCTCGTTACATATTTTGGCAACCTCTTAGACAAATAAATATTTAAAACTTTTAATGTCAATTGTCAATTATCTTCTGAATGCTTTAAAGTTTTAAGATAAAAATATTATTTTAATATATTTTTTTCTTAAGGGACATGATAATGTCATAAACTGAATCTAATATTCCGACAAGACGGGAAAGTCCAATATTTTAGTTCGGTCTTTTTGTTCACGTGTCTTACAGGTTATCACAGGTTAACTGTATTATATATATATATATATATAGTGAAGAAACAGCTAGGCCTCGAATGTGAACAGTTTGACCCTTGAGTCACTGACCATCAGATGCCCCGTCTATATATGCCCTATGCCATAAAAAATACTTTAGAAAAGAATAATATAGATAACAAACAATATTTACCTGAATATATGCTTGAAACTTCGATTCCTTATTATACATTCATTAGAACTGTAAATAGGGGATGCCGACTGTTTATTCAGAAATTTGAATCACGGATAAGGTAAACCTAGTGTACCGGAATTATTTATTCAGTTTAATTACTGTAAGCTAAGTCAGAGTTTGTTAAGACAACGTGTACAGAAACAATACTAAAAGATTTTAAGATAATTTGTTACACCTACGCATTTTTGACCAAGCAAATACCTTTTTTTAGAACCTGACACTGAATTATGTCATTCCAATTCAAATTATAGATCACGTTATTGGCTGACGTTTTGACCAGATTGCATTGGTCACAGGCTGACTCCTGAATTTAAGTTAGTATGACACTACATTTCTAGCTACAGCTACACAGGCAACAAAGCAAAAAGGCTATCTATCTTATTGCTTTTGGTATTCTTTGCTGCTTTGGTATAAAGGGAGACTTAACTACTTAACAATTGAAAGCCTTTTTTAGAGTTTCAAAACCAAAGGCCATCAAATCCCTATCAACCCTAACTAAACCTCCGTTCGTCGGCCTTTCTTTCAGCTGGCTATATGTAAGGCTGTTGAAATTTTCACACAGTAAATATTTCAATTGCCGCTACAAATATTTAAAATTAAATTAACTTAAAAATTAAGGGAAATAGTAAATGTTTACAAGAAACCTGATTTTTTGGCTTTTTTTGTTAAATATTGTACCATGTTACGGAACCCTTTATGAGTCCGTTCGAACTTGGCCGGTTTTTTAGGATAGCTCAAACCTATATCTTAAATTAAACAAATTAATAACTACCATTTCATAATCAATTTCGTGAACTAGTTTCTTTCATTTTCATTTAAGTTTTAATATTGGTTGTGGAATCATAAGATTCTTAATTGACATACATGCTTATCCCCAGGGATATATAGAACTAACTACACAAGGCACTAAACAAGTAAATAAAAATAACTTTATGCCGCTTTGCGGCGCCCAACCAAATAATTTCATAGCAGCAGCGCCCTCATTAACGAAAAAGGTCTTTGTAATTAAGGCTATACACCCTCTGATATTATTAGTTTTTATCTCTACGTAACTGGCCTAAAAGACATTCCTTATTCTTTTTTAAACAATACTTCTGGATTGAAACTTCTTTTGTTTAATGGAATGCAAATAACGTGATTTTTCACGACTCAAGTCTTTTAAGAAGCTTCTGTAAGGTCATTCCATAATCCTATTATTAAGGGGAAGAGTTTTATTGAAATGTCGTGTTTTTTTATTGTTTAAAAGGCATCATAACAAATGCTTAAACCCATCTTAATAGAAGCAATCGTAACACTATACCTAAAACACTAAAGGATAACGTTGCCGTGGTTGATATTTTTCTATAAATACCTTATAAGGTAATTTCTTTATACTGAAGTACGTTTAAAGCAGGATAAAGATTATGTGGTTCATATAAATATGTGCGAGTAAAAAAATTTTTTCAAAGCCAACAATTTATTCTAAGTTTATAACTCCAGAGAATTCAGTTTTGTATCATATACGTCAGCATCAGCCAATGAGCAAAAAGTGTGACATTGCACAAACGTTATTGTTAAAACTGTTACTATTCGAAATCAAAAGAGTTATAGTACATAAACTTCGTTTTTCTTAAACTCTAAAACATCAAAATTTAAAGTTATAGGTGTGTCACTGCCGCTACACCTTACAAAGAAAGACCGCTATATTAAAGTTTTTTTCACCCTCCTATCATGACAAATTATGGTTTCTTTGCAATGTTAGAAACACGTTTTCAGATTTCACACAGTGTTTCTAACATTAGACATGCCCAGTGATAATAATTTATTCTGAAGTGTTTATACAATAATATAATAAATGACTGCACGGATGGCGCAATAGTTTAAGTTGTCACTTCGCTACTACGCCGCGCCGAGTGTTGTGGGTTCAAATCCCACACGGGACAAAAACGTATCTAATCCAGAAATAGTTGTCCCGAGTCTGTGTGTTCTTTGTGTCCGTTGTTTGAATATTTTTGTCCGTTGTTTGACACAGGAATATTCCTAATGCGGAGTTATCTTAAAAAAAAAAACAAGTACAATATTTGAGGTTCAAGTAAATACCAATTTTGATACAAGTATAAATAGGCTTCTCAGAGACAGACAGATCGATCTCGTTGACACAATAAAATTTTACTGGGGTCGCGTACGAAACCCTAAAAATAGCGAAGAGCCATTCGGCGACCTAAAACGTACTATGACGATGTAATAAACGTCAATGTGATGAATGAGTCTACATGAAGAAGCTGACTATATCTTCGCTGCCACTGAGTCAACAATATTTTATTTTTATACTTTTACAGTAATGACTTTCTTCTCTTTCTTCACTCTCTCTGATTCTCTTAAAAAGATTTCTTGCTTGTTTTCTTCTAGAGTAACTATTTTTAAGCCAGTAGTAGCTAGTAATACTGAAAAAGCTAGAAGAATAAGTGCACAACTTCCAATTTCCATATTAGAGGTGTAAATCGGGAATCGCGATAATATTTACAAAACAAGATAACGATACAGTCCGTATTAACAATGTTAACGGTGCAGCCGTATTAGTATTTTGCCTCTCTTTATCGACATAATTTGCTTGAATGCCGCACATGGTGTGCGGCATTTGGTGCTTTTTTCGCATTTGTGATGCAGTTTCGTGGTAATTTTTTTTATGCTTTAAAACAATTACATAACAGCAATAATTACATACAAGAAAAACAAACTTATAATTACACCCTACTTTAAAAAATATTTAGAAATTGAATACCTACATAGGATTTTCGTAAATCCTAAAATATATATTTATGAACCGAACGTCTTTCATTTCATACCTCCCAAAACCTAAATTATAAATATTTATGAGCTAATGTTTTTGTTTATCCAAATTGTAATTACAAAATTGTTAGACTATAATTATGATCCCTAGAAACTTTTGTGCTCCCACTGTTCATTCTTCTTATATAAATACCTGCCTACGTTATATTGTTAAAGCTGAAATCATTAATTGTGAAGCAGGGTTTTGTTTCGTTTTAATAGCAGTGATCTGGCTTCTTTACAACTTTTGTTGCTGCTCGGTGATCCATACTGCCAATTAGAGGAATTAAAAGTGGGTACTCTCATATATATTGTGTAAAGATGTAAAATTCGCTAATTGTTTTAAACTTTCGAGCTTTGAATGTTTATTTTGATCTGGTAATCGGGATTAAAACGCGGTAATAACGATAAATAACTTGTTGTTTAATATATTGGGTATAGTATTACCAACACATAAGGACCGCTGTACGACAATTAAAAATTATCAAGTTCACTCAACTATCAGGCATTTAGGAAATAATAAAAATTATATTCTTTTGAGATATTAGAAGTTCAAGTAGATGTTTTACATCCCTATTATTATTAAGTATTGGCATACATTTTCTATGCTTAAATTATAAAGTGGTAAACTTTGTGAGTTTGGTTGTTCGGGGTAATCTCCGGTACTACTGATCCGATTTTGAAAATTCTTTTAGTGTTGGATAGCCCATTTATCGAGGAAGGCTTATATTACATCACGCTACCACCAATAGGAGCGGAGCATCAATGAAAAATGTTGCAAAAATGGCGAAAATTTACAAACGCAGACGAAGTTGCGCGGGTCAATATGTTGGTTAAAACGAGGTAGATTCATGTTAATTCTATTTTGGGTTGTCTTTAAAACCCACCTTTTGATTGCCAATTTGATTCTATTTTAACGAAACTGCATAGATATCTCTCATACATTTCGGCCTTCATATTCAGTAACGTTGAACAGTGCTTAATTACGCCCGTTTTAGGTTGCGCGCGAGGCATTGTATGCATCAATACTGTTTTGATTTCAGTGCTGAGTGATAGAAGTTATGGAATATTAAATTCACCAACGCATTTTGTAGCTGCAACATGATGGCTAATTTTCAGTCCGCCTGATGGAAAGCAGTCACCGTAGCTAAGATCGTGGCTAAGGGGTAACCGAGTAATATAGCACATTGCAAGGCCTCCGTGCCTCGGAGAACTCGTTAAGCCGTCGGTCCCGGTTGCCAGATGAACATCTGTGGCATTCGTAACGGATAGCTGGAGCCCTAAAAAATCCGAAATGTCCGTCCTAATACTTGGCGTGTAGAGGTCTGATGGCAGTTGCTTCACGTAAAATAAAGAAGTTCGACCGTATCGTAGTTAAACTGAAAGCCGACTCCAACTTATTTGGGAAAAAGCGCGGAGGATGAGGCCGATAAGAAGGTATCAAGATCATATTACTGACCTTTCAGAAACCTTTGAAACCTTTTAATGCCTCTTTTTTACAACTGCATACTTGTAGCTATCTAGGAAAACAATGGCAGTGACATCATTCCATGTTTTTAAGTTTTTACAGCGTAGACTTGTGAGTGACATACTTGATGTTATAATATCAGTTATGTCCTTGAGCCAATAATTATTTGTTTGTAGTCATAGTAGGATAAAACCTTACATGTATAGAACCGATGCTGCAGACTCAAACCTAACATAAAACCCGGTTTCAGAGCATTTTAGTACCCACCTGCAGTTTGTTTTATAACAACTGTAACAAGTGCTTTCAAGTGATGTTAGTGGAATACATAAAAACACAGGAGTAAAAGAGATAGCTTATAACAATATCATCTAAACTCTAAACCAAGAACAATTGCCAAGTTTGTAAGTATCTTCAACTTTTAACAGATTGGATTCAAATTACTGGAACTGGCAGTACCTAATCATTCTACCAGGTTTTATGACAAATCTTTTAGTGTACAGGCTGTCCGGTTATGGAATGCTAAATGTTACAGAGTGATTATACTTATTTCCCTGTATTACCTATTTAATTATACTAGTTTAAAGCCTAACATGTATTGATTCCCACACCAAAACTACCCATAAGATTATTATATTTCTGGTCGTTATTTTTCCATCCCAACGTTGCCTGGAAGAAATTGCTTTTAGCGATAAGGCCGCATTTTGTACATATCAATCTATGTAAACTTACTTTAAGCAATATTTACAGCTGTATATGCAGTAAATTCTGCAATAAAGTTTGTTCTATTCTATTCTATTATTCTAAAAAACAATGACCGGTCTAATCGTGTCTTGCGCTGTAATGTTAGCCGTCGGACGTCCTCTGCTGCACATAGGTCACGCTCAAAAAGTAACAGAAGATGGTAACGGTCTCAGTGAGTCAAATTTTTCCAATGACTCCTTGCCGGATTGTTCAGGTAATTTGTCAACGTAGTGAGGGATTGCCCACTTACTAGGCAATGACCTTTCAAACCCAGTGTTCATCGTCATTTTAACTTTCTAATGGCAAAAGCTATATCGGTTACTTAAGCTCGCGTAGAGAAATGCCAACCATAGTCCTTTCCATTAGCCTTAAGTAAGGTCGAGTATCCTATGAACCCTGTAAAATAGTCGGTAGCCACAACTTAGCTTTTAAAATTTACAGTGGCTACCTGCTACGGTACCCGTGAACTATTAATAGATAAACGCATATACATTGTTAGCTACCTTAGTGGTATATAAGTATAAATTAAAAATTTCCAAATACCTCTAATTTTAAAGTCCCTACAATAATTAAAAAGGAGCTGAACATCTTCGAACGACTAAACAGATTTTCTTAAATTATAGCGATGAACACTCTCAATCAAGTCACTTTGAAACAAAAAAAAACTACGTCAAAATCGGTTCATCCGTTAAGGAGCTAAGATGCCACAGACAGACACACAGATACACATGTTAAATTTATAACACTCCTCCTTTTTGCGTCGGGGATTGTGACATTATACTCGTATGTCATAAACGGATATCAGTTTAATAAACTTAGTACGTAGCACACACTTTATATCCTTTGAAATGACTCGTACCGATAGTTACTCACTAACCAAATAATATAATATATCGTGATCGTAACTTTGAACTTTATGCTTTTAGTTTGAAAGTTCATATTACTTTGGCCAATAGTAATTCGACGAAAGTGTCTACGTGGTTTGGAGCAAACGAAAAGCTAATGCAAGAGTACTATGTGTAATAGAGCGAGCAATATTAACCGTAGATACCTACTACATTAAAACAAATAGTCATTAGATGTGAATGGTTTCTAAAGCCCTACAATTTTTTTCCGCAAGTACGTAATTCCAAAAGAAAACGTCCTGCGAATAACCAATTTGAATAACCATCCATATTATAAACCAACCACATTATAAACAGTCTCTTTGTGAAATATACAAACAATGTACCCCCTAATGGCTTATAAAATCAACTTATTTCATTACAATTTAAAACATTTAACATTCCCCTCCTAAGTTTTCTACAACTTCCCAACTACAATAATTCTATTCACTGTTATCATATTAAAGGGTTATTTTTGTTTGTGTGTTTACGATTCCCCTGATGTATTAAGTTTAGGGTCCCTATTAATAGTTGGAACAGTATTTGAGTAATTTTGTTTAAACTTGTTTGTTCATCAGTGTAAATAGTTATGACAAGCTAGCCTCAAACATTCAAAATCAACTGAGCGAATATTTTTTGCGCTCTGTTGACACATCTAATTTAAAATAGGAAGATTTAGAGAAAGTTTCAGACGTTGACATGAGCAAAATAAGAAGAGGCTTGCGTTTCTTAATATGATAGGTTCTGCAAATGGGGTCGTGTGCAATTGTGTTCTTTTTTATATTATAAGGAGCAAGCGAGCAGACGGGTCACCTGATGATAAGTGACTACCGTCGTCCATGGATACCTGCAACTAAAGAGTCACAAGTGCGTTGCCGGCCTTTGAGATGGGAGTACGCTCTTTTCTTGCAGGTTTGAAGGTCGTATCGGTCCGGAAATACCGCAAGCGACAATTTGTTCCAGAGATTGGTTGTGCGAGGCAAAAAAAATCTGGCGAACCGCACAGTGGTGGATTGCCAATTATCCGGGTGATGGGTATGAAAGTTTTGTCGCGTTGAACGATGGCGAAACGTTGCGGCCGGTATAAGTCCAAACAATTCCTCGGAGCACTCCTCATGATACATGCGATCGGGAATGCAGAGTGAAGCTACATCTCTACGCAACACCAAGGTGGTTATAAATTGTTAGGAACTTTTTGTTGTTAAAGAAGACGGACACCAATTTATGAATCACACGATTTTTTTTGTCGTGTGGGAATCGAACCCCAAATACGCAACGCGACCTAATAGTGAGACCACCAGAAAGAAATAAGTAGAAAGTTCTGGACATCGTTATACACAAATTAAATTTAGAATAATTTAAAAGAAATTTAAGTTAGCTGCGCTAGTGCAATCCAAATAGTATGGATTCGACTCCATCAAATAATTAATTCATTTTAAACCATACTTGTTGTCGATTGTACATTATATTTTAAGCTTTGTACTCGGACTTCTCAGATGCAGATTACGATAGGAGAGTTAAAATGTAAGGGTCGCATAAAATTAAATAGAATACTTACTCAATACTCAATATTTGATGGTATTCAATAATATGTAGTTACAGATGGTAAACTTATAAATATGTATAATTGTGAACCTGGTCGTGTAGCTTAATGCAATATACATATTTATTGTACGCATATTGCTTCAAATCGTAATTCTTCTATTGATGAAATTTAAAGTTTTGGAGTGAAATAGTTGAAATATACAAAAGACCCGGCCACAACAAAAATATCTTTACATATCACGGACCCGAAAAAAACTTTTTGAAGTTATACTTCTTTTGGCGCGTTATGGAAAAATGATGAGCGTAAATTTTTACGATGCGCGCGCACACCGTCACGAAAAACCGACACCCTGAAGTTAGCTAGTCAACATTTTAGTTTTTCAAAAAAGTTACCAACTTCACGATAGTAATAAAAATGTTTTTACATATTACTTTAAGTACGTTTATAGAATTTGAGGTTAGTTGACGGTGTGTATTGTTTATTATGATATTTAAATAAACTTTATTTAACTAGATAAAAGTATAACTTCTTACGTGCATACATAAAGTACCTACACACACACTTTTTTTATAGAAGAATACATACTGTCCTTTTTCGTCATTTCAAAATATTCATACAAAATTATGCTTAACTGCAAACAGTACTTGATCAACAGAACTTAAATTCTTTCGACAAGTTTTCCGATTTTTCCTGGTATTTTCTTGTACGACGCTTGGCCCAGACAACTAGTTAACAAGTAGTTTCAAGTTGTTTGGAATGAGTTACTGGAGACACGTTGAAACGAGCAACTTGGTTCTTTCTAACACTTTTCGTAGGGGTAACTATTTATATACACAGTATGGAATATAGTTTCAATAGAAAAAGTATATTTAATTAAATTCTTATCAATCCGTCCTGACAGCACCGGATTTTATTTAATAACGTTACGTTTTAAGGCGATGTCTAACGTGGTATAACAATGCTGATTTTGAGTTAAATAATATATTTTTTCTTGCGTTTAGAAATCAAATGTTTATGACGCATAAATTGTTGCAATCCAGTGTTCTGTGTTCTCATTTTTCTTTTTTTTTACCCTTTTGCATCTCGCCTCAAAGACGGAAATGCATTTTCAATATTTATTTTATATATAATACGTTCGGTGAAATTAGATGCGGGTTTAGATTATTTTTAGAAATAATTTTAACAAAAAAAAACATTATAAATAAAACTTCAATAAATTTCTTAATTCCATAGATCTAATAACGACAAAAACACTACTGCATGCTCAAATTTCACATTCTGAGTTGAACGGCTTGTATGCACGACGACAAAAAACGAATTGGATGACGATGAAGCAACAAAATTTTAATTTGACAAAGAAGCATATGGACGGCCTAACGATGAGTTACTATTAAAATGGAAACAATAGTGGTATCACTCGTTCTTTGACAACCCTAATTGCTAGCTTTAGTAACTCTATTTACTAACAACTCAACTCACATTGCTATAAACGCTCTCTAACCACTGTCTTCTGTAAAGCGGAGGTATCCAACATAAACAGGGGGGTTTAATATCGAGTAATATCGAGTAGAAATCTTTTATTGTCTATTTCATACAAAAGAAATTCGAAAAAAAAAATTGTGTTAAATAACACTTCAAAAGTGAGTGAGAAACATTACGACCTTAGACACACAGTAAAAAGTGATTCGTTAAGACAGGTATTTAACGATTGAGGATAAATTTGAGATACGTAGAAACGGATAAAGAAAAGGTAGATATACCTACTACCGGTTGATTGAAGTAGTCTGTATCGAGCCTTTTTGATTGAAGGCTTTGAACGTCAGCAAGCCTTTTAGGTAAGTGATAAAAAGAGGTTTACTAACGAGTGGGGTGTATTGAGAAAAAGAGCCCCTACAGTCTGAGCAGGCCCGGAAAGGGTGTTTTTGAAGGTTGGGGCAATGAAAATGTCTGTTTTAAGTCATTATTTTTTAAAGAATAATTTACACACGACCAATTCCGTTGAATGTATAATATTCAACTTATGAGGAATTAAATAATTTATTCAAATAAGTACTTGGCTCATTCCCAATATGAACACTTGCCTATCTGAATGGGGGATGGCGTATCTATTTAAAATATTTGATATCAACTATCAAACATTATCATGCTGTGTACTGTCATTAATTTGTTATATTTTTTTCTCATTATTAGCGAAAACTTGTAACTAGCCTTCTCCTATTAACTTTTTGGTGAATTTTTATAAATAAATGTAAAATAAAATAAAATTAATTAAGATAGTGTTGTAATTTTGGCAGGGCTGATAATGTAGGCAATCGATAGTTATAATGCTGGCAATTGTCTATAAGCATCGATGACAGCAATCACGAAAAAAAGTTCACGGATCATACTATGATAAGCATATAATAGTTTGCTCCGTGAACTTGTTTATCACCTTGATGGTATGCCAGGATAAAATGACGTTAAGTAGGAGTATTTGCTCTGTTTCCAATACATACAAAATTACTGACATCTTCTATCAGAAACCAAAACAACAAAAAACAACGACCAACAGTCTGTTAGGATTTTGACAATATAGCAAACATTAATATTTAAAGATTGCAGTGATAAGTATTGCTAGCAAAGGTATGTACATTTGCGTTCTCTGTTGAACTATGTGTGTATTTAAGGTGTCATAAATAATAAAATGCTTGATGCCGTTGAGGGAGCTCGTTGAATTACTGAATTGGAAGTATGTACATACACGACGGGGTGTGATGTGGAAAATATTTTACACAGGCGGAACAATGGGTTAAATAAATGTATGTTCCTTTTGAATAAAACATTGTGCTCGACATGTAGTGCTCGTATTTTCAGTATAAAATACTAAAGCTGTATATGTAAAGAACTGTAGATATTCATAGATATTTGCTTACCTAAGCTAAAAGATTCCTATCACAAAAAGAAATTACGACAATGTCTTCGTATTTGTCGATAATCACTTATCGGTATACTTTACGGTACTTTTAAAATGATATTTATATATTCATGGAACTATATAGATATTACTATTCCATGCTTGTATGACATCATGTAAATCTAAGCTTATAAGTAATATTTAACTAAATACTCAGCGCAATCGAAAGAAGACAAGCTAAATTATTAATATACTAGCAACCCGCCCCGCTTTGTACGGGTAGCAAAGCATATATATAGATTTTTTCCGACATCTTCAACAATCATCGTCATATTTCAGCCATTTTACAAAACCGTATAAAAATCCGTTTGGTAGACAGACAGACAGACAGACAAACGCGGCGGGAGACTTTGTTTTATAATATGTAGTGATTGTATAATGAATATTTGTAATAAATCAAATTCTTCAGTGTAATATAATGTTAGTAATGTAGGCAATCAGTTCTGCAAAGAGAAGGCGACCGCTATGTGATTGACATCCCTAGCTAGTATTCTCATTACGGCCAATAAATCAGTTATATATATAGTGACGTATGTATATAGTTTATACCACAAACACCGTCCCAATATTCAATCAAATTACCTGTTTACAAAATCCTGTATGTGGGAGAGCCATGCTTCGGCACGTATGGGCCGGCTCGACTCCGTTCGTTACCACGGCCTCACAGAAAACCGGCCGTGAAGCAATGCTTGCATTGCATTTCGCTGCGTGAGTGAGGTTACCGGAGGCCCTAACCCTTTCCTCTTCCTTATTCCCGTCCTTCCCCTCTCCCCTCTTCCCACTCTTCCCCTCCTCCCCCTCTTCTCCTACTCCCAAAAAAAGTAAAAAAACGGAAAAAAAATTGTGGGGCGTAGCATACATTACACGTTGACTTAGATTGTGCTACGTCATAAGTCAGAACATAATGAACGTACAAAATTCAAAGAACCAACAGATCTCATTCACAAGCAAAATTCATTGCTTCTGCGATGCACGTAATTGTAGCGACTGTTCACGGACGGTCGGTATGTAAGACCCTAATGTATTAATTGCATTTACCTTGGCCATGCTTACTGCCTCTATAATAGGCCCCATAAAAAGTACAATTCATTGAACTAAAGCCTCGCCCTGGAGTGATGTGATAAATATCCCTAAAATATGAAAATCATTATCATCATATTGATGTGACATGGGAAAATCTGCGTTCATTAACGCACATTTTTTCCCCTGTCGCACTATTTTTTCAGATGTGTAAAACTACACTGGTTTAGGGACTTAAAAAAATTGTACATAAACGCATTACTTATACAAGGCTACGGCAATATTTAAAGGGCTTTCAGAACTTTTACTTTGTGCAAAAAGATTCTCGGCATCAATACTCTAGCAAAACAAAAAAGTGAATACAAAATATAAAAGGACGGCGACATTTTTACAATTCAAAGCTGGCGCGGCGGACCATCAACCAAGCTAATTACCTTCAATGAACAAGAAAAAAAAAAGGAAATTATTCAGTCCAGATGGAAAATTCCAATGCTAATATTGTAATGAGACCCCAAATTTATGACGCAAATATTTTTTCCTCCTTTTTTAAAGTCTTTGTTGAAACGGACTTTAATTATTCTGAATGTACTATTTTCGTGACAGTTGTTTGAAACGGAAGATAATAACTGTGTAAAAGTGGCTTCGGGCTAAGAACTTGCAATTAGACTGGGTACGTTTTATTTTTATAGATCCACTTGGAGCTGATTTTAAACACATCTTCAGCTGCCATTATCGCACAAATATAGTATAAAGGTACGGCAGAGATTACAAAAGCTATTTCACATATATTGGGTAACGATGATTCCAGGTTATATGAACATCGTCATTTTGCAATAACCATTATTTGCAATTGCAAATAGTGGTTAAAAGAAAACCATTTTCTTGCGCTTGAGATGATGGAGTAGTTCTCTTGATTTAGTTAAAAGACCTTTTTCATTACTGGAAAGTTTATTGGCTTACTGTTGCTTCGATCAGGAAAGCTCCGACCACAAATGTTTTATTTTTTCCTTATCTTGGGCCGTACCTTCTAAATATAATAATGTTATGAATAAAATATCTACAACTGCAAAGTACGGATTGAAACAGGTAATTTGCAAAGTAGGTAGTTATTCAGTGAGTTTTGGTTGTAAAAAGAAAATGTGCGCATTATAGATACAAGTTCAAAGGATAGATAATGATGATATAATAACCGATTTCTTCTCACAAGGCTCAACTATTTAGAAGCGGGGGATCGACTGGCAGATTATTTTTTTTATTAAACACAACTCCCGCATTAGGAATTACTCCTATGTCGCGGGGGACTTTACAAACATAGAAACAACGGACACAAAGAACACCCAGACTTGGGTGGGAATCGAACCCACGACCTATAAGCATAGCGGTCAGGGTCACTAACCACTAGACCAACAGGCCAACGATCTTATCTATTTGCAACAGGGCATTATTTACTTTTATAAATCATTTGTTTTATTTTCGACAACGCAAACTATTTTTGCGATGACGTTGTGTTTATCTATTTAAAATAAGGATGATTTCAAGCAATTTTAAAGGAATCAAATCAAATCAAAATTATTTATTTCAATTAAATCAATTATAGGTATTTTTGAATTGTCAGGAGTAGTAGTCAGTCAGACTAAGTCAGTCGTGAAGCTAGTTGCCTGTTACAATACGTAGATCCTGTGGAGACGAACAGGTAAGAAACTCCAAGGAAACTCTTTTTCAACATGTTTTTTACAAGTCCCTGGTTACTTTAATGTAACGTATAGTTCTAAAAATATTTGTCAGTCGCGCAAATTACTATATGAAAGTAATGTAACGAAATGAAGATATTTGACTTTGACTTTGAATGCAAATGAAATTATATTCTTTTGTGATGACATATGAATAACTTTTTATTCACTAATTGTGAACCTATAAGCAGATGAAACCACATCTGGCGAATATAGGGAATCATGAGAGCTCCCGGAGATGACAACATACATAAGATTTAATTAAAAGTAATGATTGGCATATTTAAAAAGTAATTTAAATTGTCCATTATAGAGAGTGTCACATTGGATTTTATAGCATCCTTAAAACGGGCTTTGCAACTTGGAGCGTAAAAGCGGCTTATAATATATCTAACGAACCGTGTAAACGACATTATAATTGGTGCTAAAATGTAGTATCTGCTATGTAATATTATAGTAACAAATATAGGATATAACAACAAATATAGGAGATGAAAGTGGTATACACAAAAGATTACTGCTTGAATTGGAGATGCCCCATTGGGGCCGTTTCACCGTCATCGCATCGACCAAGAAAATCGCGGTTATACCATACCCGAGTAGTGTTGAATTTTCTTCTGGTCGCGTTTTATTTTTTTATTTTTTTATATTTTGTTTGTTTTATATTTAAGTATCGAATGATAAACGAAAAGAATATTTTGAAAGACATATTACTATATATTAATTTTCTAAATACAAAACTTGTAAGACGACTGCAGTTTTTATTTCAACAAATACTAAAAACAAATTATCGCAATTGCTGGCTGCAGTCGCTCTTAGTACTGGATCATTCTTAGCAAGAGGATGGTAAGTCCCCAGAGCTCTTGTGTTCTTATACAAAACAGTATTTAATTGTCCTTCTTTTCATATAACAAGAAGCTCGATGTCAGTATTTTGTTGCATGTTACTAACTGATAGACTTTAATAAACTACATGATTGTGTTTCTACAACTTTAATAGACAAATTACCTACCTTATTCACATAAACTTTTTCACAACCACCTTGCTAACTACGCCGATCGGTTATTATTTTTTGTCTTCTTATTGTATTTCACTACATATTGTCACGCCTCTGTGGCATACCTTAGTTCTGGCAGGTGATATTCTGTACTGCATTATATAGAACTGTTTTGAATTATATAAATGACGGAATAGGTTGAAATCTGATGTGAGCGACCGTGGATGTCAGAACGGTTTGCCGAAGGAATATAAATCTGATCAAGATATTAATTATATTGTGTATCAATGTTAAATGTGATAAGCTTGATTATAGCCTTATGAGCCGGATTGAGTTTCAATTATTCTTCTCTCACTAGCGACCCTGAAGACACGCCCCGGGCACAGCAATATTATAAAACAAAGTCCCCCGCCGCGTCTGTCTATCTGTTGTAAACTGAAAAACTACTGAACGGATTTTCATGCAGTTTTCACTAATAGATAGAGTGATTCATGAGGAAGGTTTAGGTGTATAATTTGTACCCGTGCGAAGCCGGGACGGGTTGCTAGTTTCTCTATAAGTGATTTGTGATTGTAATCTTTTTAGAAAATCAAAATCTCTAACAGTAATATGCTAATAATTCACATTATATACTTAATGTTAAGTTAAGAATTCCTGAGATGGGATTTTATAACCAATTGTATACATATTCATATGTGTGTCAACACATATTTACGCATTCAGCTCTGCCACATAGATTAAATAAAACGGTCCCCTTCACCCACTCGGATTAGTATTCCGACACGGCGGAATTACAACTAAATGTAGAAACTTAAAGAGTACAGCATTTACAGGAAAACTTCAACGCAATTTACAGTCAGTAATAAATAAAATATATAACAAATTCGGGTAGTTCGTGGGAGAGCCATACTTCGGCACGTATGGGCCGGCTCGACCGGAGTGATACAATGGCCTCATAGAAAACCGGCAGTGAAGCATGGTTGCATTACTATTCGCTGCTTGAGTAAGGTTACTGGAGGCCCTATCCCTACCCTCTCCTCCCTCTCCCCCCATCTTCCCTTTCCCCGCTCTTCCCCCCTCTCCCCCGTCTTCCCCTACTCCCACTTTAACGGCCAGCAACGCACTTGTGACACTTGAGTTGCAGGTGCCCATGCATGCAGGACAACAGTAGGAACAAAAAATAATATCGAATCCAATATAATGAAAAATTGCAATCTTTAATTATTTGTTTCGTTTTGCTACAAAAACTGCTAAATGTATGAATACGACTACAATTAATTATCATTACATATTATAAAACAATGTCCCCCGCCGCGTCTGTCTGTCTGTTCGCGATAAACTCAAAAACTACTGAACGGATTTTCATGAGATTTTCACCAATAGATAGACCAATTCATGAGAAATTTTTAGGTATATAATTTGTTAAGGTTTTGTGTAAATTGTGTGAAATATGAGGATGATTGTTGAAGATGTCTCTGCTACCCGTGCGAAGCCGGGGCGGTTTGCTAGATTGTTAATATTTGATTCTATATCCTGTAGTTTTTTAAGTTATCTTTTCACAGTGATTTTCAATCAATGTGTCTTGGAACATTTATTAAAAGTAATGCGAAAAAAATGCGAGTTTTGTTGCTTTGGCAACTTTTTTGGGTATGACAATTCCTTATCTCTACCCGTTTTGAGAACCTTGTATTTATATCATCCACAGAAATAAGAATAAGTTAGAAGTGCGATGTGGGCACGGCACGCGCGCCCTAGTTATGAGCCAACGCTCAGAACTAATAGAAACACGTACAAAAATTTTCGTACTTGCGTATATACTTTTACCGAGAATTAACTAGCTTAAAAAACAATAATTATGCCGAGTTGAGCGGTAATTATGTATCGAAAAAGAAGTTGGGACTGCAGTGTATCCAAAGTAAAGACATCACTCCGTCGGTGAGTCCAAAAACTTTTGTTTCTAAGTAATATTGACAAAAATTCGCTAAGTATTCTGTAATCCAAGAGAGAAAACCGAGTGATCTAATCTACACTCGTTAGCTATCTATTGACGTGCTGTTGTCTCGGACGTAACAGCTGGCAAGAATGAATACGAAACGCTACTTTATAATGATCACTTAAAGATTTATTTAGTATAATTATAAATGTCGTTTAGGATTTATATTTAAAAACCTCTGACGAATTAGCGTAGTTAAAGTCGTAATTATCGTTTGAGCGTGTGGATCTGGCGACACGTGATTTAGAACAAAATACAGCTGATGGCATTTCTAAATACATATTCTCAGTTCTGTGATATCATCTATGCAAACTGTTAACGCCTGACAGTAATAACCGAGCGTTATTACTTTATCTATTTGTGTAGGCGGTACCACGATGACGGTACCTAGAAATAATTAATTGTTTTACTTAGAAAAAAATTCTACCTACTTTTTTTGTATAAAGGACTTGCTATCCTACATTCAATACGAACGCATACAACATTGTAATATCATTGTAATATCACGATAAATAGTACCAAATTACATCTATTTTGCTATTAATCATCATTTTATTGAGCGTCAAGGCTCCAGTGTTTCGATAATAGATACAAACTGTCATTAATTTTTCAGAACAATAATTTACAGTATCCAACAAACCTAATCCAGCATATTTACTTTATTTATACATAATATAATTAGCCAAAAGTTCAACAATAGAAAATGCTTAATACATTAAGTTCTCCTCGGAACGTCCATTGTACAAAAGATTAAAATAAAAAAATAGAACTTTCGTTTAAATTACTCATGCAAGCATTTATAATTGGACATTCCTTAGAATATTTGCTATAAGAGAATAATGAGTGGTCAAGATAGTTATCAGACGAGAATGTTTTTAAGTATGTATTATCTTCTTTATAGTATAATAATGCCTATAGTAATTTGTTAAATCCTCTTCCGGCCTTCAGTTTTTAAGCAAACGGATCCTAGCGAATCGGCAACCGGAAGGTTGGATGGCATCGGACAGAGATCGGAGAGAGACAGAGAGCCAGATGGACCGACGACTCGGATGCGGAAAGCGGAGGACTGGGTCTGATAGCGCACGTACTGAGAGGCCTATGTCCAGCAGTAGACTGCAACAGGGTGACTGATGATAATTGATTTTCAGGGTTTATGGCGCAAAGCCAAAATCAATATCAGCAAAGTTTATAATTCTTTCAAAAAAAAAACCTACTTAAAAAAAAACTATTCCATAAAAGACTTATATGGTTTTCTCATAGATGCTACTGTCAGAACTGGACCAAATTGAAATGGGACCACACGGGAAGCACCAGCTTACAAATAAAAAAGAATCATCAAAATCGGCTCTCCTAATCGAAAGTTCTGAGGTAACAACCATAAAAAAAAAATACAGTCGAATTGAGAACCTCCTCGTTTTTTGAAGTCGGTTAAAAATATTTAGACTATCAGTGATTCTGCACGCTGTGATAGCATTAATAAGCATTATGGTTGCCCACATGCCCTTGTGTATTATCTTTTGGTTAAAAAGTTAAGTGGATAACAGGCGTCCGGAAAATTTCAATGCCTCATCACTTTCAACACGAGGGTGGCCTAATTCTGATACGTTTAATGAACCGCCCATGTTAATTGGATTATACCTCGTAAAAGCTAATTGAAATCGATTTCTTATCCACCTGTTTTAATAGCGTTAAGTTATTTTAGACATTTGTCCATTTTTGTCTGTGGTTGAACAATTTGTAAGTTTTTTAAATACAAAAACGTGAATATTGTTTATGCAGTAATAATTCTGTCAATAATTCTAGGTTAATGTTTTATACAGAATAGGTAATCTGTATACCTACTTAACTGCTTACTAAGAAGTTTAAAAGAACTGCATATAACATCTTCTAGATAAACTTCCACCAAGACGGGAGTGTCACAATTTGTAAGATTCTGTTTCTCTTCCACTAGAAACGTAATACCAGTCAAACGCCAGTTGTTCTGGGCCTTCTTATATATGTTTGCGAATTAATATAAATGACATCGACTATAAAGCGTTGAAGAGGGCCTCTAAAAGACGATTCTACAATTATTTTTGCATTATAATATGCAATATCAAATTCACAAAATTATTTAAAATTGCGTAAACCAAACTGCGTCTCTCACATACCCTATGCAAACGCACGCAATATTGTTACCAAATAATGGAATCAAATTTTACTTAGCTCGTGTTACCTATCTAATATTTTTATTATTTTTTTACATGTTCTACCGAGATTGGATAGAACTTTATAAAAGTAGACAAGAATCCTCTATTTTTTATCAAAGACATTGACCACGATCACGAACACACAACAAATTAGAAACCGTTCGAGGGATATTAATGGCTCTCCATGAAATGACTTGTCGAGGAGTTGAGAGTGCTAGCGTCAGCTGTAATGTAGCAGGAACTTGTTTCAACAACTTAAACTATGCTGACGACTTGTCCCTTCTCAGCCCTTCGATAAGTGGACTTATTGAGCTTGTAGCTATATGGGAGTATTATACTAATTCCGATCGACATTGTGTACATCGTAACTAAAACTGAAATGATAGTTTTTAAAGCTAATGTCGGGAAAGGACCTTTTGAACGGTTCACTGGTAAGTTTTGTTCAAATATTTAGGGTATGTTTTTATTGATTTCTATTATAATTATATAATTTTATTAAGTGTTCGAACATAGTGCCTTATACAAGGAGTTATTCTTTTTTTAATAATAACATCTCTTAAATAGTTTACGACTGTATAAAGAATCCAAAATAACTATAAAAAGAAACCAGCGCTGTTAAGCGATACAAAACGAGGGTAAGTCATAAACGTATAAGTTTATAAAGTGCCATAAAACATAAGAGCACAAAGTGGCTTGCTTATGATGGCCCTTGCGACTGTTAAGAAGTTCAGGTAGGTAGTAGTTTAATCCACACTGATAGGGCATTAACCTAGTTTTGCTTTAGGAAAATGTTGAACATGTATTTAGTTACTTATTTATTACGATTGTTTACTTGTCCCCCAATTAATGTAAAGGCCCTTAAACACAAACGGTTATTTTTGATAGTCTTTATCTAATTATTAATTAAAAAAAAAGAAGTCCCACAAAATATTACTCTAAAAAATTGATAGAACGTTGAGTATTTTTAAGTACTGGGTCTTTTTGATATCATTGGTTGTGTTGATATCCGTTTTGTTTAACAATAACAAATTATTAAACGTATACTTTAAAGGTTTCGGTAGTCCTACTAATATTATAAACGTGAAAGTTTGTGAGGATGTTTGGATGCACGTATGCATGGATGTTTGTTACTCTATCACGCCAAAACTACTGAACCGAAACGCGGGTGAAACCGCGCGGCACTGCTAGGAAACAATAAATCGTACGTGATTCATTGGCGCTAAACATTTTTTCATAGAAACATATTTTTCCAACATCAAAGATTTTATTCTTAAAAGACATATAGTTAAAGGTACTATAATTGGCTTTGGATAAGATACATAACTTAATCTCAAGACTGCGCCTTCTCTGGTAACTGTGGTGAAACGGCTTATTTTTGACACGGAAGATTTTTTTAATAAGAGCGGCCTTTTTATTCAACCACCTGATTACATTTTGATTTAGATATTGACATACTTTAAATTCATGAAACAATTTCATCCTCCCGTTACATTTAATCCGTCATTGTCTGTTTGAATATTACCTTTTTAATACACATTTTCTTATAAATCACTTACATGTAAGTCACAAAATTAATGAATCTTATGATTTAATTAAACTTCCTTTTGTCGCCACATCAAATACTCGTATTTAATTCATTAAAAATAGGGGCAAACTACGAGTATAATCGATGATAAAACAGTTCACTATTTAATAAAAATTTGTTCATAGACATTATTATGACTAGTTATACCGGTAACGCAACGCCATTGGCCGTTTGACAATGGTGAGGTGATAAAAAGGCTAGCCGTGAATTATAAGTTGATAACAATCACTTGAGTGCTGATTGAGGTACGAACATAGCAGTTACTGTTTCTACTATAATGTACATATACGCGACCCTATTATTTTTTACATTATGAAATATCGTGGGTATACTAATGATCGCCTTTATAAATAAAAATTAAATTATAGCTGCTACATATTTTCACAAATTATTCCACACGGTATTTATCAGCAGCTCGTCATGTACACTGACAAGATTAATTAATAATGTAAATTAACACTGTCTTTATAATTAATTGAATTCCTGGAGTTCCGTGAGCATTGTTACCTGGAATGTGTAAAGAGGTATATACATATATCATGCAATTTCCTTCGTTATTTATATATGCATGTAGATGTATCAATAGGTGACAAAGGAAACGGAGTATAGAATATGCAGCATTCAATCGATTTTTCCAACACAATCTTAGCAGTAAGCTCTGAGCAAACTTCAACGCCTTGTTAACTTTTTAATTAGTGCAAGTGATATTTAGAATAATTCAAATTCAAATTATTAATTGCCTTTAAAAGGGGTGGTACAAAATGTGGTATTACAAGTTTGATATAAGGCGAACAGGCCCATTTAGCCATAAAAATAGCATGTAATTTTAATTGACTGGCCTGTTGGTCTAGTGGTTAGTGACCCTGACCGCTATGCTTATAGGTCGTGGGTTCGATTCCCACCTGAGTCTGGGTGTTCTTTGTGTCCGTTGTTTCTAGGTTTGTAAAGTCCCCGCGACACATGAGTAATTCCTAAAGCGGGAGTAGTCTTTTAAAAAAAAAAAAGTTATGAAAGTAACTTACATATATTATATTATTATTATAGTCATCATTCATCAGTTTTTGTGTATGGAGTATAATTTCCTTGTTATTCATCATACCTACTACTCCTTGCCATTCAAAAATTCTTTAACCGAACAAAATGGGTACTAATTAACCAATCTTTCATGGCTGATAAACTTATTTAAGGGTATTACTTTATTTATTTGTTTATCTCTTTATTGTACACCTTTTAAATGAGATACAATACAAAAACAATGTAAACATTTAGGTATATCAATTGGCGGTCTTATCGCTCTTAAAAGGATTTTATTAACAACTTTAACGCACACGAGCAACTTTTGTTTTGAAGTGAAAACTTCTTTAGGCACGTTGGGCACTTTTGATATGGGGAAAAAGCACTGAACTCGCGTGACCGTTGAGCTCAGATGACTGATGGATCAGTTATGTTTTCACTTCTGACGTGCAGTCCTACGACTGACAGTTTTTTTAATCTGTACTTGTGACTTGTACCATGTTCAACACAAGTTTATTTAGATTTCTGATGTTCTTTTGGTAAGATCTTTCGCTTACTTAAATACTTGAGTTCTAGTTACAGCGAGAATATGCCTTGTTTTTTTATGGTATATGGGGCAAACGAGCAGACGGGTCACCTGATGGTAACTGACTACCGCCGCCCATTGGCACCTGCAACTCAAGAGTCACAAGTGCGTTGCCGGCCTTTAAGGTGGGATGAGGGGGAGAGGAGGGGAAAGGGGGTGAGGGAAGGGTTAGGGCCTCCGGTAAACTCACTCTCTCGGCGAAAAGCAATGCGATTATTGCTTCACTGCCGGTTTTCTGTGAGGCCGTGGTATCACTCCGGTCGAGCCGATACCTACGTGCCGAAGCATGGCTCTCCCACGAACAAATCCGTTGTGGTGTCCGTATTCCAAGACCAGAGACAACGTAGTTGGCAATGTACTATTATGAAAAAGGAAAGTGTTAACAATGGCTGATTCTATTTGAGAACGATTCCTCGAGAGAATACAAACATTATTTAGACACCCATATAATAAGTTGATTGTATCGTACTTCATATATTATGTTTCTGCATCACCCCAAAGGTTGGCAGAGAATGCCTTAGGCATTAAGTTCGCCTTTGTATACTATGTGCATAAAATATGCTGTTTCAAGAATAGATATTTTGTGCATATGAAATATAATCTGTACTATATTATCACTACATATTATAAAACAAAGTCCCCCGCCGCGTCTGTCTGTCTGTTCGCGATAAACTGAAAAACCACTGAACGGATTTTCATGCGGTTTTACTAATAGACAGAGTGATTCATGAGGAAGGTTTAAGTGTATAATTTGCAACCGTGCGAAGCCGGGGCGGGTTGCTACTATATTACTAAATATTATAAAGCTGAAGAGTTTGTTTGCTTGAATGCGCTAATCTCAGGAACTACTAGTTTGAATTGAAAAATAATTTTAGTGTTGGATAGCCCATTTATCGAGGAAGACTATAGGCTATATAACATCACGCTACGACCAATAGGAGCGGAGCAGTGATCATAAACGCAGGTGAAACTGCGGGAACAGCTAGCAATTGATATATTGACTGAAAAGCATACCTATTTGATAGTCTTTTTCATAAGACTACGTTATGAAAGATACCAAGAAAGGAAAGTAAACTAAGTTATGTTTTTAGGTACGTGGGTATGTTCTATATAGACGAGGACGATAGGCATTGGGGCATTAATGACTACATAACTTGCGATACTATGAAACTTTAAGTTAGATTGTGTTGGCTGTTTGAGACAGTTCCATTAGATTACATTACAAGTAAGTGTCTTTGACCTTGACGTTTAAGAGAACAACTGATAAGAAACAGTTTGTAGTTAAAATATATATTAGCTTATAGATCATTGTTAATATTAGTTATAATTATTTATCAGCTAAGTTACGGTGGATATTATTAGCAACCCGCTTACCCGGCTTCGCACGGGTAGCAAAGCATATATTGATTTTTTTCCGACATCTTCAACAATCATGGTCATATTTCAGCCATTTTACACAAAACATTAATTAATTATACACCGAAACTTGCCTCATGAATCACTCCATCTATTGGTGAAAACCGTATCGAAATCCGTTCGGTAGCTATTGAGTTTCTCGCGAACAGACAGAGACAGACAGACGCGGCGGGCGACTTTGTTTTATAATATGTAGTGATGCATGGTGTAACATAACAGTCACGCTTTCTTGCTGGTGTTTGAAATTAATAACCACTTGTTGTGTTGTCCGATGTTTCCTTTGATTTGTGACATCTGCCAACCCCCACTAGTGATGAGTGGCGGACTGGGGTCTAACTTCCCCTCCCCCTGTCAATCAAGGAGAAGACCTGAGCTAACAGTTTATAAATACGGTGGATATTTGCTCACAAAAGGATCTCCCTCCATGTTCAAGTATTGAAATCAGTTGATATTTAAAATTGGAAGAAAATTTTTAATTATGTTTGCTGCAAGTTTACTTTTATTAAACGGTTTGGTATACTTTTAAGCACATAGACTTTGTAGGGAAGTCACAATATATAAAGTACTACATCTACATATGTGTCACACTAGACACCAGATATCTCGGGATTTTATTGCGTGAATATAACATTTCACATAAAGCTTAAAGTAGATTTAGGTGTCACATCAAAGGATATTTACAAGGTAAATAAATACGAACCTTTTTTGCCGATGTGGTCGGATACCTAAAACCTCAAACATTTTATTGGCAGTCTTTGTATTTTAAAGATTTTCGGCTTATTCCTATATACGGTAAGTTTATAAAGCTCTTAAGAAGAGCTAGGAGGAGAGCTCTTAAGAAGCAAAAGAAAATATATTTCAAAACTAAGTAAATGGATCTATGGATATCTATGGATTTTTTGAATTCGTGCACGCCTTGGGCCTTGGATTATGAATGAATGAACGAGACCACACCTGGCATGGTTAGAACGAACAAATTGCAAGACGATTGTCACGAAGTTTGTAGTTTTAGAATTATTGGATCGTTTCGGTTGCTTCCCAATATAAAAATTCCATTTAAAAGGTGTAGAAATTTTCAAATATTTAATCCGTAATATTATTTAGAAATTGAAATAGGAGTTATGTCACATCCACTACGATCTTCTATGTCGATGAACTGGGGTTCCCAAATCTCCATGAGGTTGGGATTATTGGTGGCAGAGTATATATAGCTATACTTGTATAAAGAAGCTAGCAACAGTGTATCATGAGCTATGTGCTTGTTTATCACCAAAGTAGCAAAAAAGGTTATTAATCGGTATCATGACCTGTATGTACACTTTTAGTAATAAATTATGTGAACTCCTCAAAATATTTACTGAAAAGAAAAGTAAGCTACTATAAAATTAAATGATTATCATCAATATTATCTCAGGAATGGGTTTTCCACTGCGGTTGTATCATCATTATCAAATAAAAGTTTTGGTGACATAAAAAAATCCCATTCTATTTTCTAATGAGAATAATCCATCAGCATATAAAACTAATTGAATTATCGCGACAAAGTCCCGATTCACACACATCCAATAAGGATCTAAACAAGTTTAAAAACAATTAATAACAAAGAGATTACTTTTATAAAAAAATACAAAAAGTATTTGATGAAGATATTTTTTGCATGACACAATTTTACTTTTTCACAAATTCCTATAAGCAAAGTCAATTTGTATGTGTACACTTTACACCGAATGCCTGAGGGAAACGAAACTGGAAATGAAAAAAGTGGGTCCTTGGTGAGTTTAATCAAGCCCGGATTCGCGTTGTGATAGACTATTTGAATATGTCAATAGAAGTTAATAATATTTTTATGAATACACACAGCTTGAAAGCATTTCTTTTCCTGGAAAAAGATATTAAAGCCGAGGCCTGTCACTTTTCTGCAATCCAGGTAGCGTATTTGTTGAATATCACAAAGGTATCAAACATTAGACTCACTCAGTGTGCTTTGTGTTCTATTTCGATTACTGGTTGAGTCGCTATAGCTAGACATACGCTTACGGCATACGGTTACGATATATCGTTCATACTATGAAGCGTAAAGGTTAAGACAACTGACTTGCGATGAACTGCTTGCGGGTTCTATCTGGTTGGGGATAGAACTCGCAGCCTGTGCTCTAAAGACATAAGCCCACTCTAAAATAATCATTACGTTTAGTGGGAGATAGTGGGGGTCGTTTAAAAAGAACACTAGTAATGTGGGACCCACGTTACTAGCATTCTTAATTAAAACAAAACAAAAAAAACTTAACCCGCCATCAGGATAACGTATATGTAACAGCATATTAAAGACGAAAGGTATATTATAACATGCCATCTTAATCGTTGATATTTACATTATTTATTTTACTAAAAATATATTTTTTATCATACTGCTGCCTACACTCGGTACTAAGAATACTTGTATAACGTACGTGGAATACAGAAACTAGAAATCTCTAAATCTATAAATTCGTACATGCAAAAAAAACTTGAAATTATACAGAAGTGATCTTACATTTTACAAGATCTCTGTAGGCATAAGGCAGACATCACACAAGGACCTTCTAAATTAGAATCGTATAGAGACACCCGTGGGAGTCTTAACTGAATTTATACGTACAGTGAAGGATTAGCCCGGGGACCAAGCACAAAACATAAGTGATATATGACCCTAATGTGGCATTGATCGAACTTTACACGAAGTCCGAAACTAGTTATAAAGTTTCTAAAGTATAGTCAAACTTATGTTAAAGGAAAAAAGAGAAACAAATGCTGTAATTGAATTGACCCTTAAAAAGTTGTACTTCATTTTTCTTCGGCTGTTTTTTTTCGTATCGTTTCTTCCCACTGTCATGACCTATATACTCTATATAATCTAAATAGTTTTTTTAATTGGATATGCAGTTTTGGGCCGCAACTTGTAGTGTCTAGTGCAACAACTATCCGTTTACAAGTTATGACCGTTTGAATTTCCAGGTATTATTTATTTAGCTCGGTTTCTCATAAAAACAGGTGAAACATGTAAAGTTAAAGATTTTAAATCGTACGTATTTTTTATACATCTTGTATATTAGTGTAAATGTGTGTAATCCCACTAATATTATAAATGTGAAAGTTTGGATGGATGGATGTGTGGATGGATGGATGGATGTTTGTTACTCTTTCACGCAAAAACCACAGAACCGATTTCAATTAAACTTGGTATGTAGATAGCTGAAGACCTGGATTAACGCATAGGCTACTTTTTATCCCGATATTCCCACGGGGTCGGGACTTACGCGGGTGAAACCGCGGGGCGCTGCTAGTTAGCTATAAAGAAAAATACATATAAATGTTACACGTTATTATTGCCGGAATTATTGTCCAAAATGTTTTTGAAACCAAAGAAAGTGCGATGGTAGCCAGTTTGGTTTAGTTGGTTTTCAGTTCGCGTTGAGTGACAAGTAATCACATTGCGTTATATTTTAATTCCAGTAAAATAAATTAGGATTTTCAAACTAAAGGTGCTCCTTGAAGTATGTCATTATAATGTAGATTTGATACATGCATGTTTGAAATCAATCTTGAAACTAAGCCGAGTTAGTCGTAACGTAACTCCCAGATTACTACCATAAAAAAGTCAAAAAATATTAAATACGGACGTTCATCTACTTACGTATAGGATATTTGATAGCCGTGAACCAGCTTCATCTTCATCGGCACTTTCCATCAGGTGAGTTGGAAGACAAACGCTTATTCCATTACCAATAAAAAATTGTTTGAAAATCCCTCACATCAAAAATCTCCCACATGAAAAATATGCTAAAACGAGTAAGCTTTCATATCACTACATATTCTAAAATAAAGTCCCCCGCCGCGTCTGTCTGTCTGTCTGTTCGCGATAAACTGAAAAACTACTGAACGGATTTTCATGGGGTTTTCACTAATAGACAGAGTAATTCATGAGGTTTAGGTGTATAATTTGTTAAGATTTTGTGTAAATTGATTCAAATATGTTGATGATTGTTGAAGACATCTCTGCTACCCGTGCGAAGCCGGGGCGGGGTGCTAGTATTATATTGAAATTTTAAGCTAAGTTTGATGTGTGAAGCATATATAAAACTAATTATTTAACTTGTGTTTATACACATATCTGCTCTAAGTGTTACAATGAGCTGAATATATTACGTCATTCCTTGGTATGACCTTTAATAACTTTTGACACTTTGGTGTCAAAAGTTAAATTTGTTTTTAGTACTTCTATTGTACCAACCTTGAAAGGCATTCCTCCACTGGTTAATAGCTATAAGAATCTTGGAATTTGGTGAAATCCATATGATATATGTATATTTCAAAAACTCTTTCACTGTACTGTATAATGTCTAATATAACTTTATTCGCTCTCACTCCAAGCTTTATGTAAGGATTATAAATTTATTAAGATATATTATTAGATTATGTAAATAAACATAAAAAGAGAAAAGAGTGGCTGTGATATTGTTTGCCAATTTCTTCTCACAAGGCTCAACTATTTGGAAACGAGTGCTTGGCGGTTATTTATAGATCGACATTCGCTGATAGCGATCTTCACTATTTGCAACACGGTGTTATTTGTTATTTATTGTTATAATAACTTTACTTTTGATAAAGTAACCTAGTGTTGCGGTGACATTGTATTGATCTGTTGTTTATTGGTGTATATTCAAAAGAAAGGCAATTTCAAGCATTTTTTAAAGAAGTTTATGAAATAAAGATATTTGACTTTGATTTTGTAATTGGATTTCATTACAAATTCCAGTGTGATACCAAGTCAACAATACGTTGAGAGTAGTAAGCTTGCTTGCTTGAATGCTTTTATAAAACAAAATACCAATATGAACGTAAACTGCTTACTTAAACGTGTTACTTCTTGAATGAAATATCTATTCTTTTGTAAGTGTTCTGTAAGTTGTTTCAGTGACTAAGTATGAATACAAGATGAGATAAGACAAATAGAATCATTGTTCATTTCGATAGATCTCGATTATATTCAAGTGGCGCCCTCGTGTCTCGCGTGTGGTTTTGAAGAGGGGAGGAAGATTGCTCTTCTCCAAGTGGACGGGTCGACAAAAATGCTAATCAAGACCTGTCAGAACTTATTGGAGCAGTCATGGACCCCGGTACTAGACTTGAGGTCGGGGACAGTTTTGGTCGGTTTGTCTCTGACGGCATCTCCGCGCACTCTATCGGCGTGGAGAGGAGTTCTCATGAACAAGAATAAAATGCAACTAATTGTTTTACTTTATAAATAATGCCTGTGGGTATAGTATGTTTGTATTTATTTTTATATCTTTGCATTATACCAGTATTCCAAATCTATTTTAAACCCTTTCAAGAAGTTCGGCTTTAAAGGTTTATAACACAGTGTTTATTTTTTGGTTTTTTTAATTACAAGCTTTTGACCGTGGATTCGTGTTCTTAAATTATAACACATACAACAGCTTCCGAAACTCTTACATCCCACTAATATTATAAATGTGAAAGTTTGGATGGATGGATGTTTGTTACTCTTTCACGCCAAAACTACTAAACCGATTGCGATAAAACTTAGTATATAGATAGCTGAAGACCTGGATTAATATATAGGCTACTTTTTATCCCGATATTTCTACGGGATCGGGAAACCGCGGGGCGCTGCTAGTTTATAATATAACTTCAAAATAATATAAAACCAAACTAAAAAAATAACCAAATACAAGTAATTAAAAAAAAAATTATCAACTTAAAAGAAAAATTACTACAAAATATGAAATAATATTTTAATATATACATTAATGTAATAATATATACATATAAACATTAAATTTAATATTAAATTAAACAAGATAAAACGAAGCCAAGAAGAGATTTCTCTAAGTTCAATTCTAAGTAAGACCCGTTATTTAACTAAAACATGTGTCGATTTAACTTGATGAGCAACACGAAAGACAACGCCAAGAGACTCAGACGCAAATGGCTGAAAGACTAAGCCGAATGTCTGACTATGTCCGCAATAAGCGTTAATCAATAGATTTATCTATGTGATTTTGTATACTTTATTCAGTAAATAATGTCACCCATTGTTTAAACAGAGACATTAAAACTAACGAAGTATTTAATTACTTTCATTCATCAATAAATTGAGCGAATACTTTAAAAGGTAGAGATCAGACAAATTATAAGTGAAAGAGAGATTCAAAAGGTAATAGCGGCGGTAATAATTGAAGCGGCGGTAGCGTAATGGCTAAGGCGTCGGACTTGCGATCAAGTGGTTGCGGGTTCGAACCCCACCCAGTGCACTACCGTCGTGAACCCACTCCTAACACAAGCGTTAAGCTTAGCTGGAAGGGTTAACGAGATTACTAGTAATGTGTGACCCACGTTACAAGTACTCTTTCTTTAAAAAAGAAATAAGGAATAAAAAGGGTCTCATTTATAAAACAAAGATAGTCTTTCATTGGAATTTATCTAGAAGGATAGTATTAACTAGTACTAACATTCGCAATTTAAATAGAATACATTTGTTATAAGTTATTAGGCATTTAACAAGATTAAATATAAAGAAAGTTAATAAACTATTTACATTATATATAACTACACAAATCAACAGGACACTGAATAAGCTCATTTTTGTACGGAATGAAATTTTGGCCACGGGTGATAAATTCTTCTAAACAAGTAAACTACACAAAAAAAGTAATTCCGTAATGAATATTTAACGCCTTCTCTTTAAAGTCGGTTAAATTATGCAACTTATACATAAAGAACCACGTTATTGAGGGCCTGATCATATATCTAGTATGGCTTTCTTTTATCTATTTCTTAATCTTATCGCTCTGATAAATAAAAATGATTATTAACCAAAATCGAGACCCTACAACGATTTCAATCAATCAATCATCAATACTACGTATGATAATGGGCGCACCGTGGTATATAAACAATAAGACACTACATAATGACCTGATAACAACAGTCAAACAGGAAATTGAAGAGCGTATGAAAGCATATAAAACTAGAATATGACAAAATCCCAACATACTTGCAAAGCATATCTCGTGAGTGTGTGAGCCCACTCTGCTTCGAAGACTAAAAAGAAAGATAAAACAGGATCTACTAGTTAAGACTACTTAAAATAAAGCGACGTGTCAGCAGACTCGTACCGTACAAGCCTGATAAATCTTTACACACCTATTGCCGAATGTCGATCAGACAGATTGCAAGAAATGGAAAGATTAAAAAAAAGTATGTGTGTGAAATTTACACACGACATAAGTGAAGTTTCAGAAAAGTAGCCTACGAGAGAATGAGAAATAAAAAGTAAAATCAACACAAATAATGTACTAATGTTAATAAATTAAATTTTAAATAATTTATGTACAAGTTATTGGTTAAATTAACACAGATGTGTTAGATAATTAATATAACTTAATTAACCAACGAATTCTAATACGCAAATCCACAAAAATGACACCACGTTGACATTGACGAATTTTCTGGAGGCTTCGTAGTACGCAGGCGCAATGACGAAGATTATAGGAAACACTGTATACTTGTAGTATTCTACCTGATTCTCTCGGAGGCTAAATCCTTTTTGTTTATGTTTGTTTCTTTTTAGTGTGAGTTATTCGTTTCATCGAATTTTAAATCACAATGATTCTAAAGAAGTTTCACTTCAAAAATCTACCAAAATATGCTTAAATTATCAACATATCCTAACGTTAATTAATTTAAATTGTAACGTAGGATTAATTTAATTATTATAACTTTATCCTCGCCTACTTCATTATCTTCAGTAGATTTTCTTATCAGATTCCTTCCGTACTTATTCTTGTTTGAAAAGGAGCGAAGAACACACAATTTTATAAAGGACAAAGAACAATTATTTATCGTCCATTTATTTTCCGAGCCCTTGAGCATAAAACAATTTCAAGTTCCATTTAATGCATCAAAACAGTGTTTTGTAGAGATAAAAAAGTCATTCAAGTGGACGTGAAAGGAATATCAAAGCGTAATTACTTCAGTGTATCGAAACAGTACTTAATATGCTAATAAATTATTATGCAATAAACGACAAATACGAAATAGTGCATAAATTTAATTTGCGCTTCCGTTTAATCCCAATTGGGGTATTTTAATACCACTTTTAATTACCAATTTATTCTTTGAAAGATAACGAGCCTTCCTACTTACTTATGCAGGATGTTTTATTTTATTTAACAATTTTTGAAGTGAGAACTTCTTTAGGCACGTTGGGCACTTTTGGTATGAGGAAAAAAATACTGAACTCGCGTGACCGTCACGCTCAGATATTTGTATGTGTGTGTGTATGTAAGTTACGTTTCCACTTCTGACGTACAGTCCTACACATTTTTTTTTTTATAATGCCTTTCAATTATATGTGATAGAAAAACGAACGTTTAATAGCATGTAAATCTAATTTTATTAATTGAAAACTTTAATAATAATAAAAGGAATAGAGATCACGCTATACTGTAACAGGCCTGTTGGTCTAGTGATTAGCAACCCTGACTGCTCTGAGCCAGAGGTCATCGGTTCGATTCCCCCTCAGGATAAATAATAATTGTGTGATGATCACGATCGTTTGTTTTGTGTTTACCATCAGGTGACCCGTCTGCTCGTGTGCCCGCTAGCCCATAAAAAAAAGAAAATAACACAACGTTATTCATACAAGTATTACAAGTAAATCACTGATTTTAATATGTATATCATCAGAAATAGCACACGATTACAATCAAATTTATCAGCAACACTTATTGGTCTGGTTTTAAGTGTACCTACTCAAAACGCGAGCTCATAAAAGCATGTTTAAAATCAACCTTTATATAATATTTAGATGTAAAACAATCTAAACCTAACACACCGTATACCTCTATGTAAAAAGCAAAGACAACCTCACAAACCGAACACAAAAAGTCACTCAGTTTTCCCCAACTCCCAGTAAACAACTCTCGTACAAGCTACCTACATCCTCGGTAAACCAGGTTTAATCGTTCAGAATACAACAGCGTCGAGCCTTCATGACACGACACATGGGAAACCGGAACGTTACCGCCTCCCACTGACAATGCCATTCCCCATTTCAACCGTCAACTCAAGACTACCTTGAAAAACTATGTCAATGTAAAATAAGGCTGAATATTTTTAGAACTGTTGAAGTAAAAATAGTTTTAAATTGTACTTACAAAATACGTTACTTTTAAATATAATGACCATTATTTTATTTTAACTGCGTAAATTTTTGCGAGCAAAAAGTACATGAAAATCGTTTGATAGCTATTTCGGTAGAAATTTCAACCAAAAGTCGAACGAAAATATTTTTTGGGTTCCAGTGTTGTTTGTTGATGTGTGATATTTGAGTTTCCGTCATGTCACTGTAACTTATTGTAAAGTCAAAACTATTTACTTTTTTTAATCAAATGGCGGTTTGTGAAGAAAACATTATTTGCGTGTAAAGAAAATCAAGTATAGAATGTATGTACTAATATAATTAACATGAAAAGTTTTTGGCTAATATCCGGAACGGGTAGGCCGATTTTCAGGGGACTTTCACTGGCAGATAGCTGATGATATAAGGAGTAACTTAGGTTACTTTTTGAAATTTGAAAACCTTATCTATATATATATTAAAACCATAAATATGTACACGCGAGCAAAGGCTCAGCGTACACTGCTAGTTAGTCATAAAAGCGTATAAGCAAAGGTCTGTGTCGACTTACACCACAGAGAACCATATCAGTAAACACTTAGTGAGAGGATCAATTAGTATTAATTTAGGAGGGAATAGAATAAATTCATGATTAATTCAATACGAGATGTATTTTTCCATTACAAATTGTGCATGGTGGGCCGTCGAGCCGAGCCGAATTAACTTAAACATAAACTATATAATATACTTGTTTGTATGCATTTATACATCTACGAATGTAACATAATCTTAAAGCTCAGTTCTTATAGTCATTTCAAATTGCACATATATGTAAAGAATTAACCACAGTACTTACAATAACTATGTATAAAAATTAAAAAATAACTAAATATAAAATATTGATTAAACAAACAAAACGCTTTAATTAAATCAAAAGCACACCGAAGTGCTTAATTTAATACGCTTTATACCTGTTACTTTCTCAATAATATAAGAAAAAAATAACTTTGTGCACACTACCGTGGCCTTGTTGGCTATTGGGCTTATTTAATTACATTGGCACAAATGGCGCAATGATTCAAGTGGTCACCTTGCCACTACGCCGTGCCACATCTCTCCGTTGTTTGAATTTTTGTAAAGGCCCGCAACATAAGAATCAGTGCTAGTGAGCGAGTTGTTGAAAAAAAAAAAGTATACCTAATGCTATTGAGATATTGAAAGTAATTTTGAAAATTACGGCAAACAAAGCTAAAATATTTATAATTTTTGATGTAGGTAAATAGGTCCTATCATTGCGAAGGCTGTCGCGAGGACATTGTATTCCATACTTTGGTGGAATGCCCCGCGTGGGCCAATCAACGTGGTGACTTCGTGACGGCTACCAGTGCAGGTTGTCTCTCGTTGGAGAACATGATTTTGTCCATGGTCCATACCGAGAGCGCATGGTATTCCTTTGCCTCATTCTACGAGGAAGTGATGCAGACGGAAGAGGCGGCGGAAAGGGAACCGGAGAGAGAACCGAGATGAGAGAGTACTTTTTTTTATTTTTATTTTTTTATTAGGTCTACCAACAGTTGTTTACATTAATACACGACATACATAAAATTAACAGAAAAAACTTCAGACAATGTAACAATTACTTAAAGGTAAACACATCATGCAACAAATTAATGGAGGATACTTAAGTACTAAATATATTTAATAAAACCATTAATTGACTATGGTAAAGCCAAAAATGGAAATATAAACAAAAAACGTATTTTTAATGGTATTAAAGATTATATAACCGGTAACGTGACTTCTCCTCCGGAATCCAAAGATTAAGTACTGATTAGTACTCTCTCATCTCGCAGGAGACGCACCGGGCACCGGACAGCGTTTAACGATCTCCGACCTCCATAAACGCTTACCTAAGAGCAGCGGGTTTGACAGATAGGCAGGTCTGGAGCGGTGGCATGACGCATCCCACGTACGCAACTCTATGTAGGAGAGGGGATAGGCACCCCCACACACTATTCGAAGCCGCCTGACGCCCTGACAGACAGGCGAAGTTTGTCAGGGTAACCTCAACTCCCGACTATAGGTTATAATGACGTAAACCGTGTGGTTTTAGTCGGTTCGAGTCCGACATCACACATTCGGTAAATAGGTCCTGAATAATAATGAATGGTACTTAAATCGATAAAAGCCATAAATTCACGTCACCTTCAGCGTCGGCGCAAAATATTTTTTTATACATTATACTTTAATTCAAAGAGCTTATTCAGTACGGATTGAAATTAATTTGCATACCACAATTGAAATACGCAATTGAAAGCTACCAACGGCATTACATATACGTTATTTACGTATGAAAGGAAACCTACTTAAAGAATTACTTGCCTATATTTACTGAGTAATATAATAAAGCTCTAGAGTTCGCATTTAATAGCCCAATTCTTTTTGAATAAGTTATTAAAGTTTTTTTGTGGCGTTAGTCAGACGTACAGTAGACAAAGAAAATGGTCTACCAGTTTGACAAAGGTTTCTGACTAACCCCACTAAAAAGGTTTACATAGATTTAGATCCACTAACAATAATTATAGTTTAAAAAACTAAAAAACACGCTTTTATAGAAAATTCACCTAAAAAAATAAAAAAATTTCATCCAATTATTGCGTTGTCATCGGTCTTTGAAATTTGAATGAAATCTGGTCGTTTAAAGTGGGTCAAAATCGCGCCCAAAGGAGTCGGTTACAAACATACAAGTGAAGCTAATATAAAGCGTGTAAAAATATTAACCACAAGCAAAGTATTTACTTACTAAAATTTAAACAGATGGTAGATATTTACCTTGGTACACGGTTATTATAACCAAATACATTATTAATTAATGTCAACGGTATTTAATCAGACTTCTATTTATAACCTCGTCTATATTTTATTAGTTGGTGTTGGTCGCAGTGACGTCGTTTAGTTTGGTTACGTCATCATTTTAGATCCCGAAGGTACCTATGATTTTTTTAAGAAATAAAATTGGTCTGGAATTACGTATAATTATTATGGTTAACGGCAGAAATTCTGTGTAAACGATGTTAGAAGTATAATATTGGGGTGTATTTAAAAAGAGTAATGGGATTGAAACATACAAATTAGCCATGTGCAAAACAATCTTATAGTTTACTAGCAACCCGTCAGGGATTTGCACGGCTGGCAGAGCATATATTGATTTTTACCGACATCTTCAAACATCATCGTCATTTACACAGCACTTTCTAAACCCAAACGTAGCATAGCTTGTATTATAGATTCTAGAACACGAATCAGCATACTTCGATACTTTTTTAAATACATACCTACATATTGAACATAGGAACGCCCAGACCAATGTAAATAAACATATGAATACATACAAACATTTAAACTCAGTAGAAATTGAAACCACGACGGTGACATCTGATCTTTCTTACTTTTTCTTCTTTTTTTGTAAGACAACTCACGCATTAGGAATATTCCTGTGGCACGGTGGCTTCACTAACGTTTTAACAACAAACACAAAGAACTCGGGACTCGGGACAACTATTTGTGGATTACACAAACTTTTTGGGATTTGAACCCAGAACACTCAGTGCGGCGTAGTGGGGAGGCGACCACTTTTTAGATATTATCTTATTAGTATGTTCTTTCAGTATATTCCACAGTTTCATCAACTTTTTCCTTTACAAAAAACTGCCCACATATGCCCTTCTTAGGGTTCTGTACCCGAAGGGTAACCAACGGGACCCTATTACTAAGCCTCCGCTGTCCGTGCGTCCGTCTGTCTGTCAGCGGGCTGTATCTCATGATCTGTAATAGGTAGACAGTTCAAATTTTTACAGAATGTGTATTTCTGTCGCCGCTTTAACAACAAATAAATTAAAAATTAAAGGGACCCCTTCTGGAAAATTGTTCTTTTGGCTTTTTTTGATATTAAATTATTTAAAAAGTATCCGCATAGTATTAAATCTTGTACGATGGTGCGGAATCATGCGCGAGTCTGACTCGCACTTGGCCGGTTTATATATTTGAAACAAAGAGATTAAGTTACTCACCAATAAATAAAATTACTATGACCTAAATTTAACGCTTGAGGTTGTAAAGGTTTGCCTGTAAAATACACCGCGAGTTTGTATCCAAAAGTTTCACAACTTAATTGTTTCAAAACTTAGTTAACTAAGTTTACTTGCTGACGCTCAAAGTTATTATACTTCAGGGCATGTCATCTATTTGGTTCTTCCGAATTCTGCTTATATTACAATTTATTACCATCTGTTGTAAAAGATTTCATTATAATTCATACTAAACTTTTAACTTCATTAAATCAATTGAAGGACATGGTGTCTAATTAATTAATTTTATTGTAATTATACTTGACCCTATCCGCGTTAAAATATGTGGACAGACCTTATTTGTCCTCTGCAATCCGATTTCTGAAATTTCCCTTTTCACACATTTGGGTGGGCACGGCCTCTGGCTCAGTAATCAGGGTTACTAACCACTACACCAACAGGCCCGTTAGAATGTAAAGCATATTGCATTTATACAGATTATACATTCTTCTAGCTGTTTCGTGATAAAGGGTAGTTAGTATCATTAAATGAATACTTAAAAGTCTTTAGGAACTTATTACCAATTTTGTTGTGATTTCTCACATTTTGTACATATATACATGACTTCGTTGTTTTCATTACAAAAGAACGAATGTGTCTTAAGTAAATTATATACAATGCGTTATTGCGTCTCTAAGAATCGCCTATTTATATGTTCAGGACAAATATTATTAAAACGTTTCAGAAACGGTTCAGTTACTGGATATGATTATTGAATTTCAATATTATTGATACTCACTATCATAACTAAAACTTTGGGAAATATAACATGTTTGTACACATCTAATATTTCTTCGGGGTAAATATCGTACAATAATGATGCGCCTATTTCAGACAACAGTCATGTATTGACAATGTTAAGAAGTTCCTCACTAATATAATAAACGCGAAAGTGTATTTGTTTTGGCAATGAGCGTTGAATAAATGAACTAGTTAATTCGACCGTTGACGTCCAATGAACGAATCAACGGTTCTTCAACTATCAATCTACTAGTTGAATCAGTCGATTAGTCGACGCTCGACGGCGTCTACTACTACTAGTTCAGACTAGTACGTTGATTTGATACTTTGATCCGTCCAATTCGTCTTGCACCGTAGACCATAGACCGTCGAAACGATCATTCTTTTTCAAATTTGAGCTCTAAGCTTAAAATATAGAGTTTAGATTGAATTATATAATGAAGAAAATTATATCGTAATGGTAGTTTTGAGTGTGTGAAATAGTAAGATGATGGACTGGCTGAGCGATGCGAGACAAATAGGTTAGAACTTCGTACAAGGGTAGGTGTTATACTAAACTTTCTGTTCATTTCATTGACGTTCTAGTGGCAAATAATTTAATAATAAGGACTAAGTTCGTATGTTGCGTATTATATTATGTCTTTTGTAGTGTATAAATAAATAGGTACCAATAATGAATAGTGTAATGAACTTTTACAACAATGATGTAGGTGCACTTGCACTTTATTCATTTAAATATCTACACAACATTTATTTTTAAATTACTTAATTAAACCCTAGTCTAATAGACTAACGTGAAGGTCATGAAGCTTAAAAGGCGTAGACATTGTTGCAGACTGAGTTTACGTAGAACGTTTGCATAAGTTGACATGTGTCGTGTCATGTAGTCGAAAAATTTAGCTAGTCGAAGAATTTAACTTGTTGATGAACGCAATTTTTTTAATAATACTAGCTACCGGGCCATGCTTGCTGTTACCGTTGTTGTGGCTAAGTAATTTTGCAATAAAAAAACTGCAGACAGTGTGCAAAAAATCAGTTCATTAGTCCAGGAGTTCATCGTGGACGTACAACTTGACACGAAATTTATATATTATATATATATGTGTGTATGCTACGCGAGATTTATTTTAATTGCGCGATGCAGGATCAGTAGCTGCAACGTAGTTCAGCTTTTCTTCGCAAGATAGCGCTGAGACAAATTTGTCTTAAGTGGATGTCTATACAATGTAACCTGTATTGGAATTATTAATCGGCTACTGTAACCGCTTCCCATTAGGTAATTATTTATCTGACGATATTCGTATAATATGCGTGAATATTATATTCAAACCTCCCAATTAAGTCTTTATTATACAATCTGGCATTTCTTTTTTTATGAAAGGACGGTTATGGCAATAAATGGCGGTTGGATAAATAATCTCTTAACTAACTTTTTATTTAGGTAATGTTCTAAACTGTCGGCTCAAGGACTAGACCCTCTTTTACTCAAATAAGGTACTTTAATATACAATGGGAGCTACTCACAGTCTGACTCGTACAGTCGACAACAAAAGCCTATATGATCTAATTTTAACTTTATTTTAATATTATCTTAACTACAACAAGCCACTCCGTAGCATTGTTTGCGTTATATTTTCCATTGCTAATGGGAAGTGATTATATTCGCAGAGGAAGAATAAAGAGTGGATAAGGTTTGAATATGATGTCGAAGAGGCAGTTGTGTCACTTAACTAGCTTACTTAAAAGTCACAAACGTTATAAAAAATAAATTAGAATAATTTGTAAATATGGCCCCTCTGTGTAGTGTGACATCTTAATTCGAAAACGGAACACATCTCGTGGCTTATTCTGCTAGTGCGATGGTTGAACCTATCCACCACAACAAAACATAATGCTTTTTTATGTTATAACGGGCATTTGAGCAGACGGGTCACCTGATGATAAATGGCATCTGCAACCCAAGAGTGACAAGTGCGTTACCAGCCTTTAAGGTAGGATAGGGGAAGGGGAGAATAGGTGGCGAGGAAGGGAGAAAGGGAGACGGGAAGGGTTATGGCCTCCGGTAACCTCACTCACTAGCGAAAAGCGATTCAAGCATTACTTCACTGCCGGTTTTCTGTAAGGCCGTGGTATCACTTCGGTCAAGCCGGCCCATACGTGCCGAAGCATGGCTCTCCCACGAACAACTACATTTGCTTCTGTGTTACAGTTAAAAATACGAATTACATTCTGTCCTATACGACCTATTTATTCCAAATTTCGAAGGATTTACTGCTTGCTGATTATATTTCGTTTACGTTAATAATTGAAGGTACAATTTGAGCGAACAAAAAAGATGGGATGTGTTGGTTAATCGGAGTTGCAGGAACAGATTGCTTTTTTTGATAAGGCGCCGCCATTGTGAATGTTATTTTTAAGAATCGGTGTAGGTACTCAGGTTTGGTTTTCCGTGTACAATATGAAGTATTTAATAATATTATTTAGTTTTGAGGAACTTTGTCAAAACGCAGACTGAGAGGGCAACTGACAAATTTAGAAAGAAATTTTATAAAAGAAAACGGTATGCTATCATAGAAAAGATACATTTAAGGAGCTATTACGACCATTTCACATTATGTCGACATGTTTATGTAATTTCCAATAGAAATCTTTTTATTTCAAAGTATCAATAGTGGTTATAAAAAATAATCAAAATAGCCCAGCCCTTAAAAATGTAATTATATATATTAATCCTATTACTCTGTAGCTCAACTTGTTATTTTCATTATAATTTCATTTGAGGGGTGCTCGTATTCAGAACGTCCGTTCCCCTAAAATACACTTTTGTTGTTGACTGTTCAAATAATAAGCTCGCAAAACTTTTATCGTCTACGGCTGAATAAATCTTTTGTTTTTTCCTTGAGTTTGTGGCCAAACAATTATTCCTTCCTGGCAACTTTTATTGACCTATCAGGTTTCTGACGGTTTAATGTTACATGTAGGCGGAGGTTTTTTTTTTATATTATAGGGGGCAAACGAGCAGGCGGGTCACCTGTGTCAGTCACAAGTGCGTTGCCGGCATTTGAGATAGGAGTACGCTCTTTTCTTGAAGGTTTGAAGGTCGTATCGGTCCGGAAATACCGCAATTCAGTCACTGTTATCAATATCTGTATATTACCACTATAATATAATATTGCATTGTTTTTTGGGTAATAGAGGAGCTCGTGGCTAAGTGGTAACCCAGTAGGTTAACACATTGCATGGGTAAGTACGTTACGGGTAGTTGAAGCCCTAAAAACTCCGACAACCTGGTCTAACTACAGAACTTCGATATCGCCTAGTACTTGGGTTGTGGAGGTCTGATGGCAGTCGCTTCACGTAAAATATCGGAGTTCGGCCGTATCGTAGTTAGACTGAAAGCCGACCTCAACTTAGTTGGGAAAAGATGATGATTGTTTTTTGGGTAATATAATAAAATTTGTGGGTTTTACCCACAAATTTTGTAACATATTTCTCCTTCCAGACTTTTTCTGGTCCATTTCCGTCCCCAATATCCAATTTCCTGCATCGTTTATGTGTGTACATATATATATACGGTCACTCTGTTAGTTTTGCTTATAGTTTATACTAATCACTATGAATTTAGTACTTGAGTGCTTTCTCAAAATACTCTTATTCCTCTTAAACCTGTTTTTTCTTAGAAATATTGACGACTTCGAATCTTAAACCTCTTAAAAATCTCTGAACATGAGGAAAACCGTGGGTATATTTTTCTCATTTATTGCAGTTAACAAGGATACTTTTTATATTCAAACTGCCTAAGGGGCTACCAACAATTTATATTAAATATATACCTTTGGGGTATCCAAAAATACTCGGTGTTTTTCATGAATTCCCTAAGCACATAATTTTTGTTGTTTACTTTTGAATAGCACACCCTAAGGACCTTTTAAACAAGAACCTTGGAAATCCTACTCTGCGTGACGTACAAAAATATGAGTATTATTATTATTGTAATAATAGTGTATCTCTTTATTGCGCACCAGTAAGTAAACACATACAAAGCAGATATTAGAACTGTTTAAATGGTTACAAACGGCCTTCAGCTATTTTGTCACCTTTCAGGTTTGGATTTTTATAGGACTTATCTGTAGGTGTAACCTAATTAATAATGACAGCCCGTAATGTTGAGTAGCAGAATCAAAAACAGAAAATAATTTTAAAAAAAAGTTCCTATAAAAAGCCAAATTCAACCCAATAAACTTGGAATGTGCATTTTGTACTTGAAAAATTGTACGATGACCTACTTGGCACGGTGGTCATTCGACATTCGACTACGATCACATCACAGTTTCGATGAATAAATAATAACATTGTACATCGAAATGTTACCTACCCTGGGCGGGTGATGAAAAAATATAAACCTAATAATAGTGTATATTGAATTAGAGTAGACAATTACTTGAATATTACAAGAATTTTGTAGTTGTTAAATGTTATTACACATACATAATATCCAAGGACCTCTTTGCCCTTATCCCAATTATCTAAGGTCAGCACAATATGTCTTCCGCCTTCACACACTATCTTATACATTATCCATTATCTCTACATTCATTTTTCTGGGCCTATCATCTTTCACACTGTCCATCCATCTTATATACTTCGTAACATTTACACCCGTTTGTGAGGTCAAAGTAATTTCTCAGGCGTTTCTTGACAAAAATAACGCCAACATTGTATTGTTTGTTAAACCAAGTAACATTACAAAGGTTTGGCTGTTAAAAGGTTTATGAAAATCAGGCCCGGAATAACATCATTATCTTCTGTAATTACAGTTGCGCAACGTTGAAGCTACCGCTGGAATGGAAGTGAGCGAAATGGAATAAGATACGGTTATATTTGATATTACTGCGGTGTAGTTCACAGTCAAGTTATCTTAAAAAAATTATTTGATGTTCTACATGTTGTTACATAACTTACAGTATATTAAACACTTCACTGCGAAATTTGAGCCTTATTATGATTTGAGCATAAGGTGTACAAGCAATGTACTCCAGGGAAACTATCGTTATCACCTTACAGATCTACATCATATAATTGTATTATAAACTTGGCGTTAAATGATAATTAGAATAGAGCCAAAGTGGTATCTATTTTTTAAGGTTGTGTTTTATTAACTTTGTGAAATCTCAAAGCATTTTCTACCAAAATATCTTTATTTTTTATTACTACATTTTGTCCACGACAAAGGTCCCTTAACGCTACCGTTGAAAGCCCATTTAAAAGATAAATATTTATTTCTTTCAAAATGTTACCTATTGTTTCATGAAACGTGCCCATCCCTTACAATATAAGGCGTTTTGTTGAAGTTTTTTAGTATTTTTACCAATGAATGGGACATTTAAATGTCCTTTTATGATTGAGAATGTATAACATATCTGTTATAGTAATCCAGTTATCCAAAATTATTGAGTAGGGAAACACACCACTTGCCCTTGGTTTGTCAACTCTAGAAGAAATGCAAGCATGCACGAGTCTCCTCACTGGGTTTGGTAGGTATTTATCATATATGCATAATGTGAAATCTTTCGCAGGCATGAAAATATTCTTTTAATATGTGTGTCAGTAGCAAAATTCGTTAATCTTTCATTGTTGTCATCGTTAGGGTTGATTACAGAGGGTGCTGAGTAGAGTTTCCGTCCCGAATTAGTAAATAAATTAATTAGATATAGACTTTTTTTATGGTATAGGGGCCAAACGAGAACACAGGTCACCTGATGGTAAATGACTACTGCCGCTCATGGGCACCTGCAACTTAAGATTCACAAGTGCGTTGCCGGCCTTTAAGGTGGAAGTAGGGGAAGGGTGGAAGAGGGGGAGAGGTGGGGAGGGAAGGGTTGGGTTTCCGGTAACCACACTCACTAGGTGAAAAGCAATGCAAGCAGTGCTTCACTGACGGTTTTCTGTGCGGCCGTGGTATCACTCCAGTCGAGACGGCCCATAAGTGCCGAAGCATGGTTCTCCCACAATAAAAATGTGTCTGTAATGTAAATGTAAATGTCTAATGTGTCTGTATGACCATAAGTGTGGTAAAGTATTATAAAATGCTGTACATCTCTTCGAAGGAATTTTTAATAAGTTTCCTTCCTGAAATTTAATAAGACAAATTCACAGGAAAAACATTTAACAGGCAGTCAGATTAACGAATTTTCTCTTCAGTGAATAAATATTCTCTCAGTAATTCCTTCATTTGTTTACATCATTTGCTTGAAACGGTCGTGAAATAACCCAGTTTTGCAAAACACAAACACCATTTTAATAATTATTACTTTTGGAGATAAGCAAGTCTTAGATATTCATAAATTACATTGTTTAAAGCAACTAGCAGGGATTTAAAGTATATTGTTTGGACTGACCTGTTGGTCTAGTGGTTAGTGACCCTGACTACTGTGCCAGAGATCGTGGGTTCGATTCGCACCCAGAACAAATAATTGTGTGATGAGCATGATCATTTGTTCTGTGTCTGGGTATATAGATAAATTACATCTATAATATGTATATATTTAGAAATATATAAGTATGTTTATCAGCTATCTGGTTAGCAAAGGCTCTGCCTAGTTAGGGATTAGACGGCCGTGTGTACGACATGTCAAGTCATTTTATAAAAAAATTGTTTAGTATTTAGAAGCTAAAATAACAGCCATTGATACTAAAATATTAGTGGCCTAAGACAACATTAAAATTTAAGGGTAACTCACAGAAAGTTTGTTGAAAGCTGGAATAGCAAGTAGCACATAGCTACATAGGTGAATTAACCACAACAGTACTGGAAATAGATTTGTGCATATTCTTACTTTTCTAATAAAATGTCCTTACCTGACAAGTTGAGATAAGTGTGAGAGCCATGCATCAGCACGTATGGGCCGACTCAACTGGAGTGCTACCACGGCATGATTACGTTGTGTTTCGCCGAGTGAGTGAGGTTACCGGAGGCCCTAACCGTTAACTCTCCCCCTTCTCCCCCCTTTCCCTTCTCTCCCCCTCCGCCCTCTTCTCCGCCTCTCTGACGTGCGGAAACCCCCACGGGTCATCACCTCACCGGGGCTAACGTATGTCGGACTTGAACTAAAACCACACAGTGTTCCGTCCCGTAGTCTTATTGCCAGGGCCTCAGGTGTACCCTCGAAAGGAAATCCCTAAGAACCCCGGCAGACTTGGCCGCCTGTTGAATAACAGGCGATCCGGCTATGGTGTGCAGGGGTCTTTATCCCTCTAATTTAAAGAGGCGCACGCGGACTGTCACGCGCCACTGTCTCGGGCCTGCTTCTGCTACCCTTGGGCAAGCGCTCAATGAGATCGGTGATCGTCCCGTTCTCTCCGGCACCTGGTGCGTCTTCTTTGGGACGGGAGAGTATTAATTTTCCCCCGTTCCCTTTCCGTCGCCTTCTTGACACTCATTATTTCCTCACTAAACGATGCGGCAGAATCCCATGCGCTCTCGTGCTGACCATAGGCATCACCATGGTTTCCAGGGCACTCCACCAGAGTGTGGAGTGCGGTATCCTCTCGATAGCCCATGCAATGGTGGCACACAGACGTATGCTCCCGGCCTATCCGACACAGGTACTTACCAAAGCAGCCGTGTCCGGTAAGCACCTGTGTCATCCGGTAGGAGAGCGCACGATGGCGCCTCTCCAGCCAATCCTCTATAATGGGCCTTACCGCCACAATTGTGGCGTGCCCCGCTCTAGGTCAATAAGAATATAATCACTTACACACATATTTATAATACTTTAAGTCCAGTTTAAGTAGTTACTAGTTAATAGGCTACATTCCTTAAACGGTCTCTAGACGATCATGCGGCATGACATGCTGAATCGTCATACTGCATGAAGGACCTGTTGAGAGTCTATCATGCAGCATGATAGTTCGCTTGGTATAATCATTTTATTTAGTCGATATAGATAGTACAGTAAAGGGATCTTCTAGGCTGGTATAGAAATGTCTTTGTCAAAGGCAGATTTATAATCAACTGCCAGCACGTAATTTGCATGTTATTCGCCTTAATCAATGCAATTAAACGATCATGCATGCATGATAGCACGTAACGCATGTCATACCGCATTATCGTCTAGGGAGCACTTTATACAATAAGAAAATGAAAATTGTTGGATTTAATCCGACAATTCCATTTCTGTAAATAGTTTTATCAAAAACCGCTAAGATTACCGATTGTAACTTGAAGATTATTTCGAAGATTATCAAAGAAGCAGACGGAATACTGGGGTTTATCGCAAGTAAATAGGGCCAATGAGTTATTAATATTAAAAGATACGAAATAAGTTTTGAAGTTTTATTAAGGCTTATGAAATCGTTTGCTTTGTCTTCTAAATCATTCAACGAAAGATTACGTTCGAGAAGAGTTTTGAGATTATTTGTCATTTCTTAGCAGCAACACGCATACTCACTGTGACTCGTCCCAAATTTATGAGCGAGGAATATAAAATGTTAGACAATATATGTGTAATACATAAACGAATCAGAAAGATAACTATGATTTAAGTTTTTCTAACTTTTTCGTTTTTTTTTCAACGCATGCTCTATTGTCTTAAATATTTGGAGAATTAGTTTTTATTTATTGCCTGAGTTATTTAACGAATTAATGAATTTTATAATAGATGGTTTACTTTAACAGTTCATTTAAATAAATAGTAACTTTCACAACAAATAGATAAAGTTTAAAATCGAACGCGTGCCAATACGCTACTGCTAGCACGAATGTAAATAAGCTACAAATTATACTTTTGTAACAGTCGCATAGTCAACCTAGGTGCGAGCGCGCTTTTTTAAAGCAAATACCATTGATCAGATTTCACAATAATTGCTACAGTTACCATTAATCCGCTTACAAAGCATAGCCAATTGAACCCCAAAGTGGCTTCTTTGGCGAAGATGTATTGTGTAATACACCGCTAAGTGAGCCACACCAAATAAACAGCTTGAACAAATAAGAACTGAGATTTCAGTAAGATTTCATAAAGACCTGCATTTGAACACAGTAATAACATAATTATGTTATGAATAAAATTGAAACATATTACGGTTGACACCCGTTAAAGAAAAACTCTCTTAGATGGTGGGACAAAGTTTAAACGATGCAAATATAAGTGCCCTGTTAAGGCCATCAGTGTCATCCATTGTCCTGGCAGTTGAGTGCGGAACATAATTTATACAGAAGTTGACCTAAATATGTGATAGGTCTTCTGAGTAGTTCATTTCAAAGTGAACTACCGATTTTAATAGATATGTGTTGTTACTTTGTATACTTTAGATAATTTACATTTGAAATTGCCCTGTGATGTCGATTTAATGACCATGATTGTGAATCGTTTCTGAAGGACTTTTAATGTAACTGGAAACCATGATGATTACCGGTAACTAATTAATAATAATAATAATAACTTCACACATCTCACACACGGCCGTCCGATCCCAAACTAGGCAGAGCCTGCGCTATGGTAACCAGACTGCTGATAAACTACTTTCTGAATACATACATATTATAGATAAATTACACCCAGACACAAGAAATGATTGTACTCATCACACAATTACTTGTCCTGGGTGGGAATCGAACCCACGACCTCTGCACAATTGCACTAAAAATGTCATCTCTCAGAATTACACTACGTTACTTTCAGTTTCGAAAACTGTTCGAGAAAGTGCGGTCGCTTTGTAATTTCATTCTTCTCACATTTAACGTTCAAGCACTTAACGCAGCGATCCCAACTTGTATCTTGGTTTAAATAGGCTTGAACGTGTAGTGAAAAAGTACCACTAAAGATAATGAGATTAGGGACGCGGAAAATAGTTCAGATGTTTTTAAGGGTGAGAAAAACAAGCAAGAAGTGTGGCGTTGTAAAAGGGGATCTCAACTTGTAAAAATAAATGCATCATTTAACCAATATAATATTTGCAATACCTCTTACAACCTGTTGCAGTAGACAATTAGGAACTCGACGTCATCAAATATGGCTGACGCTCCAATTAAGATTGACCTTTTCCTCATTAAAACCAGTATTTTTACGACACAATGTAAGTCTAAGCGACTTTTATAGCAACACAATTTAATAAACAAATCTCTAACTTAATAATAGACATGACGGTTTACTAAATAGAGCTTTGGGCAGCTTGACCCTATTATTCTCGTGTTACGTCAGATGTGTGACGTAATAGAAACCTCACTCGTTTGGTTTTCTTGACAAAATTCCTGTATTTGAGTGGAAATATTATGACATTTTATTGCACGGACATAACTTGAAGTATCAAACTTTTTAGATAAATAAATTAAACCAACTTCAAAACAAACAACAAAAAAGCACTAAAGAGAGAAAAATATGTGATTACAAAATTAATTGAAAAGACTAAAATACGCGTGAGACTTTAAATTAAATAGGTAATAAGAGAAAGGGACTAGGTACCTACTGGTTTGCTCTGGTCTGTTTGAAGTCGGTGTTGACTGTCGGTGTTTAAATGGTCGCCTCACCACTACGTGGCGCCGAGTGTTGTGGGTTTAAATCCCACAAGGTATAAAAAATTGTGAGATCATCCACAAATATTTGTCCCGAGTTTGGGTGTTCCCGTGGCACATGAATATTCCTCATGCGAGACTTGTTTTTAAAAAAATCATAAGTGTTTCTGGAGTTTCATTATTTAAAAATGAAACTCCAGAAATACGCAGACATCGACTTGATGATATTCGTGACTGTCTTAGTAACATAACACCGGAGCAAATGTGAACAACGGTTTGATGTTGTATTATTATAAAACATCGCAGCAACACGAACATGGGCTTGGTGTTATTCGTAAATCTTTGTCTTGCTTCCTTTACGAAGCATTTCAGCAAAATACCAACTTAATATGTGGGAGAGCCATGCTTCGGCACGTATGGGCCGGCTCGACTTCGCTCGTTACCACGGCCTCACAGAAAACCGGCTGTGAAGCAATGCTTGCATTGCCTTTCGCCGCGTGAGTGAGGTTACCGGAGGCCCTAACCCTTCCCTCTCGCTTATTCCCGTCTTTCCCCTCTCCCCCCTCTTCCCACTCTTTCCCCCCTCGACCTAAGCTCCTACTCCCACCTTAATGAGCGGCAACGCACTAGTGACTCTCGAGTTACAGGTGCCCATGGGCTGCGGTAGTAATTTACCATCAGGTGACCCGTCTGCTCGTTTGCCCCCTATACAATAATAAAAAAAAAAAAAAAAAAACTCCATGCACTTGGTTGAATAAGTTATAAAACAAATACATACAGGGAGCATACCCTTTCAAAGAAAAAAACTAAAATACAAAATCGGTCCATAATTGTCGAAAATGTCGTTGGTAACTTATTAAGTAACATAAGAAAAAAAATACATACAGCCGAACATAGAACCTCCTTCTTTTTTGAAGTTGGTTAAATATCAAACCAATATTAAGATATTCACTCCAGATTATCGTGGGAGAGTCATTCTTCGGCACGTATGGGCGGGCTCAACCGGAGTGATACCACGGCCTCACAGAAAACCGGCAATGAAGCAATTTTGCATTGTTTTTCGCCAACTGAGTGAATAGGCCCTAACCCTTCCGTCTCCCACTTCCCCTACTCCTACCTTAAAGGCCGGTAATGCACTTGTGACTCTCGAGTTGCAGGTACCAATGGGAGACGGTAGTAATTTACCATCAGGTGACCCGTCTGCTCGTTTGCACCCTATACCATAAAAAAATAGGCCGTCAACTGACTGCTGACAGAAGTGAAAACTTAAACAAAACGACGAACTTAAAACGTCACATTAGCAGGTTCGTGACATTAATTAATAAAGAGCTGACAGAACTCAATGTTTAGATTAGCGCCCTCTAGTGGATCAATATAATATATGTATTATTCGCGTGACAGTCACGAGTTCATTGCTTTTTCCCTAGTTTTCACTTCAAAAAAAGTTTTTACCTCCAGTTTCTGCTGTGAAGAGTATAAACGGCACGTTATAAATAATTCAAAGCAAATTAGCATATAAAGCTTTAAAGAGAAATAAAAATTTCAAACAACAATTTCGTCTACTTTTACATTAATTAGTTACAGAGATATTAGAACTACCTACCTAATTATTTAACGCTCTACTCAGGTTTTCAAGAGAGCTTTACCTCAAGGCTCTTTTGAGCTACCCAAGCTAAGTTTGAAAGTTGAGTATAAAGTTTTCTATACGAATTTCCTTACCAAGTCCACAGGTTTTTTTGTTAAGATAATACATACATATATATACTCACACCCCCATGGGTGTATATCCATATATACCCAGCTTTTAGGCCGGGGGGAGGGGAGGGGGCAAAATTTGTTTTTGTCATCCCAAGGGGGGAGGGCAATTTTTTTTTTGTGGGTCCAGAGTGGTAGGCAAATCAAAAATTTGACTCAAAATTACCTTAGGACTATGTAAGCTTGCTAAAGCTGCCCCTCTTCTGCTCCCCCCCCCCCTGGGTACGCCCAGAGACAAAATAAACACCCACATTTTGCCAACTATAATTTGGTCCCACACACGTCATAAAGGACAAGCCTATTGCCGTTAACGGAACCGAAAAAACCGTCAAGAAGGATAGACAATGTAAGGAAAGGGTTATTGCTTTAAAGGATGGATTAGGGAGTGTACGCAATGGCTTTAGAAGGTCAAGGTCACATACTTGTAACTCTAATTGGCTGTTGTAGGAGACGGGTCACCTAATGGTAAATGACTACCGCCGCCCATAGGCACCTGCCCCCGCATAGGTGGGAGTGAGATTGGGGAAGGCGGGAAAAGGGGGAGAGTGAAGGGTTAGGGCCTCCGGTATTCTCACTCACTCACTGCCGTTTTTCTGTGAGGCAGTGGTATCACTGTGGTCGAGCTGGCCTATACGTGCCGAAGTATGACTCTCCCACGATTTCGATCCCTCTGACTTAATTTAGATAAGACATATTTTACAGTAATTGCCATAGTTCAAGAGTTGGTGGTAAGTTTTGTAGCACTCAAGTGACTTCACTAAAATGTTAGTGTATAACGTCACCGATAATCGCTTAGCAATAGGCGGATACTTGTTTATCAGCTAAAGTGCAATTAGTGCGGAGATATTGAAACCTAATTGGCAACTATTATGCTCTAGTTGGCAGTGAAACTAAATAATTTCAATTATTAAATCATTTTTTGTTTTCACTTCCTTGCGGTATTCAAGAAAATAACCAATTATGTTCCAATAACCAGTAAAATGTTATTTTAACCAAAGAAGCATTTAAAAAACATGCAGCTTCGAACGCAACTCGAGGGTATAGTGTTTTTTTTTAGAATCAAACGCTTCAAATCTACATATGGCTCTTGATTAAAAAGTTTCCCCTTTTGTAAAACAACGTTCAACGTTCAAGTTGCGAGCTCCTGTTACTTCAACGAGTTACAAACAAGGCCAGCTCATTTTCATGTTAATTAGACAGCCGTTCTGTTTCTCCTAAAAGTTTTAAACTTTCTTCCAACATTATTGTCTGAACATATTAGTTTTCTTGTTATTGAAATGATGTGATCTGTGTCTCAAGGCTTTTTGGAGCTTATCTAACTTACCAAAAGCTTTAAAGGTCTAAATTAAATTTTTGGCATATCTTTAACCGACGCTAATTATTGATCAGAGTCGTTGTGTACTTAAAGGCCGGTTGGTTACCAGAGAAAGAGTTGCGTATTGAAACATGATCACTGCCTATAGGACTCATTCAAAGACTCAATTGGCTCAATTATCAATGAACAGGGCTGTCATTGGCCACCCGAACTTCATTTAGAACTAAAATAACCGACATATTTCTATCCATTAGCACGATTAAATGGCAGGCCATTTTTCTAAAGAATCGACGACACATGAGATAAAAAGGTTCTCGAGTTACGCCCACAGACTAGACAGCTGGGCGTGGGACGTCCTCAAATAGATGACCCGACTAAATTTTTCTGGATGGAATAATTTTTTTTTTTTTGGACGGAGGCGATAGGTGAGACTTATTTCTAGTAATGGATTTCTGAGGCTGACAATGACGATATTTCTTTTTCAAATTTACAGTATAAGAGAGTGCTGAAACTATTTGATTACATCAAAACAGCTTAGATAAAATCGTTGTTTCACAAAACATTTAATACCTTCATTATAAAGTATGTACCACATTCTCTTTTAACCAAGTCCTGAAACAGATGCTTCCTAATTTATAACAAAAATATATCGAAATAAAACAGCAAATAAACGCAGGAAAAAAATAAAGTTATCAGAGAAATAAAGTCGCTTCGGAAAAATCCTTTTTTGTTATCGTACGGACAAATAAAACCAGCTAAAAATTTGCAGTGGATGCGCTTGTAGCTAAAATCTACGAACACAAACAAAAGCTGTCTGCCAATACTGATACGGAATTGCGATAGCCGTTGTATTTTTTAAGTGAACTGGTAACAGTTTTTACGCTAACGCAACTGAACACATCAGCCAAGCTGGCTGCATCTAGCAAAAACTGCTTTAATTTTTCAGTGATATGCATGTCTACTCAACTTCGCTTAAACTAAATCAAGTCTTCTCTTAAACATTTGTTCTTATATAAACAAATTATCACTTGCTTTAAGATTGAAGGAAAACGTTGTTAAATTCCTTGCATATCTGTGAGCTCTAGAAGGTGTGTCAAGTCTGTCAATCAAGGCAAGCTTGATAGTTTATCCTAATCTTTCTCATAACGAGCGAAGGCTGATGCCTAGCAACAATAGAGATATTCTCAAGAAAGCTGATATTGACGATAATAACACACCCTGCCTGATGATATTATTCCCCTCATATGGCCCTCTCACCATATGATACCACCATACCTCTGAAATCATTACTGAAAAACGAGACTATGCCAATAGTACGGATATCTACTCCAAGTTATCGTTGTGTAGCAATAGATTTTGCAATAGTTACTCAATTTCCTGTCCTTTCATTTCCACGAGTATCGACTAGATTAATGTGTTTCACTTCACACACATTCCCGTATAAATACATAATTATATCATGGAATGCGAAAGTTGAAAAGTTAGTGTTTCACTTCACTTTATTAGTTTAATGCAAATCTAGGTCTTACTAATTATTTATTTATTGGGTGACGATATTAAAATCTACTTGTAAACGACTACTGTAAAATAATATTTTATCTGAAACTCTGTTTTCGTTGCGCTGTACGGGCACTGCAAACTGTTTACGATAGTGTAACTTTGTAGCGAATTGAACAGTCGCAAATTGTTTTAACACTCTATTTTTTTTATTTTTTAGGCGGGTTGTCCGCAACCACAAACCATTTTAAACTTTATATATTTCTTTTTTTTGTTTTAATGTACTTTTAAGTATAAGTCATATTTAAAGATATTTATTTATTCCCCTATAATAACTTTTTGCAATAAGCATATAAAGTTTTATCAACATTGGATAACGTGATATGAGTAAATATGCTCTGCTGTAACGGTTGATATTTCATCGCCTCGGTGCTCTAGCTTGGAGAATGAAAAACATCCTTACAAGTGCATTTCTTGAATAAGAAATAAGTGGAAAATAACACACTCAAAGAAAGAAAGTCCTAGAAAATCAAGTTGATATGAAAGAGTGCGAGTAGGTAAGGTCGCAGAGTCGCAGTTAAACAAACAGTCTCAAAGCTGACATCACGTTTTGAGTCAACTGTAGAAAATTGATTGCCCCTATTATTATTCTCGTAGCGTTTACCCGAGATCAGGTAGGTGACTATCTTTCATTTGTAAAAGAAATTGTCATTGCCGAGGGCTGTGGACGAAGTTTATTAAGCCGGCAGCGTAAGAGAGACCACTGATTTCATTATTATTCATTTCGAATAAGAATTTATAAGGTTACATTTTTATAGCATGTCCTAATAATAAGTTAAGAAATGTTAATAAATTTTGCTACACATTTATTAGATACTAATGCATGGTACAAGTTACTTTTTAATTGAAAATTTGCCTAAAAAATTTTACACCTAGAAATTAAGTGTCACGTTTGCCGAAGGACCAATGCCGCGATAGCCGTTGAAGCAGACGGGTCCTAGAGTGGAATTTGCGAATCGGTAAACTGAAGGTAGGAAGCCCTTCAGCCAGATGGGCTAACGACCTGAAGAAGGTAGCGAGGGTGGACTGGATGCGGAAGGCGGGGAACTAGGTGCTTTGGCGCGTATGGAATAGGCTTATGCCCAGCAGTGTTCTACGATAGGCTGATTGAAATTAAATGAATGAATATACTACTTAAATTATATTTAATATTTACAGTGTAGATAATAAAAAAACATAAACGAGAAAATCGGAGCCAAGTTCAATATTAAGAATATACGTGGTTATCGACTACGCTGACAAAAGAATTGAGATCTAAATGATTGCCAAGTTCTGTAGACAGTCCTGAAGATTTGACTTAGCTAGTTTTCACATCTATGTTTTCTTATATTTCGCTAAACAACTTATCTCCTTTATTTTATACTCATGTTACTACATAGTCCTATATTTATATTGTTAGGTCAACATATCTTACTCTTCTAAAAGATGGTGTTGTTGATGGTTCTTAATATTGAACTTGGCTCCCATTTTCACATATATTTTTATGGTGGGATATCATTATTGATGATGGTTTTGTCCATTCATTGATGAATCCTTCCTTACGTAACCGTAAAGTAAAAATTTACTGTTTTCTGATTTTTTCCTTTGCATACACACAATTATATAGCTGGACGCCAAATTTCAACTTTCTGGTCATCGGAAAGTGGGTTAGGTTTTTGATCTATATGTCACTCAGTCAGTGATAAAAATGCCGATTTTTAAACGATAAAATCTTACTGAATGTTTAAGCTGTATGTATGAAATTTGAGAAACTAGTTAATCTAGGGGGTTTTAATAAATAAACAAAAATTCAAGTATTAAAATTAAATAGATTATGAGTTATTAAGCGGTCAAAAGTAGCTCCAAATGGTTCGTGTATAACACACGGCTACTGTGTCGCAAGTTAATTTTTCTTGAACTTGGCTTGACACGCTGCCGCGTGTCTAAATATAATATGTGAAGTGCAGTGATCAAGGCTAAAATGAAAAAAAGATATAGCACCTAATTAATATTTTTTAATACGATTTTAAATATAAATGACATATTATAGGTAATGGTAAAATGAATGAATCTTCAAGGACCTTTAATGTGAAAACATCATCTACCAGTACGTCTATTTCACCCACGTTAGAAGAAGTGTGTACCTTACCTTAATAACAAGCACTAGCACAATAAAGCAATAACAAGTAATAGTAGTTAATTTAATTGTAAATAAAAACGCCCTGACGATAAAATTAGATCCATTTTCTTAATTGGCCAAACCATAATTACCTTTACCAGTTTACGTAAGCAGCAAATCGAAAACGATTTCCGGAGACAATTACCAATACCGTGTAGCCACAAGTACAAGTGTGAGAAAAAAAACCTCATCCAAATGTGAATTCAGACATGAATGCCCAATTTGAATTTTTCCCTATTCCCATATTATGCCTGACAATCGAAACGAAATGACATTCTGTAAATATTCTGTGGATGGTAATTTAAAAAGACAATATAGAAGAGGAAAGCTTGCTGCCAAATTATTTTCAAACGTTTATGATCTTAAAAAATGAACCTAAAATGTTCTAGAATATTATATCACCCAACATTAATAACATACATTACCTAATTCATAAATCGAATCTGATCGTCCAATAAAGATAATCCATATTCAAACCCACCAACCGAAGACCACCAATTCAAAACCCAAACTTTGACTCACCGAAATCGCCACACACAACACACGACACTTACGCACCTCCACGAAGATTTAAAATAAACTTCAGCCAATCAGATAAATTAAAATACAAAACTTTTGCAATTAAACTTTGAAAATGGAATTTTAATTTGAGAAACTTTGAGGATACATACGCGCGCGGTCGTTGTTGACGGGAGTTGGACGGCGCCCGAGTGATCGGGTCGCGGTTTGGGGCGCGATTGAGCGCTGCGACACCGCTCCAGCCCTTATACCGGCGCGCTCAACCCCAAACGCTGTAGCGGTGGGCGGCATTTCATAGAGCTGTATATATTAGTATTCCTTATTTTCATATAACATTAAAATGTTATTACTAATTACCAATTTACAAATAATAAACCTGATTAAAGACAATACATTATCCTGTTACTTATGTACATAGTATTTTAACACGAGGAAGATGGTTCAAAAATTAAAGTTAAGTTGCGTTGTCCAGGATTTCGGTCACCAGAAAATGCAGTAAAATTTTTCATAACTTTATAGTTATGCTGAGCTTAAAATCTCTTAATATATGTACTCTAGAAGAAAATGCATAACATTTAAAAAAATATATAAATTAATCAAAAATCAATAAATAAGAATACATTCTTAACTATTTCAAAATTTATTGTTCCGTGTCCAAATTCCTTTAAACTTATAGCGTGATTAAATTTCAGCAAACTTTTGATTTTGATGTAAGCAGAATTAAATTCTCCTTCCACGGTTCTAGTGGTATTAGCCACTCTATTAGCATATCTAAGAGTGCCATCCTTGTCGCACGGTCGTGGGTTGTCAACAGAATGTTATTAGTCGTCGTCTGCTTGGGCTGGCTAACTGGAAAAATTGTCGAGTAGCTGAGTGGAAAACTAAAGGTAAAGTTGCAACCTCATGCTGCAAGATTGAGTCAACGTTGATATTATATTAATTTATGTGTCATCTTAGGTGTCAAGCCTTTTTATTTAATGATCAATGAGTTCCTTCAATGTTGTCCAGGTGCAGATATATTTTTTTTAGTCCAAAACTATAATCTTAAAACATATTTATATTTATCTAAATGTTAAATCTTAACGAGTAATTTTATAGTTAGTCTAAGTTTTGTACATTGTAATTTATTTTAGTACCTATAATTAGCATAGATATAAGCGATTTGATGTAAAACTTATATTTTATAAATGAATAAAGATATATAAAAATATATAAAGGAATTTAATCTAAAGATAAGTTATTTTCTATGTAGTAGGATTTGAAGTATTGATAATATTATGAATATCGTTAATACTTAGGTGAAATGATTAGTAGACTTGATGAAAAGTAACGCTATAAATTTATTGTGACGTATTTACACAGTGCTGTCTAAACCCAAATTAATTACATACTTAGATAAATTTTTGTAGGGACATACATATACGTAAATAAAACTGTAATACCTAACGAGCACGGAGGGGCTCGTGGTTAAGTGGTAAACGAGTAGGTTAGGACATTGCAAGGTTAAGTAATAGGTACTAGCCAGGTTAATCTTAGGATGGGTGACCATTCTTAACACATTGAAACCCCTCCATGTCTCGGATGGCACGTAAAGCCGTTGACCCCGGGTACCATACAAAAATCTGTGGCACTTGTTACAGGTAGTTGGAGCCTTAAAAAAGTCCGACAACCTGGTCTAACTACAGAACTTCGATATCGCGTAGTACTTGGGTTGTGGAGGTCTGATGGCAGACGCTTTAAGTAAAATATCGAATTTCGGCCGTATCGTAGTTAGACTGAAAGCCGACCAAACTTAGTTGGGAAAAGGCTCAGAGGATAAGGATGAGGAAACTATGATACCTAAGACTAAAAATATATTAAACTCATTTTAATAATTACATAAATATGTAATTTTAGACAAAACTATCAAGTTTCTAAACAAGATTACACTCATTTCACTCTAGAAAAATTTAATCAGTGCAGAGCCAGACTTTCTCAATGTAATCATTATTTAAAATTATATGAGGAGCAAACTTAGGTTGTTCATTTATGACATTTTTAAATAGAAACTCTTAAACTTCGATCTATATTCAGATTCGTGATTCGATTCAGATTCTCCCGATTTGTGTGTAGATTTATATTTCTTTACAGTATTTGAGTTATCACTATTTTATAAATTTTAGGTGCTTTAAAAACTTTTGGTGTGTAACATTGCTGAAAATACAAATTTTTACCAAAAGTAAATAATCAAATACAGCTCGTTTGACACTAGCTTTGAAACCTTATACTTACTCTTCCAGGTATGTAAATAAAAATTTTAACCACGCAATTTTGAGATATGATGTATGAAAATCGTTATGGCTTTGATCAGGGCCATATGAGGGGCTCGGAAATTCAATATTATGTTTCAAATCCTCTTTTGTTCTTGGGGTTGTGAGCGGGTGATGCCGTCCTTATATTAAATGATACGTCAAGTTCAGGCAAACAAATGAATGTATATCAATATCACAATAGATTCGATTTTTAAGTGAAAATCTGTCACTTGACAAAATTTATATATTATTTTAACATGTACATAATTATGTCCACTCAAATGTTTTTATTCTGTTTTACATAACAAAATAATAATAATAACTCCATACATCTCACACACGGCTACTGGTACTATGGTAACCAGACCACTGATAAACATTCTTATATATTTCTAAATACATACATATTATAGATAAATTACACCCAGACACAGAACAAATTTTCGTGCTCATCACACAATTATTTGTCCTGGGTGGGAATCGAACCCACGACCTCTGGCTTAGCAGTCAGGGTCACTAAACACTACACCAACAGGCTAGTCTTTATTAAATTACTACTAGTTTTGCTTACTAGTTTCTTAATTTGTACCAGCGGCAGCGCTGCATATCTAAACTAGATTTTTCCAACTTGATTTTTCATTAAATAAATATTATAACTAATTAAAAAAATATATATACGGACTATTTACATGCATGCGTCATGAAATTTCTCCACATCGTCGCCTACTGTGCTGTGTTCCCAGAAGGCTTGCTACGTTGAATGGCAATGCTAATTCTCTATGTCAGAAAAAGGCCCGCCTTGTGGTCATGAAATGTGTTGATTAAATAATTGATTTATTTTTGCAAAATAAAGAATGTTCTCATTCTCATTACACGGTAACTATTATAAATAACAACAAAAGGAATATTAAATTTTATGTTGTTCTTTAAAAACAGCCTGATTTGATAAAAAACGTATCTACCCGTTATTCGACCTTCAATTTTGACGACAAAAGAATGTATAGAAAAAGGTTCACACGCAATTTGGGTAAACAAGGTGCGCAAAATAGGGTAATTATAATGCTATCCATTTAATTAAAAGGCTAAAAGTGTTCATTGATGTTTACACCCCACTGGCGATATAAACGGGTGCGTAACAGGCTTTCTTTTAATTAAAGGACCTGATGTTTACTTATGCCCGGCTCCTATAATCAAGAAACGATTCGTTTTGCTTACGGACGGTAAAATTTCGTTGAATTTTCAACGAAAATATTACCACCCGCAAGCAAAACGAATCGTTTCTTGATTTTAAGAACCGGGCATTTGATGATTCTATGTTTATATGAAAAAACGAACATAGGGATAATAATTGACTTCTTCCTTTAGTTTTATGACAATACAATAATGTACAAATTTATGCATCGGTTTTAATATATACCTTTATATATATTTATTTGTGTTATGTAGGTATGAATATGTAAATAATATTGGGACCTATGTGTGCTATAAAAGGACACCAATTACTACCGGTTACTCTTATAAACTTGTGTCTTTGTATAGAAATCAGAAGAAGCGATAAGGCCCATCATTGTATTTACATAGCCTTTAGTAAGTTCTAGCCGTAATTTCAATGTTTTATAACTAAATATACAAATATTAGGAGTATTTAACAACACGCGTGGTCGCAATTATCATTTGAAAACTGGGTAATACCCAAATAAATTATGCACAATCATAGAATCACAACCTTTTTTCATGGTAACTAGTTCCGCGGTTATAGGAATAAATACTCACGTGCAGTGATTCGATACATAACCGAATGATGGAAAAGATGTATTACGAGATTACAACTCCAAGAGAGGCTTTTTAGCAAAAATAGCATTGTATATTATACATATGATTTATTCTACGCCTTAAGAAGCGGGCCTACTGAAAAGACTAATTTCGATTTAGCTCAGAGATTTGATGTAGATTTAGGGTAGACATAAATACCATACTATTTATAGTACCTGCGCTTCCTATTTAAATCTATTAGAGACGTGCTCTCTAGCCAATCGATGGGCTTTAAAACATATTTACGACAGATTCCCAAGGCTCTTGCAAAATTTCCGATCTTTACCATAGAGCTTAAAATGCTTTAGAGTGCTCTTTTCAAATATTTATTTGCTATTAACGTACTATAAAATACTGCATGTCTGTGAAATAGTACTATATTTGTATATTGTATATGAACCATAGTAAATGCATACCATGAGGAGAGCTGAAGGCTTACGTTACGTTGAAAGCCAGTACAGTATGCAAGCCATCCTATAGGTCCTATTAATGATTTGATGATTTATGAAACGTACAACGGTCGTTGGACCAACATGCCTAGCTGCAGACTGCTCAGTCTCAACCGATTCGACATCTGAATAGTTATATGAACCATTACGGGCCATTTGGCCCTGAAACGGTATCTATTCACTATTAATGGTGACAGATACCTACGATAGACAGGAAACAGCCGCTTAGAGTGCGAAGGAGTAGCCACACAACGACCAAATACCCGAGGTAACTTCTAGAAGCCTGTGAACGCCCTCAACGATCTAGGAACGGCCTTTTCCTATTTAGTAAAAAGTGATGCGATCAGAATATGCAAAATATCGATATCTTTGAAACAGAAGCAGCTAGGATTTTAATTCAAACGAATTTTTCACTTATAATCATCAACATATGCAGCTATGCTTTCAATTTTTGTCACAAGCACTTTTCTACCGTCTACAAGCACCATACATAGGACATTGCTTAACATATAACATAAAAACAGTTTTATTTTCGTTACCAAAGAGTATATATTTGTTTACAGTGGTTTATAACATATAAAGAAGTAAATGTTGTGTTAATAAATAAATTCGAGTTCGAGTTATATTAATGACGATTCCGGTGACTAGGACCGCAATTAACTCAAACCGCAGTCCCAGTTGCCGGATCCATTTAATTTTAATATTTTTCTTCCGGTGATTGGGACCACCACTAAATGAATAAATAAATCTACTGTTCAAGCTAAAAGCAGTACAGTCAAACGAAAAAAATTTCAAAGTAATAATTAAAGAAAAAACTCTTTAATTCAAAAATATCATTTATTTGTATGAATATAATTTACTTATCCTAGACCTAAATTTATTCCATGCGCTTAGTAATTGATTAAGTCAGCCCGTTTTCAGGTAATTCAACTGTGCAGGTAAGTACAGAGGGATAGCATTGTATAACGTCCTGTCTAACTCTAGTCCGTTTTGCCTGTCGATCTCAAGGTGGTGCCTCGGAGAGCACGTTAAACCATCGGTCCCGTTGCCATACAAACATCTGTGGCATTCGTTACGGGTAGTTATTTTATTTTATTATTTTATTTTATTTTATTCAGGATAACAAACAATTGCGCAATTATAGGTTACAAAATGTTCCTTGTTGGTAAAATATTATCTTAATTAATCACGCAACCAGCACCGTTATCCACAAAATAATGTTACAAAGTAATGGTAGCATACTAGTGATTCACAAAATAACAGAATCATAAGGTACAAAGAAACAAAAAAAAACAAAGAAAAGGCTGAAACTAGGTTACATGTTGACGTTTTGTAAAATTGCATTTTTGAATTTTGAAGCTGATAAGTGAAATATATCTGTCAGTGAAATTATCATTATTATGATTTCATAATTCTCCTTAGGGGGGCTCGTTCTCCAGCGTTAGTTCTGCTTGATTTAGGGGCGAATAAATTAAGTTTATATGTATTTCGTATTCTTAAAGAACTACTAGGGACGCGAATGTAAATTTGGTTCATTAATTCATTACAATCAAAATGATTGTGATAGATCTTATACAGAAATGTTTGGTCGAGGTGAAGCCTACGTAGTTTGAGTGTAGTTAATAAGAACTATTCCAGCAATATATTATATGAAGACCAAGTATGAAAACATTTGTAATTAACGAATTTTATAAATTTGCGCTGAACTGTCTCTAATTGGTCGCTATATTTATTATAAAATGGGTTCCAAACAGGCGTAGCGTACTCAAGCTGTGATCTTATAAGCGATTTATATAATACTAAATAAGTTGCAGGGTTTTTAAATTGTTCGCAAGTTCGTTTAACAAAGCCGTAAAGTTTAAGTCCCTTGTTTATAATGTAATCGACATGGACATCAAAGTGAAGTTTAGCGTCAAAAAAATACGCCTAGATCCTTTATTGTATTGACATTTTAGTTGGAGCCCTAAAAAGTTCAACAAACTGGTCTAACTCCAGAACTTCGATATCGCCAAGTACGTCGCTTCACGTAAAATATCAAACTCCGGCCGTATCGTAGTTAGACTGAAAGCCGACCCCAACTAAGTTGGGAAAAGACACAGAGGATGATGGATGGATTGAGGAGTGTAAGCCATAGCTCAAGCAGCTCAGGGTCGCATACCTCAAACAGATCAGGGTCACATTAATATGATTCCGGCGACTGGGACCGCAATTAACTCGAACCGCGGTTCCAGTTGCGGGATCCATTTAATTTTAATATTTTTCTCCCGGCGCCTGGGACCACCACTAAATGCATAAATAAATCTATTATTCAAGCCAAAAATAGTACAGTCAAAGGAAAAAATGTTTAAAGTAATAATGAACGAAAAAACTCTTTGAGTTAAAAATATCATGTATATAAATAAATATCATTTACTTATCCTAGACATAAATTTATTCCGTGCGCGTAATAGATTTAGCAAAGATTTAGCAACCCTTAAGACTCGATGTGTTAAGAATGGTCACCCAACACTCCTCAATCCATCCGCATAAGCAAGATCCCTTTCTTTCCAAGGCACAATATATTTTTTGGTTACCCGACGTTTCGATCGAATTGCATCAATAGTGGTCACCCGTGAAGGTATTGTGTCTTGTAACTGTTATCGCGATTAAGTCCCTATTTACACATGTAATTTTGTTAACTTCTTCGATTTACATTACCTTCTAGTAAATGAGAGAATACAAACAATGGTGGATGCAAGCCGCTTCCGACAGGTCTTTTTAGAAGTTTTTGAGGGGAGCCTATGTAAAGCAGTGGACTTCCAATAGCAGAAATGATGATAATGATGATTAAATTAATGAGAAAATAAAACTTTTTCAGTTTTGTTTTGTTATGTCTCATTTTTATTTCATTTCATTAATGTTATAAATTTCGTAATTACCAGTATTATCATATTTTTTTAAATACAAAAATACATAATTTTTCACTCGACACAAGGAGTTTATTCCAAAAGTGTGTATCAGCAACCTTATGATCGCTTTGCTCCTCAACCTTACCGTTGTTTACTTGCCCTTATTCAAATTACATGGGGTCAGCATAATATGTTGTATCCACACAATGTTTATGCGTTAATAACGTATATTCGAAAGGTGTAAGTCCTCCTGTTATCTAATGGGTTAGATCGCTGCATAATGTATATATTCGTAACTGCTATCAATATGTTAAACATATACCATTGAAAAATCTGCATATTATTTAACATAGATCACAGTGCAAATTATATATCCCCACTTTAGGTAATGGAGATATGTTCATGATTACCTTATTATAGTAAAGAGGAGTGGCTATGAGTATCTATGCAAATCTATACTATAATATTATAAAGCTGAGGAGTTCGTTTGTTTGTTGGTATGCGGAGCAATGACCATAAACGCAGGTAAAACTGCGGGGACTGCTAGTAGAATATATAAGGAAGATGTAAGTTAAGTGGTTAGTCGCTAGTCGCTAATATCAGTATGTTGCCTAGCCATCCCCGCAGTTTCACTTGCGTTTATGGTCACTGCTCCGCTCATATTTGTCTACTATCTCCTGTTTGCTTATATAGCCTATAGCCTTCCTCGATAAATAGGCTATCCAATACTAAAAGATTTTTTTAAATCGGACCAGTAGTTCCTGAGATTAGCGCTTCAAACAAACAAACTCTTCAGCTTTATATATATTAGTGTAGATACAATTGCATAAATACAACATTTGATTACGTCTTATACCATATACTTATTAATTAGTTATTCATTACAATTGCATACCTACACGTATTCGTACCCACCTATTCCGCTCGTTATAAGCAACTGAGAGAATTATTTGGTATTTTTTATTGACTTTCCAACTCCCTCGTTGCAAAAGCACCAAGGAGGCTCTCAACTGAAAGGATTTTTCAAAGTTGCTTCACGTTGCAAAAAAACTGTATGTTTTACTAATGTAGATACTCTTTGCAAGTACCTAGGTGTGGCCAACTTATAATCCTCAGGCAACGATTTCAATCACCTATCGCCAACCTGTCTGGTTATAGTAAATCATACTGCAAATCCAGAAAATCTATTTCCTCACGTTAGTAACAAACAGTTTGAATTTCAACAGAGCAAAATGAAAGTGATATCGTTTTAGTCGACCTCCGCAGGTGACGCCAGCTAGACACTGATCTGTCAGTAAAAAGACTGGCTGCGTATATATTATTAATAGCTTTTACAGCGGCCTCAGCCGCATGGGCCTTGTTTACCACAGTTAACAGTCATGGTAAGTATCCCATGTGTAAATCCAGCCCAAAAACTATCTGTGTGCCAAAATTTCATTTACATCCGTTCAGAAGTGTTGCGTATGTGTATCGATCTAGCGGGGCCACTCGAGCTAGACCAAAAAACTAGTCACAATGCTTTGTTTGTTCAATTTACCTCAACTATTTTGATACACATGTGTTGCGTAAAAGAATAACAAGCATCCCTCAGTCCATCCATCCATAGCACTTTCGCATTAAAAATATTAGTGAGAATTACCTAGGCAGTTACTCCTAAATAAAATCTCTTGTAAGTTGATTATCATATAAACTATCTTGTTGGCATCGATCGGTTACTAAACAAATAAACAGATTTCTATATTGATCAGATCGGTACACAATGTGATTTATAATGATCATACTTTATCTCACTTTTAAGAGATTAGAAATATATATGTGTGTGTAGCGGGTCCTGGAAACTATGTATAGATATAACACTTTACTTACTAATTACTTTTAACCCCTGGCGCAAAAACGAGGCATCTGGGTGTCTGGCTGCCTGTCTGACTATCTTAGTCTATGCCGTCATAGCTCCTGAATGGATGGACTGATTTTGATTTAGTTTTTTTTTAATGAAAGCAGACTTGATCGATAGTAGTTTTGTTATCTGTTCAGCTGTTCGAAGGTCATTAGCTCTTTTGTAATCGTTAAAAGGATTTTTGAATATTTTATCATATACTATAATAATTATACATTTTTTTTTTGTGTGGAAACCCCCACGGGTCGTCACCTCACCGGGGTAAGGTGGTATGTCGAACTCGAACCGACTAAAACTACACAGTGTTCCGTCACTGGTCTTCTTGCCAGGGCCTCAGGTGTACCCTAGAAAGGAAATCCTTGTGAATAATAGTTATACTTGTATAATATCTATAGCATACCTCTAGCTTAGACTGCTAATGTAGATTAATAGTCTAGTCAACAAGTTAATCAATAATCAATAACAATTGCAATTTTTTACCTGTACCAAAATCCTTCAAAAACATTTTTCTAGAGGTGATTCCGAATCCAATGAGCTATCGCTCATATTTTTAGGACCTTTATCTCTATTTTTCATGTTTTTGAACTTGTTGACTAGACTATAATGTAGATTAATTACTTTTAATGTAGATTAATATAGATTAGAGCGCTAATGTAGATTTTATGAATCATTTCAGGTATCCCTCGGAACAGTTCCTTTTATTCTGGATGAATGATGATGGTACCCTACGTCATTATCGGCACACATGTATGCAACATTTCATAATGATTGGTTTAATAGTTAACGTGTGAAAGTGTAACGAACAAACAAACTCACTTTATATTATTAGTAAAGATTAGAATAGGTATTCAGTGTCGCACAGATAATGTACAAAGGGTAGCTTTATCACTAATTGCAATCTCTTTCAGGAATTTATAGGTGGGTATTACACGTGTACGTGGAATTCAAGGATAATCATTTTAATTTACTACTATCCAGACTAGGCTGGATTATTTTATGTTTTCATACCCGTGTAGCCTTATAAGTTTTAAAAAGTCTAGACGTTGCTAGACTCACAGTCAAAGACATATATTTTCTAAACTGAAAATTGTAGCATTTTCTTTTGTTTTTTGTAACGAAGGTAGTGTATAGTGGGTAACGAGTAATGTCTCCAGTAATCCTGATAAGGTGTTAGAAAATGACTCTCTTTGGTAGCGTGCGGGATATATTTTTTTATGGTATAGGGGGCAAACGAGCAAACGGGTCACCTGATGGTAAGTGACTACCGCCGCCCATGAGCACTTGCAACTCAAGAGTCACAAGTGCGTTGCCGGCCTTTAAGGTGGTAGTAGGAGAAGGGGAAAGCGGGAGAATGGGAGTGAGGGAAGGAGAGGGGGAAGAGGAGGAGAGAGAAGGGTTAGGGCCTCCGGTAACCTCATTCACTCGGCGAAAAGCAATGAATCATTGCTTCACTGCCGGTTTTGTGTGAGGTCGTAGTATCACTCCGGTCGAGCCGGCCCATACGTGCCGAAGTATGAACATATATTTTCTAAACTGAAAATTGTAGGATTGTCTTTTGTCTTGTAACTAAGGTAGTGTATAGTGTGTAACGAGTAATGTCTCTAGTAATCTATCTAAGGTGTTAGTAAATGACTCTTTTTGGTAACGTGCGGGATATGCTCTCTATTTCAAGCCCAATACAATAGTTTTTACACTACTGCTCCTTTTGGCTTCTTCTGAAATCTTAGATATCCTACTAAGCACAAAAATATAATTCTTTAATTGACTGACGGCTCCAAGTTGAAATAATATTCTGCCGTGTTACATTACATTATGTTACGTTACATAATGTAACAGAGTAAAATACAACTTCAAATTACGTGCGTAAGATCGTATCGCATAGGGATAAATTGCGATTTCATACCAACAATTTATAATACTTGAGATTGTAGTAAGACGTATGGGCTGACTTGGAGACTTAGCAATGTGCTATAAAATTTTACTCAATAACCGTTGAATGTAAAGTTAAGAGTCGACGAAAATGACTTCCTAGCTCAGTGGTTTCCGGTTAAATAAAGGGTCCATTTTCCTTCAAACCCATCTTTTCACTTTTTCTTTGACGTATAAGGGATGTACGTATTATTCGATGTTTGTGTGAGTGCTCGATTTATGTATAATAAGTAGTTAAGTTAGTACAATTTTATCTAATTATTTAACTGAGCAGGAAGTATAAAATGTTTAAAAATATTTTTTACTCATAGGTCGCAAAGAGAAGCTTGTAGGAATCGTGTTCATTTAATATTTTGCCACAGATATTCTGAAATACTCTCGCAAAACTGTGTTTCTTTCAAATTTAACTAATCAGCGTGTGAATTTTGAAATAATATAATAAGAAAAAGTTCGTGTTTCACACTCCAAAGATATCAGTATTATAGCACAATCTTAACCCCACCTGAAATAAATCTGCAACATAGTTTTATCTCACTGATACTATTTCTCTCGCTCGGATTACAACACATACAAACAAGAATTTCAGTTTCGTTATTACAATCTTGCAAAATTTGTAAAAGTTATTTGTACAAATTTTACACGCTGGAAACTTATTAAAATAAATATAAAAGCTGGCTACATAAGAACGTTGTTAAAGTTGTGACAATGTAGATAATTGTTCTGTAGCTATATTTAAACTTTACGCAGAAGTAGTATTGCAGAGGATGGAAACACAATCACTTTTCTAGAGATTGCGAAATAGCGTTTTAGGTATAAAAAAGAGGAAAAAAGAGTTGCTTTACCTCTGATATAAATTAACTACTATAATATTTTTTTTGTTTTGCTATATTATCGAAAAGGAACACTGCCTGAACTATTAAAAATAATTAATGGTGTCTATAAATTCTTGCAGAAACGGTTGTGTCGAAGTTTGCTAGTAGCTTGGCGGTTATATAATATAATCGTTTCAACGTAAGGAAACTGATTAATTTAGTGTATAGTTACTTCAGTCAAATACCGAGAATTTATTGCGGAATTTATGCCGATACTTAATCAAAACGGAAAGTCCCGAATATACTTCTTCTGAACTTATCTCCGCCGAAGTTGTGTTACGCCAAAGCGATTTCTCTGCAGAGAAGCATGATTAAGGTGGATTATTATCTATAATTATTATTTTTTATCTTTTTTCTCACCACAATTAACTTTGTAAGAGATTAGTGCTTGAAGTAGTGGTTTGTGCAACTGCAGAACCTGTATTACAGGTCGCGCAGTTAATATTATTGTTAAACTAAATAGAAATAACTATTAAAAGTTAATTGCTGGATACCATATAAAAATGAATGCGTTTGTGGTTTGTCGTTTGTGACTTTGCGGTGTAAGTGTATGCACGTGCGTGTGGCATGTAGGCATTACGCTTGTTTGCTAGATGTATTGGTGTGTTTTACGTAGGGAAGTGTAATAAAGAATGCTATATGGGTAGACTTAAAAGCTGTGCAGTTGCTTTATAGTCTAGAGTTTTGAAGTATTGAGTTACTATGGCTATAAATTTTGTTCTTGGCAATGGGTACATATTTAATATTTTATTTTATTTATTAAAAAGGTACGGACCGGCAAAACAGAAGAAGTCGTTCGAAAAAACGGTAACCAAAATCTTAAAAATATAAATATCACCAATACCCCTATATGCGGTTTGAAGGTGAGACTCTAATCAACTATAATACCAAGGTATTTCACAGTGGCTGACCTCTGTAAAATATGGCAGGCGCAGAGAGACTGGTCAGTTTCGCACACATGAGCCGTGATACTTACTTAAAGTTTCTTTTTCTGCGAAGGCCAAATATTCTGTTTTGGTGACACTTAGCGTTAGCACATTACTTTTCAGCCAGGAGTTGACCCTGTTAAACCCAATCTGAGTAATATGAAAAGAAACTTCTTCCCAGTTATTACCACTAAGGAGAAGAGCAGTGTTATCAGCAAAAGTGATAATTTTGCTTTTATGAATTTAGAGTTGACATAGGTTATTGATATAGACTTGGGGCGACTCTTGCCCAATTTGGGTGGACCCAGCGTCGTTAAGAGACGACTGTACACGGGAGTTGTCCGGTCAATGGCACTTTACGGTGCACCGGTTTGGGTGGAGGCTCTGACTGCCCAGAATAGAGCGCACCTCTGGCACCCTCAGAGGGTCATGGTGGTTAGTGCAGTACGCTGGAGGCTCCACATGCTGGTTTTGCCACCGTGAAGGCGCTCCAGCCGGTCATCGGTTCTTTACAGGCACGACTGTTTCGAGAAGTACCTACACTCGATCGCTAGGAGAGAATTGAATTCAGCCTATCACCACTTAACGTGGGCAGCGCAGCGTCGGGCCCTCACTGCAGTCATCGGAGGGGATCTTTCGCTACCGGCCGACATACGCTTCATTGCCGGTAGCGACAGAAGTTTTACCGCGATCGCATCCAACGGCGAAGCGGCGGAACGGCCCTAGAAGACGATTTCCACTACTACGGGCATAAGGAGCCGGGAGGCGAAGGTGCGCTTTGCAGCGCCTCATGCCGCCCTCAGTGTGGCTGCGGGTGGACGGTAGGAGTTTTTCACTCCAGTTTGAGGAACTTCGCATTTTATTGGCAGCTTATCGCTTAGTGTGTGGTTTATCCTAACTATCTGTCTTCGTTCAGTCAAATAGCCCTCCAGTAATTCTTAAGGTATACCCCAAACGCCAACCGCTTCCAGCCTCTCCATTAAGTGTAGGACAGAAACCCTGTCAAAAGCTTTTGCCAGACCTAAAAACAATGCAAAGGATTTCTCGTTACACTTCAGATCGGTGATGACTGAATGTAAGAGTTTGTGAACTGCATCATTAGTCCACTTATGATGTCGAAACCCAAGTTGAGCAGAAGTTAGAAGCCCATTGGACTCCAAAAAATGAATTAGACGGTTGTAAATTAGTGGCTCCAAGATCTTTGACAGTGTCGGTAGTTATCGACACAGCTTCTATCACCACTCTTGTGGGTTGACGTGATTAACGTTACTTTCAAAGCCCTCGGAAATATACCGGTTGATAGTGCCAGATTACAAAGCATCAATAGGTGTTCGAACGACGCATGACCGCTACGCGCGTCTTTCTTGTGAACACGCCTTTACACCGAGCAACATGATTCGCCATTATTATTTTCAGAAATGGCCACCCTTGTTTTTTATTGAATATTGATATTACATTTGCATTTCGTATGATTGGCTTTGTATTTGGTATTAAAGGAAGAGTGAAATGGAAAGAAAATTGAATGGAATTTCCATGTTTTCGTTGATTCCTTGCTGACTGTATTGAGAGGTGGGAGCATCTTTCGAACATCAGTACATTTTCTGATATATCAAACTCTTCTATTTATCAGGGGTGCGCGAACGGTGATCAAACCAGCAAGATACAGTAATAGTTGAATTTTTCACTCTCAAAGTCCGCTTGTGAATGTAAACACAAGTAAAAACATATTTTTTGAACTGGAATTTTGTTGACTTGGATTGGAATTGTATTTACCTTGTCATGTATTTTTTCTATACCCTTTTGCGTATTAAACTCTTGTGTGTTTTGCGTAAACCTCAATAGGTCCTTCTATAAGTCACATAACTGCCCCAAAGGAACAGTGTCTACTTTCAGAACAAAAATAACCGTTTTATTTTGTCTCGGCACATCTCATGCCAAATTTCATCGTACTTCTTTTAACACAAGCTATTTTTATGCAGAAACCGCGTCCATCAATAACTTATTACCGCTATTGCATTGCACGTCAAAGCAACAAAGACTTTCTTGCATCTATGATATTTTAGTTTGAAATTTATGAATGAATAAAGCCCCACTACAAACGAACCACCTGCGTACAACTTTTAAGCTTGAATTCGAATGCGTTTTTAAGAGTCCGTTGTCCACTATATAAGTATCCGTTAGCTAAATAAAAGTAGTCTTCGCTTGAAAATGTAGGTTTCCATCTAACCCACATTCCTCAAGACAATTTATGGGATGAAGGTTTACCCTTTATTGTTTTATTTTATTGTAAACTAGCAACCCGTCCCGGCTTCGCACGGGTAGCAGAGACATCTTCAACAATCATCATCATATTATTACTATCAATTTACACAAAATCTTAACAAATTATACACCCAATAATGCACCTGATGCATCACCCTGTCTATTAGTGAAAACCGCATGAAACTCCGTTCAATAGTTTTTCAGTTTATCGCAACAGACAGACAGACGCGGCGGGGGACTTTGTTTTATAATATGTAGTGATGTTAATATGTAGTGATAGTGCAAAGAAGTTTAAATATGCTGCCGTACAATAATAAAATGACTAGAGTTAATAAACATTAACAAAAAATCGGACTGGACCGGAGAAAGTGCGAGTCGCGCACCGAGGGTTCCGTAAGCAAACAAACTTGTATGTAGATAGTACGTCAATCTCGGGAATCAATTCTCGAAGATTTTTGCGAGTCTTTTCCGAAAGGCAAAATTAACTTTGCAGTTCTAAAAATACCCTCCCATACATCTATTTACGACAAAGTCACCTTTCCAACCGCAAAATATAAGTTTGTAATCACAACAATTTTTTTAAGTGACAACAACAAGTTAACGACTTTTGGGTTTTTTTCTTTACTTGTGCTGTCAGACCTTGCTTCTTACTTCTACCTTTTATGATTCTAGGTCAATGGGGCACTTCCCATTGACCTAGAACCTTATAGGTTTTGATTTACCTGCGAAATATTCAATTTGTTAAAATCTAAGGTTTAATGGCCGTATCTGTTGATTGCGTTGATTTAGAAGCTTTTTACAGCTTAAAGAAACCGCACATATAAATATTTGGTATTAATTTCAACTTTATGCGTCCATGGGTTCCTGAGAAAAATGGTCTTTACAGACAGACAGACGGACAACGTAGTGATCCCATAAGCGTTCCTTTTTTCCTTTTAAGGAACGGAACCCTAAAAATACTGATTAAAAGTAAAATGTAACAACCTGTTGTGCGTACTTATTGTGTAAATAGGAGTCGGTCATGCATTTAAATGTTCACATTAAGAGACTGCTAAATAAATATAGACGATCATTCTGTGGAATGGTCTTCTGTTTACTTTTTTAATTATATATGCTCGTAAAAGCCTTTCATTTTTTTTTTGTAGTCATAGAAGAGGAATAAATGAAAACTAGATTACTAGACGATATAATAAAGCATGTTAAACCAACAACCACAAAAATGAACGACTTTAAGGATGGCACATTAGTTTCATTTGGGTGTGACTTAAGTAACACCGCCAATTGCTACGAGAGAGAGAGGATTCAATTCCCTCGTAGATAAGTATTCAAGTGATTCTCATATATTGTGCTAAATAAGGATGTACTTTTGTTGATTGTTATTTGTGTTATAAGTTAGAAATTAAGACAACCAAAATTAAATGGGAGAATACAAAGAACTTGATCAGTGGCCCAAGTGTCTTATTACACTCTCGCTATTTTTAACCCCCAAGCAAAAAGAGGGGTGTAATAAGTTTGACGTCGATGTCTGTGTGCGTGTGTCTGTCTGTGGCATCGTAGCTCTCAAACGGATGGACCGATTTCGATCTGTTTTTTTTTTCATTTGAAAGCCAGTTGCCTTGCGGTGGTTCTTAGCTATGTTTGGTTAATATCGGTTCAGCAGTGTAAGAGTATCAGCTCTTTTCCAAAATGATGTAAGGAATTTTGTAATCGTTGAAGGGATTTTCGAGTCGGGGGTGTTTTAAATTTTAAATGTATGATTATGATTAGTACACTGCAAGAAATGGACAAATAAAAAAGTAAACTAGACCAACATTTAAGTCTTGGAGTTTAATTTAGCTACCGCAAATAGAAAAGGTTACCATTGGTTGGAGATAAATAAGTTTTAAAAAAATAGTTTAATAAAATACAGTTGAAAAAATTATTATCTTAAAAATTAGAGTATAATGGGCGGTCTTATTGCTAAAAGCGGTCTCTTCCAGACAATCTTAGGATGGAGATAACATCAAAATTATTTAATAAAAACATAGTAGTTGATGGCCTACTATTCGAGATATAGACAAATACTTATATCTATAAATACATTCATCCACACAATACACATTCATATACATAATAATATACAGTTACTTAATGTTCATAATATAGTATTATAGATAGCAATTTAGATCTTAGTTATGGTAAAGAATAGAATAATAACATTACAATTATATTTATTTTTAAACTAGTTTTTTTCTAGTTCTAGTTAGCTTGTCAATTGAGATGTCCTGTAGTGGTGTGGTAACGTCATTAGTTCGATGGCCGTCGTACGTGTCGTGTTCATTAACGGATTATGATTAGAATGATGCGATTCTCGTTAATGGAGTTGTGGGATTACTTCGTACAGAGAGTAGTTTAGTATTTTTTTAATGATTTGATAATATTTTGACTTTACGTTACTATAAGTAGTTGATTTGTTTACTCTCTAGTTCTTAGAGAATTTTTATGTATTTAAACTTTATACACAAAGTACGGAGTGACAGCCTTCGGGTGATGCAGGGAACACAGGAAGTAAGTGCATTAGAAATATTAAAGTTTACTAAATATGCATCCTAAATATAACAAAATCTACTTAAATCTTTACTATATAATATTACAAAGCTGAAGAGTTTGTTTGTTTGTTTGCTTGAACGCGCTAATCTCAGGAACTACTGGTTCGAGTTGAAAAATTATTTTAGTGTTGGATAGTCCATTTATCGAGGAAGGCTATAAAACATCACACTATGATTAATAGGACCGGAGCAGTAATCATAAACGTAGGTGAAACTGCAGAGACGGTTAGTAAGTATATAGAATGAAATACACATTGTGTATATTCATCATCATCGTCATTTATACATTTTCTGAAAGCTAATCTAATGGTAAAGATTTCCATACGAAGGACCATGTTAAGAGGCGGAAGAGCTACAGCTAACAACTACCGACTTTAATTAGTTAATTACTAGTCTTTATTTATTTGGTTTATCAACGGTTGTTACAATAATACAATATTATTCATTAGACAGACAATTGCACCAATTAGAGATAAACACAGCATGCACATGTCTAAACCATAAACTTATTACGTTAGTATATTAAGTTTATGGTCTAAACTGAACTAGATAACACATATTTAGTATTCTTTAAAAAGAAATTTGACGTCCTTAAGAATCACATTGTATTTTAAGGGATAAGCAGCTTGTAATATTAGAAGGTCTACATACATTTTACTGGACAAGTACTATTGAAACTAATAGCTTCAACTTATTTGCTATTCATAGAAAAATGTTGGCAAATAGAGATACAGGAAAAGACAGGAAAAGGGACAAGGGACGTCACCAAACATCAATGTTTCCTTGTTTGTATTTTATGCGTAGCCGTACCGTTCATCTGATCATCATTAAATTTTGAGTACACGTGTCCAGGAATATATCAAAAGGCATTATGTTCTTATTCATCCAGAAAAAAATATTTGTACCCGAACGAAAAGAGCTGGTCTAGCATAAATAATTACAATCCACATGGTATTTAATAAAATTTAAATTAGAAGAGTTTGAAATATATTAACATCTGATTCAGTCAAAACCCACAAAAATTAAATTACATACATAAATCCGAGTGCAGTACTAGCAATTAATCTTTCTAGAGAGTTTATAATATGACAGACTCAAAACACAAAAGTCGTATAATGATGACTCGATTTAGGTAAATATAGCAACTAAACTTAGGTAAATCAAAGTATTTGTTTTGACCTTGCCATTTAAAAAAACAAGTACATACAATGCACCTTAAGATTTACTAACGTCGTCAAAGCTTCAGTGTGGTCATATTTTTACACGATGTACCATTATTATATACCAGCTACGGCCCGAGGGCCCGGTGCCGTGGGAATATCGGGACAAAAAGTCTCCAGCTATCTACATACCAACATTTCATTGCAATCGGTTCAGTAGTTTTTACGTGAAAGAGTAACAAACATCCATACATCATCACAAATTTTCACGTTTATAATATTAGTAAGATTGCATTAGTATTGCATTGCACACATTCTATGTCTGCAATGCAATATTAATGCTATGTAACGGAGCATCATGTAATTTCACATTGGATAGTATTATGGAACGTTCTATATTAAAAATAAATGTTATGGGATGGCAACACCCTTCCTCAATTCGATCATGGACGTTGCATGAACGCAGGCCTTTTAGTTATAAATTTCACCGCCTGCCTGCATAATATGGTGTCAGAAGTGGGATCCTACGTCATCGTGCCTGTAATAGGAATAGTTTCCTTCCCTCAATCTGTTGAAATAGTGCACAATATCTTTGGACTCTCAGTTTAATAAATAAATCGATGATCCAGAATCGATAAAACATATGATAAATATATTCACCGTTTAGCACAGACGGATGAAGGCAAAACATTGTAATTAATCAAATTGCGCAAGTGCAATTCACATTTGCTATGTTTTAAACTCAATATGAAATCCTAATTTATTCTAGCAGGTTTCATTCCTCGTTTCGAGTTTGAAAGCATTTTACTGAAATTCTGTAATTTATTACCAAACACGCGGCCCCATTATTATTTAATGGGTTCATGAAACTTTTTCACGTACAAGGTTTCTTCAGAAATCTCTTTTGTTTTCATTTCAAGTATGAAGTCGAAAGAAATATAAATACAGCCCAAACTTTTAGACTATTTTTTACTTAGATTCTAATTATTCTACGTAGTAAACGAAGCCAGAGTTAAATAACATTTTAGATGGGAATTCAGGAGCCGACGTTTTGAACGAATTGCACCGATCGTGGTCACGCGTGAACAGGTGGGGTCCCCTAATCTAAAAAAGTTTAAAAACAAATAAAAAGTCATTTGATGTTTAAGTGGCAATGCTACTATTATTTATTGATTCCTGAATCTCATTATGAAAACCAATCTTCAAGTGGGAGAGCCATTCTTTGGCACGGCCGGCTCGATCGGTGTGATCAAGCCTCACAGAAAACCGGCCGTGAAATAATGCTTCGTTGTGTTTCGTCGTGTGAGTAAAGTTACCGGAGGCCCAACCCCCCTTCCATCCTTTCCCTACTCCCACCCTTCCCCTACTCCCACTTTAAAGGCTGCCAACGCACTAAGGACTCTTGAGTTGCGTTTGCCCATTATCCCATAAAAAAGCTTAGAACGAGATTCAAGAATCAATAAATATTTTTAATTGTCATTCATCAGTAGTTTTACTTCTCCTATTCTTATATTCTGTTAAGAAGTAAACCAACTAAAAAGGGTATTAAAAATATTACCGTCATACGAATATCCAACCTCAGGAAATTGCTTAAAAGAAAAGTTATTGATTGAAAATAATTAAAAAGTTTGGCACTTTTCTTCGATTTATTGTTCAAAAGAACAATATCTGAAGAAAAATTACATAAAACTGTATGTAATTTTACGAAATTTTACTTTTACACGAAAGTCCACCAAACTGAAAAGTATAGCAATCAGTTTATTACGAAGTTCAGAAATTATACCGAAATTATGTAAGACAGATGCATTAAATCGAATCTAGCCCCGAGTTTACGGCCTGGTTCTTCAAGGTTTGAAAAATTATATTTTTTTACCACTTTTTGCTTTAATATTAAGTCTTCGTGAAGAAAATCCGACGCTCGACGCGATTACTAATAGTGTATTATATGCTTTTCTAAAAGTTTTTTTTATGCATACCGTGGGAGAGCCATGCTTCGGCACATATGGGCCGGCTCGACCGGCCCATACCACGGCCTCGCAGAAAACCGGCAGTTAAGCAATGGATAGAGCGATTCAAGAGGAAGGTTTATACGTATAGTTTAATATTGTTTTGTGTTCATTTGTATAATCATATGACGATAATTATTCACCACATTAGTATCTACATTGCACCCGAGCGAAACCGGGGCGGATCGCTAGTTATATATAAAACTTTCGTGTCACGTCGTTTTTTCGCGATGAACTCCTACACTAATGAACCGATTTTAATGAAATTTTGCATGTGTGCAGTTTGGTCCAACTTGAGACATTGGATAGTTTTTATCTCAATTTATAGTCACAATATTTTTAATTACAAATTGCTTAGCCACAGTAATGCATGGCCGGGTAGCTAGTCTATCTATATAAAAAAAATCGTGTCACGTTGTTTGTTCGCTATGAACTCCTAAACTAATGAACCGATTTTAATTAAATTTTACGGAATGGGTACAGTTTAGTCTAACTTGAGAGAATCTACAGGAATATAGAAAATGTCAAAAAGTGATTTTTATTTGTATAAAACAATTCGCCCTGTGTAAATTCTACACCTTCTCATATGGACTGTAGAGCCCTTGGCCTTGCACCTAAACAATAATTGTTCAGGTGCTGGGCGCAGTATAAAAATACACATAGTTGTATATTAACGTATTCTGACTTAAATGGTTCTATACCTTTTTTACATTACGTATAGACTTCACTTCCATTTGAGCGTTTTACTCCTGTGTTATCGGGTTACTGCAAAATCGCCACATGTAAACAGCCTTTTCAAAGCATTTTTACTTCCTACTAATATTAAAAACGTGAAAGTTTGTGAGTATGTATGGATGTTTGTTTCTCTTTCACGCAAAAAACTACTACACCGGTTGCGATGAAACTTGGTATGTAGATAGCTGGACACCTGGAATAACATATAGGCTACTTTTTATCCCAATATTCCCACCGCATCGAGACTTACGCGGGTGAAACCGCGGGGCGCAGCTAGTTATTTATATTTCTTTTTACTTTAACTTAACTGCATACTGACCAGTGGAGTATCTACTAAGTCTAAAAGACAATACTAAAAGTATATCTCGAAATGGTACTTTTATGTTACGGGGGATATTCGTTAATACAAATAAGGTTTCTTGATGTAAACATATTTGTTACAACAACAAATAGGTTAGGTTAGAATATTGTAATACGGGTCAGCCGCCGCACACATATGTTGTCGCCTCGCCCTCGGGCACCGCGTCGAATGTAGTGCTTTCGTTCGTGAGTAGAATGGACAATATTATATATATTGTAATATTATACTTCTCAGAATAACAAAAATTATCTACATATTATGTGAGAACGTGCAAAATAATAGCCTTTTGGGGCTTGATGTCTTTAAAACTATAGACTTGTATTAGGAGCAGAGATAAAAATCCCACTAATATTATAAATGTGAAAGTTTGGATGGATGTTTGTTACTCTTTCACGCAAAAACCACTGAACCGATTGCTATGAGACTTGGTATGTAGATAGCTGAAGACCTGGATTAACGCATAGGCTACTTTTTATCCCGATATTCCCACGAGATCGGGACTTACGTGGGTGAAACCGTGGGGCGCTGCTAGTTACACATAAAGAACAGTGTGTGTAGACCAGTCGTATGACTGATTTTTCAGAAATAATAATACATACTGAAGCGGCAGTAACCATGAGGTTATGGCGCCGGACTTGAGATCAAGCGGTTGCGGGTTCGAACCCCAGCCAGTACACTTGTGACGTAACCCATTCCTGACACAAGCATTAGTTAAGCTAGAGGTGTTAACAAGAATACTAGTAATGTGTGACTAACCAAAAAAAAATTGGGACATAATACACAGCGTTACAGAGTAATACAGAGCCAACGGTAACGTGGTATGTCAAAATCGAACTGACTAAAACCACACAGTGTTCCGTCACAGGTAGGCAAGGGTCGTGGCATTGACCATAAACGCGGTTGAAACTGCGGGAAATAGCTATTAAGTAAATATAATAAGCGGCGTAGCGTAATGGCTAATGGCGATCAAGTGGGTGCCGGTTCGAACCCCACCCAGTGCACTACCGACGTGAACCCAATCCTAACACAAGCGTTTAGCTTAGCTGGAGGGGTTAACAAGAATACTGGTAATGTTGTGACTAACGAAAAAGAATTGAGACATAATACACAGCGTTTTGTTGACCTAAACTAAGCAATGCTTGTTTGTGTTCTAGAATAAATGTACTTGTACGATCTCACTATCGTACATACAAATAGTTTTTACTTTTTACATATAGATAATTAAATGCACACGTTGTGACCTACTTTTGGCTGCGCGTTGTTATTATTATAAATACATTAATTAATACTTTATAATTTAGTACGCTACCAACTATTATACTTACAAGCACTATCAAAGAAAGATTCGCTACTCTACACATTTTATATAACTTTACTAGAATATTCTATTTACCTTTGGCTGTCTTTCCTGCGTACTCAATTAACTACTTAATAACTATCCTGCAGTGTACAAGCTAACTGGCCTGTACAGTACTCGTACAAAGACTAGCTGACCCGCGCAATTTCATCCGCGTTTGTTTATTTCTGCAAAATTTTTCATTGATCATCGAGATATTACGTAGGTACATAATAATATAATCTCGATGTCATCCGCTCCTATTGGTCGTAGCATGGTGTTATATAGCCTTTAGCCTTCCTCAATAAATGAGCTATCCAACACTAAAATATTTTTTCAATTAGAACCAGTACTTCCTGAGATTGGCGCGTTCAAAATCAAAATCAAAATTAAAAGCAAACCCATTGTAGATATTTTTGAATTGTCAGGAGTATGAGTCAGTCAGTATAAGTCGGTCGTGAAGCTAGTTGAATGTTCCAATACGTAGATCCTATAGTAGAACAGGCAAGAAACTTCAAGGACACTTTTTTTCAACCTACCAAACAAACTTTTCAGTGTTATACTAATATAATAGATACATGTCATTTATTTTATAAATACATACAAGTACATATTACACATACAATTACAACTTAACATATTAATGCATTTTAATATAGAAATATTTGCTTTGAGCATCGAGATACGCTAGTAATAATCACTCAGTGGCTTTGAGCGGTTATCAAATCTGCAAGTACACCAGTTGCGGTCGAATGCTCTACGATCCCAAATAGTCCCGTCAAATAATAGTAGTAATTATTACGTATTACGTGAAGAGATTCTTTGTACCCCTTTTGATTTTTGATTTTAATTATCACTGTGAAAACTAGATGTTGGCTCACGGTCCGTGAATTTCACTTTAGGTGTTAGCATAATATCAGAACTGCTTGTTACGAAGTGGCACAATGCTGAGCTAACGACCATTATACTTGTAAATTGTACATTATTTGTTGTTTGCCTTTGTGTGAGTACAAAATAAATGGGTTTTCTTTCTTTCTTTCCAACAATCCACTCATACGTGGCACCAGCCGGTCCCTACTGACGGTAAGGCTTTTTTCTTTTTGTGCTTGACAACGGGTGATGGTACTTCTGGGGTTGCAAGCTAAAGTATGAGTTTGTTTTATAGTAAGGAATAACATACATTGGTAAAACATTTACTTTACCTTTGTGTGACCAGAATGCGGTTTATCTTGTTGTGAAACAAAATATATGATTTAACATATTCCAGAGTAAATTTTAACTGAATTATGAGCATTTTCAAAACAATCTATCAATAGATTACTATTCAACATTACCAGAAATTTTGTTTGTTTGCCAAAAAAGAGATTTTTAAACCATTTATTTTAACTTTGTGGGTCCTGAATGCGATTTTTATTGTTTTAAAAGTATGGCTTACTATTTCATACATTGTAACGTTGTATTCTTAAAGTATACTAAAGAATAGTATTAGTACTAAAGTAATTAAATAAAAAGTCAACGTCGCGTCGTCACAATACATCATTTAATTTTACATTGCATCTTAGATATCATAACCGGGATACCATCGCGGTGTCCTCGCGGCCGACGTCCACAGACGGAAGAAAACCGCACTATTATCAAAGGCCACTGTCCCCTGATTTTGTAACTGACGTGAGGCGGTCGCGAGAAGTTTGGCTACATTAAAGAAAACTAAACTGGGTTAACTATTTTATTTACGAACTCCCTATCTGTGGCGGGAGACGAGAGCTTCCCTCGCTGCAACATTTATGAACGAATTTTTATGAAAAAATAAACACTTTCAAAACAGTCTATCAATAAATTTGCTTAGAAAAGTACCAAAAAAAACACAATTTCCTAAGCTTTTGAACATTTTTTCTCACAATTAAATAGAATATACTATACCTGCGTACGTAATAAATATTTCTGACAATTAAATAGAATATACTATATGCCTGCGTACGTGATAAAGGGTTACGTAATACAAAGAGAAATCATTTACAAATGTAACATTCAAGATAAATTGTCTTTACGATATCAACATAATAATGTGGTGTACGTGATATGAATTAAGAAACCTTGCAGAGCCTATGTATAGAGGAAAGCTATTTTTAATGAAAATAATGTGCTTTAAGCAAGTGTTGATTCATCGTTATAGATTTTCCACAACATCCTATTGCTGTACTTAATGGGGTGAAACTATAATGCCTATATTCCCTTCTTCAGTCACGCCCCTTTTACAGCATTGCTAGGGTTTTATTTGGAAGCAAGGTGTTACTATGGGTTGTGTCTTAAACAACGGAAGCGGCTATACTTTATATTTTTGAAGTTCACGTTGACTTTGATATAACGTTTACGTTGTGTCTTTAGTGGTCGTAGACGTACAAATAGGGTTTTCGCGTCGAATAAATATTTTGTTTTATGACAAAAAGTCAACGTCCCTTTCACACAGAAGTATCGCTACTAATATCCTTACTTTTAACTTTTTTTTTTCTGTGGTTATATATTATATTTAACACGATATCAAAAAATAAAAGCATTGCAGTTTGTTTCATTTTATCTTCATGAAAAACTTTTAATTTTGGAAAAGTCGGATCTAAGGCAGTTAACGGAGTTAAAAGTTTATACAGTTATAATAGTCAAATCATCTTTTTCTAGTACTTTTAAAAAAATGTTTGAGTGTTTGGGTACAAAGTATATTAATTTGATTAAAAATAAGTATATTTTACAGTGGCTATAACGGTATAAACGGTGGCTATAACTTTTATGTGCAAATAAATATATTTGTCTTATTAATTTAAACATCAAGAATACGCCATAAAAACAAAGATATCTAGACAAATATTACTGAAGATTCTAAGTTATTTTGTGCCAAGAAACACTAGATAAAACCAGGTTAATGGTAGTTTAAGCCACTGTCCACGCTGAAAATCATTTATAATAATAATAATAAACTTTATTATCAGACCATAGTCCATACACAATACAATACAATGTTGTTATATATAGTTATATACTTTACTTAATATATTTTAATGACGCTCTATGTGTTGTCATCCAATGCCACATAATAGGATCATCAGTCCTGTCGCAACAGTAGCTACCAGGGTGTTGGAGCCATCGCGCACTCGCCACATCAGGGTATTCGAGATCGAATTATCGCATGAAAGTCAGGCACAGCTCTCGCCGCGAACATCCCCGGCGCGCTGCAAAAGCGCGATAGCCCCAGCATTACCCGGAAGGCGTTATTGTATTTGATACGCGAAGTATTCTACGAGCGTTGAGTGTAAGTGAACCATAGGGCGCACGTGTACAGTGACTGGCAGTACACTCTAAAGGTTTTAAGGTTAAGACAAACTTTATTTGTCTTTAACATAACATACTTAATATTAAGAACAGTAAGTATTTGGTAATCATTAACACTGTAAAGACAAAATAGTCTGGGACTCAGCATATGGATGACAGCGATTTTGTTGACTGATGTTATTTTTAATTCGTGACACGGTACAATGGCGAATACCTTCGATGTTTTCTTTAAATTAATCTAAGATGATTCAAATATAAATACAATAATTATTTTCGCTAATCCATCCATAATTGTCTAGAACATTTAATTTGTATGGGTTTAATGATATCCTTGATAAATTAAATAAAATATTTCATTGTAACTCAAAACTTGGTTAAACTGATACAAAATATGCTTATAAGTAAAATTTACAAAATTATTGTGCTACAAGACACACACACGTGACATGAGACACACTCATTGTTATTATACTGAAGTGGAAAATAACGAGAGGATATAATAGTTAATAATATTTTAAGTTCTTTAATTATGTACTAAATACTTAATAAAATACTATGATATTTTAATTACTTACCCATAATCAGAGAACGCTGGTCGACAAGTCAAAGTCATCATTTCACATAAAACTAAAACGTAAGCTGTCTTGGTTTCTCTGCTCCTGCTCCCAAAATAGAGATAATTTATAGTACAACGTAACAAAATGATAAATCACTTTTTGGAAACAGGATTCACATAAAAAAAAATCCTTGATTGTACGAAATGTAAATAAAATAATTAAAACTTTTATTATTTACACACGAATTTCGATAAAATTAGTATTGAAATACAGATCTTTCGAAGGTTATTACTTTTAAAATAGATTTTATTTAACTGCTCACTTGCATATACCTTGAATGCCAAGACAATGTTAAATTAGTCAATGTTAAATTTTGGTGACATATTTTCAAAAAAGTATCACCAACTTCAATGTGTCTAAATCATTATAAATTGTAATAAACTGTACTTTTCATTCCTTCATTTTCAATCTTTAACGTGTAATATTTTCTTTAAATTTTATATAAGACCAACATTGAGTAAAATTTATACAATTAAAAAATGCACGAGTCACTATAAAAAAACCCAAATCGCTTAAGTGCGCCTAAAAAATTTCAAGAGTCCCCTCCATTTCTCCAGGATTCCATCATCAGAACCTGATCGGATGACCATGGGACCCCCTGAGAAGTATCCCCTTTCAAACACAAGAAGAATTTTCCAAATCGGTTTAGGCGTCTTTGAGAAATCTAGAAACATACTTAAAAAAACCGACGAATTGAGAACCACCTATTTTTGAAGTCTTTAAAAATGTCACAGGGTGAACTAATTACCTCCTAAAGTTCAAACGGTCGACGAATAGAGATCAGAAGTACTTAACCTCTAAAGGGATGGTTTACAGTAGCTCATAGAGAAGTTTTTGGACCCTTGACGAAGTTCGACTGACCCTAAAATTATTATCAACTGAAAGGAAAAATTAACTCAGGCGATATTCTATTTGAAAGCTCAGATGTTTGAAGAGCTATGTAAAAAAAATTCAGCGAATTAAAAAAACTAGAGATCCCGTGGTGGTCGAATTTTAACCATGGTTTATTTCATTGGCCAATATTACTTAACCTGTCATTGTATAGACTTTTGTACCATGACAGGTCAAAATATATACTGGACACTCATAGCTGTATGTATCCGTTTTTGCATTTTTTTTAACTTTGTAGTAATATTGTTCAAAAATTTTAGCATTCGTCTTCTTCGTCTCGTTCTTCTCTGTATAAACTATAAGTGGGCAAAATTTCATACTCCTCCGTCCGCCATAATTTCGGAAAAAGGGATCCAAAGTTTTCGCTTCACGTATTAATATATAGATACATCAATGAAAGATAAATCTAAAATAAATGAAAGAGCAATCGCTGTTGCTACTTTACTGTATTCCAGTGTTAGTAAAAGAAGGTCATAGCAATAAAACAGAAATGGAAATTTTTCTTTTAGTAAACACGTGGACGTTAAAAGGACATATAAACAGGTCCCTAACTCAATGTAATACTCGTGATATCTTTTCCAGATCTTTCTCCATCGCAACGATCTGTAGACATGTGAAGACTACACAAAGAAATAACTAGACATATATTTTTTTCTTATTTGGAACATTTTCTCATTTCAACAGTATTTCATTACTTTAATTTATTTTATCAATAAAATGTATCTATCAATTTATATAAAAATAGGAGCAATTCTTTCATCCTATTATACTTTTATCATAAAATTGGAATGCTTTGGGTTTTTCAAAAACAATTTTGTAATATGAACGATAATATTGTAAATACTTGGGAGTTCTTACAACATATTTTAATAGTAAATAAGACCGTGATCTTATTATTTTTTATGAGCGTGTGTTCGATATCATTCTAATTTATTTATTTTAAATATTTCTTTAGGTGCAGCAACATTGTTTCTTACTGCAAGTAAGTTCTAAACATAAAGTGTCCAACCAATAATAAATTAATTGGTTTTCAATAATAAATAAATACTGGAATAGTGTTTTCAACTGATACTACTAGTATTTGTGTTAAACAAAGGAACTTTTGGCACAGTATAAATATATATTATATACATGTAATAATATAATAATAATAATATTTATTTCTCTCTTTCTCAAAGGTAAAGTACAATACAATTTTTATACTTGTTACAATAATTATATCAACACTTATTCCTTTCTTTGAGAGAGACTGGTGTCTGTAGGATATCCTGTAGTAAGGATCCCCAGGCCATCCCCACCCTATTAAAGTATAATATACGGCGTTAATTTCTAGAATATTTTACAATCACTTTGAATAAGAAATAGACTTGACTTTAGAACCTAGTGTTAGTCTGTGCGAGAGGGTGTATTTGTGTATGTATGAGAGTCTGTTTGTGTCTGTGTGTATGTGTTTGCGCGGGTGTGTGTGTGTGTATGTGTGTGAAACAGACCATGATTTTATAGTCCTACTAGTTTAGTAAAGAAATAAGATTTATTTAAAACATCAAGGTGTCCGGACCGTAGCTGTAGCTATTAGTTGCACAGTAGTTTCGTAGCACGTCTACAATTCAATTTAATGCTACGTCGTAGCCAAGCTGACCAATGCCATGCTGCAATGGATGGAATTAACTACGCTGTAAATTACCAGCCAGCTTAAATTTCCGAGAAATTATCCTTCTGTCGGTCAGAATAGATCCATTGTTGCCGTACTTTAAATTACTGTAAGTTAAATATACTGTGATTGGCTTATTTGATAATGATTTCTTAAATGTTTTAGTCAACACTATTAGATTTTATTTAAAAATCTAGTCAAAGGTCGGTTGATCCAGAGTTGGTTAATATCCAACATTTTTAAAAGTGTTCTAGCTTATTCCATTTTTCTCCTGAGGACGAAACAGTAGTAAAAATCAGTACATGTGTTATATAAATTCAGTATTTGCTTAAATGTTGGAAATAATTGCGATTTCTTACACTGTTTTCGTAAATTTCATAGAGAGAACTTGGCAGGGAAAGCCAAGCCCTATAAATCACAGTTTACAGCAACACTAACCCATAGAAAATATAAAAAAGACCTGGTCCTAATTTGTGTTTTCCTCTTGAAAACCTGGCCCATTCATGGATCTATACTTGTTTCTGGAAAAAAAAAGTGCGGCGACATACCACGTGTGTAAGAGTTTTTTTTTTCTGAACCGACACAATACGATGCCTAAGTGCAGTACTTGAGACTGAAATTCCATTTAGATGACAGAATAATTCTTTAGAACATAATATGGTCGAGCGTGTGGCACAATGCATTTCACTGACACTACAATTCTACACAACCTCTTTGTTAGAAAGTAATGAAAAAATTACTTTTATCAGGGATATGTACTTTAGGCAGAACAAAACATCACTACGTTAACCTAACCGCTGTCTTATTTTAAGTTAGAAATTCTTCTCTAGTCGCATACAGAAGCAGAAATTAGGGTGCCCTTCAAAACTATTGTCATATTGTTCCAACTTTTGATTTAAATCAAAGTTCAATTCAGACGCGGAAACGACAAAGACTTAATTTTAAATGACAACCAACATAAACGTATATACGTACCAACCTTATCTTTATGTGTTATCAGGTTCACCTTTATATATTTATAGAAAAGACCGACCTTGTAAATTTCATGTATATGGTCTCAGAGAAATGTTGAGGCATACGGAAGAGCAAACTTGACGAAATTATAAGGATTCCTTATTTGCCATTTGGCTTCACAAAATGCCTTGAGTGTTGTTCCGGAAAATGCTTAAAATACCTTTTCTTGCGACATTCCATTACAGGCTGCAAATTAAATTTGCACTTAATTAAATATACACTGAACAAGAATAGATAAATACATTTATGGTTATAAAAGAAATCATAAATATTTGCTTTTTATGGACTATAAAAAAAGACGAAAATATGTTCCATCTTATATTGTTTTTTTTTCGATCGTGAAATTGGTATTGAATATGATTTTTTTATGTATAAAGGCATTATTACAAAAGTTAAAACCGCTCACTTTCCAAATTGGTTCTAATTTCTTCGAAAGTTCAACAGTGGACTTCTTATGATCATTTATCTATTTATTTATTTATTTAAAACTTAATCCACAATTTGTACAGAGACGGACTTAATGCCCAGGGCATTCTCTACCAGTCAACCTTGGGATGATGTAAAAATATTATACGGTAGATGCAAAGATAAAATATAAGATTTGAAGTTATTTATAATAACTTAGATAATCAAAACAAAGTAGATATTCATATTACATGAAATAACTTACATAAATAGATTGTTATACGTCATTACTACATAATATAATATATAGAACAATATACACATATATATGAATAATTAAAATACACAGTCGTGTAACTGGCGTAGTGACCGTTCTGCCAACTCATTGTGAAGAAGATCATATACTTCTTCTTGAATATAAAACGATTTGTAGATATCCTGATTTCGAACGGTAACGCATTCCAGAGAAGAACTGATTGAAAATAAAATTAAGAGTTGACAAAGTCGGAGGTGTGAGGAGGGCATTATGGAAGTAAAATATTTATTGATCGAATATTTAAATGTATTTATTAATGATTGATTTGGATAGATTGGAGCATAAGAAACGAAAGTAGGGAGCTAGGTAAGCAGGTAAAGATGAAGAGTTGAGAAAAAAGGAAAGATAATTATCTTTTAAAAAAAGTATCACTGACTTCAATGAGGCTCAAAATACTCAAATCGCTTCAAGTGTGCCTATAAAATTTGAAGAGTTCAATCGATTTCTCCAGGATCCCATCATCAGATCCTAACCTGAAGACCATGGGCAAACCTTCAAACAAAAGAAGAATTTTCCAAATCGGTCTAGGCGTCTTTGAGTAATCAGTGAACGTACAAAAAAAAAGGAAAATATACAGTGGAACATAGAACCTCCCCCTTTTTTGAAGTCGATTAAAAAGTTAATCCTTGCAGATTGTGGTGGTGACGAATTGGGCGCCATCTTAGTTGGGAACGTAAGGCAGGCTGGGAACTTCCTTTTATTTTACTATTTACACTAAGGATGTTCTTATTTTAAAAGTAAATTTATATAATTTTGACCGTTACAGCTTATGGGACATACAAAATGTGTCGTAAGATTTTGCTTATTATATGAAGGTTTTTATCACAAAGTATAATAAAACCATCCTGCAGATATTGTTGTCAAACCTACGTCAAGTAAGTATTGTAACGTTTTAACGGATTTTGTAATGGTTTAAGCGGTCATCGTGCTACCTGCCCGTCCGTCGAGAGATGTGGATCTTTTTTGTGATTTAAGAATGCTCATTATCGCTCATCTGTGTACAAAGCGTTATTGCTTTCAAATACATGGATTTTATTTTTGTTATACGATTTGCAAACCATGTTAGACCGTTCAAAGAAAGATAACATTCACTTTCTGCGTCTGTCATGTTTCATTCATTCATTCATTCATGTTACATATATCAACAAACGCATATCAAATCGGGGGTAAAATTGTGTTATTGTGACTTTAAACATCAAGAAAACATCGTCAATATTTGTTTTTTGGTTCATATTATGTATTATTTCTTTATCAGAAGCATATAAATTAATGTTTTCAGTACTAATACAAAATATTTATACAAAACCAGCCCTGGACTCTGGTCATAATAATAAGAGAGTTTAAAGTTTAAGAAGTGCTTCCAACCTACACAAAACCGCAACGAGAAAAACGTTTCTCTCATAGTGTAGTCTCTTATTGCAGTATTTGAAGTAAACAATTGTATATTTTCCGTAAATGAATAAAAAATACAATCTATTCCTTAGAATAAACAATAAATGGCTAAACTATTCTCACTGTATGAATGTCTAAATCGCCAACTGAATTTGGAATTCAATTTCGTTGCAAGTGAAAGGAATCCAATTTGGCTGAAACTATTCCGTTGACTGCTAATTTGTAGCAAAGCGTACATACTTGGCAATCGCCGTTAGTTCCTGATTATTGTCCACTAAATTTAAATCCATTTTCATCACAACATTTTACAGAATTTTTCTGTTTTCTCCTTTGTCATTTGTCACCTTTAGGGAACTCATTTCAACTGAAACAAATATACATAATTTTAATTGAGTCTTTTATTATGCACTTTTCATTGAAATAATTTGGAATACTAACTTTGAAACTATCGTGTTCCATGGTATAATTATGTACATATACGGGCAGTGGCATTTGCACTAGCTATGGACACAGGCTGAGTGAGTTGGCCGGCGTACACGGCCAGTGCAACCTGGTCGAAACGTCAGGCAGTTCAGAGGTATGTAATACCTATTTCGTGATCGCGTTAATTCCCGTATATGTACCTAATTATGTAATTGGGAACATCATGATTTACTACGGTACAGTTTAATTAATTAAACTAAAACTATTTTCACGTTTAGAACGAAGCCGAATTAAAAGCAGAAAACTACACAAAATAAATAATAATTTAGCTGTCAACTAGATATTACTTCGTATTGGATAAGTGTGAGGTACTTACAAACTTAACCGTCTAACTAATTTCATCCCAAATTGGTCTATAGGCCAAATTTTTTGTACCCAAGGCCATTGAAAGTTATAACCACAAGCATTATAAACTGTCTTACGTGTGTATTTTTCAAGAGAATGACTACGCATTAGTAATTACGCATGTTTTAGACCGTCAACTAGAGTACCTTACAAATTCTTTGTTAGCAACAATACTCTTAGGTCCAACAGTGAGAAGAAATGTTATTTTTGACCAACAACACAACGAATGATACCATTGTCTCATACGCTGCAATTATCTTGTTAATATATATGAGTATCAAGTAGTAATATATTGTAAAAGAAACTAGCTTATTGTCTTGAAATGGAAGGCAAAGGATATCTTAAGATATCAGATAACAACGACGGCGAGGGCAAAATATCGTGTAATTAAATTACTTCCATCCTATAACTACTTTCAAAGTATTTGCTTGTTACTAAAGTTATAAAAGCAATAACGAAGAGCTTCGTCAGGTGTCATGAATACATTTATCTTGAAGGTATAAAACTTTTCCCATCTCCATCAACAGGTTCCTTCACTAAACTATTATTTATTCATAGAATTTATTCATACCAGTGCTCCCTATGATATTTTTAGTTATGCATATTTGTTCACCCGAATAGGGTATTTTCTAGATATAATTTATTCCTTTTGGGTACTCGACAACCTACGCAGACGAAAGAATAGTAATTACTTTTAGTACTTAGTAATTTCAGATGTTTGACAAAGCTAACCTTAAGTATTATTCATTTAGCAGTTAGTAAACAAGTCGGGGGTGTTTTAAATTTATGGTTATTAGCGTTGTTTTATGTTTTTAAGTTTAGGTTAAGTTTTTTAAGTTACAATAAAGTGTATTTCTTAAAAAACCGAGCCAAGTGCGAGTCGGACTCGCGCATGAAGGGTTCCTCACCATCGCACAAGATTTAATACTATAAGCCAAAAAAAATACGTCCCCTGAATAATATAAAAAATAATAAATAACAAAATATCCCCCCCAAATAGGGGCCCCCTTTTATTTATTTTTATTTTTATTATTCATATAGCGGCAACAAATATACACATTCTGTGAAAATTTCAACTGTCTACCTATTACGGACCCTGAGATACGGCCTGGTGATAGACGGACAGACAGACGGACGGATAGCGGAGTCTTAGTAATAGGGCCCCGTTTTACCCTTTGAACCCTAAAAACGCCATAGAGGAACGATATTACCTTGTTTATGTGCTCAAATGTACTAAACACTACATAACTATTGTGATGATAGTCGAGTTTTCATAGAGATGCTAGACTGTTTTACTTAAAACTTGATTCAGAAACCTTTTAGTACTTAGTAACTGTATGTTGAAACATCACGTAATTTATTTCCAGATCTAAAAATAATTAAACATTTAACCATTTGAGAATTTAAATACAATACATATTTTCTTTTTCATCAGTACTTTATAGTACCAATCTAATCCGCGGGGAGATACGTAGACCAGTAGGCTCAAACTCCAAATCGGAAATAATTGCTGCAAAAGGTTTTATAGTTTTAATGGTCATATCATAGGTTCCCCCCCCCCCCCTCCTCCCGGCGGAGTTGTGGCTAAAGTGGTGGGTTGTGAAAAGAAAATGTAAACCCGACTGAAGTAAAAACGACATTTTTTTATAAATGTGGAATACTGGTCCAACTTTGATGCGCTGTAGTATGGAAATGAGTGTTCCGAAAAATATGCGTTTAGTCTCATTGATTGCAGAATTTAATGTTCTAAAACTTTATAATGACCATGTTTTTGATATGGCCAGTCTATTAGGAGCTATAACCGTAAAACTGCAAAAATACTCCTTTTGGGGGTACATTTTCTCCCCCCACCATAAAGCGGTAAGAAAATGGACTGCACAACTCCGCTGAGGGGGAAAACCTAGGGTAGTCATATTGGGCTACAAATAAAGTCATTAAATTAGTAAAACCAATGTAGCAATTATTTCTGATTCGTCTAATTTTTATGTTTAACGCTACTGACCTATCAACAGATATTATTATTGTCTTATCACATCACATACCGTGAGCGCCATCACTCTATCCATCAAAACTAGTTAATAAAAACGGTGAAATATTGCAGGACCAAATATTTCCATTCTCATCTCGCACATTCTTGCCAATCGAATATGCACTTTATGAGAATTGAAATTATGCAATTATAAATTCTTTCTTATCCTTGAGCCTGTTTGTCACGCCGATGGACACGAACCTTTAAGCCACCCGAATGAAATTTTACAAAAGTTTTCTAAATACTAATTTTTGTTTTTAAGGAACTGTTTGTGTCTGTTTGCCTTTTAGAGTAACAAGGATCGCTAAGATACCCACCCAATTTCTATTGACAACATAACTAACGAAAATAATTCTTTCAAAAAAAACCGACTTCAACAAAAAAACTATTCCATAAAAGACTTATGTATGGTTTTCTCATGGATGCCATTGTCAAAACTGGACCAAATTGAAATGGGTCCACACGGGAAGTACCAGCTTTCAAATAAAAAAAGAATCATCAAAATCGGTTAACCCAGTCGAAAGTTCTGAGGTAACAAACATAAAAAAAAAACAGTCGAATTGAGAACCTCCTCCTTTTTTGAAGTCGGTTAATAACGAGGCAACTAGTAATCCACACACCCACTATCCATTTATAAAATTATTATGTTTTTTTTTGACACATTACGCACAAAAAAATGTACAATGGCGGACTTGATGCCGTAGGCATTTTCTACCAGTCTACCTTAGGGAGGTGCAGAAATGAGTGAACAGGTGCACTAGATTTAAGTAAAAAGGAAAAAACACCAGGAAAGATCACAGGAGAACATATATTATATATAAACCTATACATACATACACATACATATAAACATAGATACGTACTTACTTACGTACATACATATATAAATAAATGTAACGAATTACTGTTGTGATGATTCTGCTAGATTCTGCGAAATGTGGGCTCGTACTTTCGCCTTGAACGAAAGGCTAAGACTAAGTGCTATCCTGGTTCCAGAATTAGCTCGTATTAAATTAAAATTAATCATTGTAATTAAAACCACAACACATACCACATCAAAATAATTCCAATCACGTTTAATTATAATTTATTTGCACAGAGATTCAATAAAGCCTAACTATTACAAATGCAAAAGTGAGTTTCTTTATTTATTTGTTTGTGTATTACGATTTAATGCCTTAACGTTTTACGTGAGAGAGCCATGCTTCGGCACGTATGGGCCGGCTCAACTCCGCTAGATACCACGGCCTCACAGAAAACCGGCCGTGAAACAATACTTGCATTGCTTTTCGCCGCGTGAGTGAGGTTACCGGAGGCCCTAACCCTTCCCTCTCCCCTATTCCCGTCCTGTCCCTCTCCTCCCTCTCCTTCCCTCTAATCCCTTCTCCCCTCTTCCGGCTCTTCCCCCCTCTCCCCCTCTTCCCCTATTCCCACCTTAAAGTGCCTACGGGCCTTGAGTTACAAGTGCCTACGGCGGCGGTAGTCATTTACCATCAGGTGACCCGTCTGCTCGTTTGCCCCCTATACCAAAAATAAAAATAAAATATATATATTTACTAAACCGATCTACATGACATTTTTCAGGAGTACGGATAAGGACATGGTATACCTTTTATCCAGAAATAAGTACTGTTCAACTGATTGAAAAAATTCACGTGAACGACGCCGCGTGCAAAAGCTAGTTTTATTATAAAGCGTAATATCAGTACACAGAACATTTACACTCTTTACGTTGTAAAGAAATCTGTAAATAAAAAAAATGGTTATTTCTTTATTTTTTAACCGACTTCAAAAAAGGAGGAGGTTCTCAATTCGACTGTATGTTTTATTTTTTTTATGTTTGATTTTGATGATTCTTTTTTTATTTGAAAGCCGATGCTTCCCGTGTGGTCCCATTTCAATTTGGTCCAGTTCTGACAATGGCTTCCATGAGAAAACCGTATATAAATCTTTTATGGAATAGTTTTTTTGTTAAAGTCGGTTTTTTTTAAAGAATTATTATACTTCCAAGTAAAACAAAATCCTCAGAGTAGTTCCCGTTGACCAAGAAATATGTTTGGCACAAGTACAGGAAAAATCCGAAACTCATTCATTTGTAATAATAACAAAATCATCTCGACGTAAACGAGTGTTTAGAGTGTTATGATATTTTAAATAAACATGTTCAGTATACGGTAAAATGCAACAAATAAACAGTCAAACACATTTATAACATTAAATCGTTACTCATGGAGGTCGTATCCCGTAACTGTGTATATTAAAATGAGCCGAATGGATTTTCACTATATATGATAATTTTCTTCCTCTCACGCCTATTAAATGTCGTACTCGTTTGTCGTTCTTCTCCGTAAAGGACTTGACATTTACCTTTTAAAACCGCATAATACCTTTCTACAATATTATTATACTTTGCGTGATTGTATGCTTATTTTCTACAAATAATTATGTTTTAGTAGTACTAATTACGTTTAAATTTTCATTACGTGTGAATTGCATGACGTTTCAACCAGTTTACCCTGGCCGCGCTAATTAAATAAAAAGTTCTATTGATATGAAACACATTAATAATTATTTATTAGCGAGGACTACTTAAGTGTTTTATGAAAGTTAACATAATAAAAATAATATATTTTCGGTCAATTGTACAAAACGCTCATTCATTCATTCCTTGTTCATCGCTAACGAGTACTATAAAATCGGCTCTTTTCTACGTCATAAGTATTATTATAAAACTTAGTCGTAGCGTAGTTTATTCAAAGTCTATGCATCTATGTCGAATCGAGACATTTAAATTGAAGGAAAGGATTCCACTTCCAAAAGCAGAAAAATGAGGCATGCTAACTAATATTCAACCCTCTTTCGGTGTCGGTTCGCCCCGATCTATTCTTCATTCTTCAGAGCCCAGAATTATCAGTATGTAGTGTTACTTTCTTTTAGATATGTAGGAAAATCCTGTACCATTTTCATCTTTTAGAAAACATCTGTTCTGACCTCTAATTAAAGTAGATTTGCATTACTTTTAAGTATGTTAGTTGCAGGATAGAAAAAACTTTCCATGTCACCAGAAAACCACATGAATTCCGCCAAAGCCGCTGTGTTGGACTAGTTTTTCAATTTTTTTTACTTTCGTGACTTGACATACGGTTCCTTACTTAATCACTATATTATTCAGAGTGTACTGTGGTATCGGACTACACGCGCCGACTTGCAACCTCTGTGGACTGATGATAAACCTCTTTGGCGCGTTAAGTCTGACTGGCGACTCCGTCCTCAAATTCTAATAATTCGTATTTGAAATAGTTCAGAGAATAGAACCATGAAAAAGAAGACAATCGTCTGTGCAGCCTTGGAAGACAGACGCCCGTGTTGAGACACGGAACCGCAAGATATATTGATTGTGATATTGTTATAATTTGTTTGTCAATGTGAATGTAATTCTTTAAAGGTTTAAAAGTAAAACTGAAGTTTCGTCCGCGTAATCTTTTATTCCTCTTTCTTAGAAATTAGATCCATCTTTCCCGACACTGCCTAGCATCTGAGTTACTGCAGTACGTCACTTTTTCTTTGTTTACCTGACGTTTCCATCACATGGCACCAATTTCGGTCACGGGTGCACGGATTGTGCTCGGGTATGTAACTCTACTACTAACTAGTAACTCCTCTTTCAGTCGAAAGTTGTTGCAGCTATAAACACTTCGTGTCAATTTTTTCATACAAAAGGTATCGTACCTTATAAATAGAACCAATTTATATCTAACACATGCACTGTATACCGTAACGACAATAGGCTGTCATAAAGATAAAAAAATTGTGAAATGCTAAGTTTAATGCAAGAATGTTAAAAAATGTGAAAGTTTAACATTGTGTTAGCACTTGCACGCGACCATTTTTTGATTTCTTCAAACGAATTACTAGGATTTTGCAATATTACCAGCAGTTATTGACGTCAGGTTCATATCACGTGTTCAATGTCAACATTACACCGAATATAAAATTGAAAAATTTCTTATTTAAAATTAGATTTCCTAATATCAATATAAAGCAACATATTCATAGGTAGATACAATACCAACCCACACAGGAATATTCCTAATGCGGAAGTTGTCTTTTTTAAAAGAAAAACAAGAAAGTTTAAATAAATACCATAAATTAATTTAAAAAATTACACTAACAAGAAAAACAAAAAAAAATGGAATTCCTCCTAGTCTGCCCTATGATAATGGCAATGCGATAAGCACTTTCTTTGGGGGAAACACATCCTTTTAGTCACGACAACTATCAAATAGATGCTTTTATTTTATTATGACAGTGATACACATATATGGATAATTAAGGTTTAGTTTAGCTTTTCAAAACATAGCTCTTTAAAAAATAGCACTCTTGCATACAAATATAAGGATGTTAACCCTACCTATGTTTATAGGAATGACAGTCTATTTAGATTTCAACATGTCAGTCCTTTTGAAATTACCAAAGCTTTTAACACGCTAAATCTAAAAAAAACAGCCGACCTCTGGGGAAATTCCGTAATCATTACAAAAACTGTCATAACTGTAGTTGCTAGTCATTTATCATTTATATTTAATCAGTGCGTAGATAGTGGTGTATTTCCTGATCTGATGAAATCCAGTAAAATCATTCCATTGTTCAAATCTGGCAATACTTCAGACCCTACTAACTTCAGACCAATTTCTGTACTGTCAGTATTCAGTAAAATTTTTGAAAAAATCGTGTATGATCATGCGAAGCTTCTTTAATTGCCATAATTTGTTACATAATAAGCAATTCGGTTTTACAAGGGGTCGCTCCACAACTGATGCCGGTGTAGAGCTTGTAAAACATATATTTGATGCCTGGGAGGATGCCCACGATTCTCTAGGCATTTTTTGCGATCTATCTAAAGCTTTTGATTGTGTTGTTCATGAAACTCTGATCAGGAAATGATATCACTACGGGATCCCAGACACGGCGCTGGATCTTCTTACTTCTTATCTAAGTAATAGGATTCAGAAAGTCGATATTAATGGCAAGCTATCTCCAGGGTCTGTGGTAAAAATGGGAGTTCCGCAGGGATCCATACTTTCGCCATTTTTTTTCTTAATCTATATTAATGACTTACCTTATATTGTTAAGAACAACTACGAGATAGTGTTGTTTGCGGATGATACTTCACTCATATTTAGGCTAAAACGTATGTGTACAAATTTTGACGACGTAAACGATGTTATTTCGAAAGTGGTTCGCTGGTTTAACGTTAACAACTTACTTCTTAATGGAGAAAAAACTAAATGTATCCGGTTCACTACTCCAAACGTTAAACAGGTGAAAACAACTTTACTACTTTATGAAGACGAGTTGGAACTAGTGGATACCACAAAATTCTTAGGCATTACTCTTAATTCTAAGCTTCAATGGGGCCCTCATATTGATAAATTATCGAATAGACTCAGCTCAGCAGCATACGCAGTTAGAAAAATTCGTGAACTGACTTATGTTGAAACAGCCAGATTAGTTTATTTTACTTATCTTCATAGTATAATGTCGTATGGTATTCTACTGTGGAGGAATGCCGCCGATATTCAATCTATCTTCGTGCTGCAGAAGAGGGCTATTCGAGCAATTTATAACTTAGACAATCGTGATTCACTGAGGCAGAAATTTAAAGAAATTAACATAATGACGGTAGCGTGCCAATATATTTATGAAAACCTAATTTACCTTCATAAAAATAAAGATCACTTCTGTAAAGAGTGATAAACACTCTTTTAACACGTTTTAACACTCTTTTAATAAACATAAACTTGTTGTACTCTAGGCTCCAAAAAATTATCAAGTCGTTTCAAGGTTAATGTGTGCGATATTATAATAAAATCCCAGATCATATTCAAATGTTGAGTCTAAACAAGTTTAAGTCCACAGTAAAACGACAGCTATGCCTTAAGGGCTATTACTCAGTAGTAGATTATATGCAGGATAAAAATGCTTGGGATGGAATTGTATTGGATTCACAGGCTATTTCATGTACTTAATAGAAATGTAATGTGAGCTAATATGTTTCTTATTTTCCATCTCTTATGTTTTTCTTTTCTTCTTTTTAATTTTTTCCTTAATTTTCAGTTTCCCTATTGTCATATTCTTTTTTTTAGTTTATTTACTTTTAATTTTAAAACATAATAGCACACCACAAAATGATGTGATATGTACTAAATATTGTTAAAACTGTCTGGTTTTCTTTAAAAGAGGGGCCGTGAGTTTGTCTGCCCGATTTCTTCTCACAAGGCTCAACCATTTGGGCGGGCGGTTATACATCGAAACAGGCAGATATGATATTATGTTATCCATTTTTTTTTTTTTTAATAATTTTACATTTGACGAAGCTAACTATTGTTTCGGTGACTCTGTGTGTGTTGACCTATAATTTTTAATTATAATAATTATTTATTAAATCGACGATTTCTAGTAAGTGATGGTAAATTTTATGAAATAAAGATATTGAATTTGAACCATCTCAAGATCAAGAATACCCGAAACTGGAGGAGTTGTATGAAAAGTTTAGTGACAATAGAGGAAGTTCAGAAGGCAAGATAAAAAACAAAAGCAAATGCCCAGTTATAATATATTACTATAGTAAAATATAGTAATATACATACACATATACATATACACTCTACACTCTTCACAAGGTTTCTCTTGGATAGGTGTACCATCTTTGTCTTCATCGTTACTTTCCATCGGGTAAGTTGGAAGACAAACGCCTATTCGTTTCATTAAAAAAAAAACTCCAAGCCGCGTGTATACGCAATACGTGCCACGATGCAAATGTATGTGTACTATAATTAATATCTTACGAACTACTACAGTTAAACCTTCACAGCTTTTTTCTTTGCAAAAGTGAGACTGATCCTAAAGCAGTATTATAAGATTAAAAGAAAACATGTGGAAAAGAGGATTAGCGAAGATATTCACCTATTTTCACTACAGTTATGTATGTAATCTTTCGAGCCGAATGTGGGCAGGCTTAAGGCCGATACCAATTTTTGCTTCGTATTAAGGCAAGACAATGGAATGACTTCTAATATAATATCATATTATCGGATCATGCTAGCGAATACACCGTCTTATTTTTAGATAAGCAAAGTCGTGAAATAAGTCTTCATGTAAGACATATGTAGCCCAAATAAAAAAAAAACAGCTTGTCTACTTGTCAACTCTATTTCTTCTCCCATAAGGCTGTGCTAAATTACTCACCAGTAGAAACTATGTGGCAACTGGTGTATAGGTTAAGTTACGTTTACGCGTACAGATTTCCGCAACTAAACGTCATAGCGCGTATTTTGCGTTAGTGTGAAAAAAGAAACCGTTCGAGCCACCCTAGTGCATGCAAATATTGGAGTAAGTGTTTTGAAGCATCAGTAATTGCTTCTCAACTGGTGGGTCCTGTGATTCACATACATTGGACCAAGAAATGGTCACTCTACGACGCTTACTTAACAAAACCAAGGCTGTAGTAATACAAATGTAGGTTCAGTAATTTATTATGACTCAGCAACCCGCACAGCCTGTGCACTCAGTACAGCGGTTTGCGGTCCAGGCTGGTCCGTAATTACATACCATTTTTCTATGAGATAAATGAATGTGTGATGAGCACGGTTATTTGTCCTGTGTCTGGGTGTAAGTTATCTATAATGTATTTAGAAATATATTAGTATGTTTCCATCGTGGTAACCAGACTGCTGATAACAAGCTCTACCTAGTTTGGGATGAGACGGCCGTGTGTGAGATCTGTCCAGTTATTATTATTATTTACTTTGGGACTCTACATATTTCTACTTGAATCATAGCCACCCAAACGGTCCAGCATCTATACTCTATAAAAAATTGGAATTAGATATCATTAAATAAGTCTTATTTTTTCTGTTAATGAGATGTGTCATCAAATCAACCGGTATTGCGATATCTATAATAAAAAGTTATGATTGGCGATTATGTGGTTGGCGAGGACCTCACAGTCCATCTCAGCCACAACCTTGTTTGCCAAATTTTTTTTTTAAAACAGCTTACGCAAATGGTCATTATAATAATTTCTATAAAATTATCTTTAACGAGGTTTTGTAAAATTTTGACATTGTCTCTTATCTTACTTAAACATAATAAAGTTCAATACAATAGCCTTTTCGTATCAAAATTAGATATGTTACAAAGACATTATCAGACGTAACCATTAAACAAAATAGTATTACTATCAGGACAGCACATAGTTAATATTACCTATTATATGTAGATACTAGCAGTTCCCGCGCGGCTTCACTCGCCTGTACATATTTATATATTTTGCGAGGAACCCTAATTCTTTTTCCGAAATAAAAGTAGCCTAAGTTACTCCTTATAACACCAGCTATCTGCCAGTGAAAGTCCCGTGGAAATCGATCCACCCGTTCCGGAGATTAGCCGAAACAAACAGACAGACAAAAATTGAAAAAAAATATGTTTTGGTATATGTACCGTGTATCCAAATGCACTTAGTAAAAAGCGGTTATTTAATAATTACAAACAGACACTCCAATTTTATTTATTCGTATGTAGTATGTATATGTTTAAAAGATTTCAGAAAGGTACGTAGCTTTTGATCGCGTCTTCGCTCGCGTTACAGTACATTTTGTCTATCACTCTATTCCTTGGAAACAATACTCTTTTGTCGATGAAAGGTACCCTATGTCTTTTTCTGTGTCTGCAAAATTGAATGATGATCGGTTGATTAGTAAGGCTTGCAGGCATAACAAACAAACTCATATTCGCATTTATAAAATACTATCTGTGCCCCGCGGTTTCACCCGCGTAAGTCCCGGTGCTGTGGGAATATCGGAATAAAAAGTAGCCTATGTGTTAATCCAGATCTCCAGCTAGTAGTATTCGTGAAAGTTTGTTAGGATGTATATCTATACATCCTAATAAACTTTCACGTTTATAATATTATTAGGATATTAGAAAGCATTGCTTTAAACATTTGAGTAATCTTTTTAAATATTTTTTTTAAATTACTATCCTTATTTGACTTACAGCAAACTTTCAAAAGGTAATCATAGGAAACTCCGGATATCGACCCATATCATGGTTCATCATCTTTTTGAAATATTTCATGTCCAAGAAAACCACGTAGGACATTCTTAAAATAATATTAAATATATTAAAATATTGCGGGAACTCCCCAACGCCTGTTCATTACAAGGTTAAAAAAAATGGCTTATTCAGAGATTTTTCTATCATATTGAAGAGTTTTTCAGTTGTAAAGAAAAATATAAAATATAGTAACAACATAATTTAATTATATTGTAATGCATTTTGTTTTATATTAATTGTCGGAATGCTGATAAGCCAACAATTATTACAATTATTTTTATTTTCTGTTGACATTTAATTTACTTATTTATATTATTTCAATGTTATTCAATTTATTAATGTAATAAAATAAACGTTTCTTACGCTGCATGTGACTACTAAGTGTTTACTGTAATAATAATTAAATTTTACATGCCACACCTTGCGGCTAAACATGTTGTGCCTTGTACCTACATACAATTAGATCTTATATTGTTACCATGTTTATGAGCAAATAAATCTTGAATCTTGAAATCTTGAGCCTTAAAGTAAAATGTTATAAAGTTGGACTTCGTTTGTCGGTAGTATTGTTGTCTTTCCGGGGAAATCTAGCGTTATCCTTTACTCATATAGAACTCAATGCAATCACGTGTAAAGTATATAACAAGATTAAAGAAAGCGATTACACAAGTATATTGTAAGTAACAGTGTTGAGAACTATTAATACCTAAAACTTTTGCAACTTATATTCATTGTATTGTAACCCAACACTGCCTTTTATGATATACGATAGCTTAGTTTAATAGATCTTATGCTTTTGCTTATATGTATGCAGTAGTAATATGTACGTGAAACACTCAGTAAGTTTTGCGAAACCTACAATTTTTTAAGTGGAAACTTCTTTAGGCACGTTGTGCACTTTTACCACGGGGAAAAAGCACTGAACTAGCACCGTCACGCTAATAATACATACTTATATAGAACCACTAGAGGGCGCTAATCTTTTTTTTTTTTTTAAAGACTAGTCCCGCATTAGGAATTACTCCTGTGTCGCGGGGGACTTTACAAACATAGAAACAACGGACACAAAGAAAACCCAGACTCAGGTGGGAATCGAACCCACGACCTATAAGCATAGCGGTCAGGGTCACTAACCACTAGACCAACAGGCCAGTATAAACGTTAAGTACTGTCAGCTCCTTATTAATTTTATTAATCTTTAAAAATATAATTAATTCAATAAAGTACTTATTGTGTGCGCAATTCATACGGTAAAATAAACAAAAACATAATTGTAATTAAGGTGATAACGCCTATAGTACTCAATAGCGAAAACCTTTATGCAAAATTTCATCCGAACGTTAGTTTGATGGATAACACTAGTAGATGGCATCACTGACTTCAAAAATGAACACTTCTGATCGGCAACTCACAATTACTTGTTAACAATTTTTGAAGTGAAAACTTCTTTAGGCACGTTGGGCACTTTTGGTATGGGGAAAAAGAACTGAACTCACATGACCGTTACGCTCAGATGACAGATGTGTCAGTTATGTTTTCACTTCTGACGTGCAGTCCTACGACTGACAGTTTTTTTTATTTTACTGCACATTTTCAAATAACTTTCCTCCACTATTTATGCAAAGTTTCATGTTTCTTAAACACTTTTTTCCAATGTGCCTCAGATGCCTCCTCCACAGACTGCTCAAACGCAGTTACCGCATCTTCCGGCAATGAAAACGGTATCCCTTTGAGTTGATATTATTCAGGGCTGTTTGACCAGTGTGCTTTCCAGATAGTCCCTCGTTGTGATCGCCTATTGCGGGAGCACCAGCTAGCTGAGTCTCGTATTCAGTAGCTTACTGCTGACACTTCTGACATGAATTTTGTAATATACCAATCGCCATTAGTGTTACTTTGATTCCGTAAAGGTATTTGACACCTGATAACCTGAGTTGACACTTGAAGACACCTGCGGTCAACAGCTTTCCTGCACTTTTTCATCGCTACACTTTGGTAGGCCTTGGCTCATTTTGAAACAGCCAATTTATTGATTGGCTGTTTAGCCAATCAATAAATTGGTACTAAGTTTTGGGATCGTATTAATAATTCCATGAATGGTCAATCCATATATCAATTTATCTATTTTATATCAATTATTTAAATTTTCCTAAAATCCACCTTAACACGTAATATTATTTTAGTTTCTATTTGAAGACCAGTAAAAAGGTCTGATGATACCAGAAGAGGATCTAAATACGGGATCTATCTATCTTAAAACTGTAACACGACAGTTCAAAAATGATTAGGGTGATTAATAATTAATCAATTGAGGTTTCTGGCGCTCCTAGTCAGCTCTAACGTCTTACAAGTTTTAATCCTCAATTATGGAGCGCAAGAAAATTCGCTTGACGTCCCGTCTAGCTTAGCTTACCGACCATTACGTGTCTCCGTAATTACGTTGGGTTTGAATAGAAGTGTATATTCGTAGTGGACTGTATCAAATTAATGTTCATTTAGTCCATAATAAATTTGCGTACTACCCTCATTCTCTTCTCTAAAGCTTCTATCACAGTAACAATGCAATAAAGAAATAAAGACACAATCTAATTTGACATTTAAGCACTTTATAATTGGGTTCCTTTACGGGTTTTGCTTTTCACATCTTAGTACAATAATAAATACTTATAACCAAGATTAATCGTATGTCTCTCTAGATACATTATTTTTTCACACGCTCTTCACCTGTACGCTCTACAAAATAATGACCTGTAAATGTAAAAAAAAAGAATGTTCGTTATAATTTTAATTTTAAAAAATTACAATTAAATTGGAAAACTATTATTGGACATAGCGCATCAAATGTACTATGCATAATAGATATACACAGCAGGCTCTAATTACTAACTTTTAAACTTTCGCGTTCCATGATATAATTATGTAAATGTATAAACGTCAGGCAATTCAGAGGTATGTAATACCTTTTCGTGATCGCGTTAATTCCCGTTTAAATACATAATTATGGCTGTAATTACTGCTGGAATTGCCGACTGATGGGAAACCAACTCTAGAGAACTGCTGATGGCGGACGGTCGCCAGTTTTATGGCGTTAGGGTAAATGCGTAGGAACGCACAAATGAGACTACTGGTGATGTAAGTGCCATTAAACGAGGCTTGTTTAACTTTTTCTTATAAAAAAATTAAAACTCAATTTTCATTATTTATTATGCATGCCAAAATGTTCAAAACTGTCCCCACCCAAGCAACTTGCGCGAGTTGCTGATGCAAATCGTTTATTTTAATATTTTAGGTCGTGTTGGGAATTTTTAACGGTCCTTTAAATATTCTGGGAATAATTAATGAAAACGAATTAAGAGAGGTAAGGATCCTTTTGACAACTCGAGCGAGTGTTTAAAGGGACGGCTTATATGAAGTGGCGTGTTATGAGTTCTAAAGCTAAAGTTAAATTTTGCTTACACTTTACGATGTTTATTTTCTATGTAGTAGCTCTCAAAACAATCTAATAGATCACAGACCATTATAACAGGCTAAAAATAGAGGAAGTTTAAAAAAATGGATGGATGGACACAAATGGATTCTATCGTCGGTTTATCTTTTTGCTTGACATTTGAAAACAATCAATTTCATATACCCACCTGGGCGAGATAGTTCGATTCCATCATAAACGCTTGGGCTTATGTTGGATTGGAATAAATTAAACTCCACGCTTTTACGTTATGACGATATATGATCGGAGTGCCTGGTGAGTGTAATTAAGATTAGAAAACGAAGTGATTCCTCACCCTTATTGGGTTAGGAATTACTTCGTTTCAAATCTATTTCTTGCTAATAGCTTAATGCTCATACAATTGCCAAGTACTAGTTGAACAAGATTTGACATTGACCTTGTGATAAACAGATTACATAGGACAAACTGCGACACTACTCGAGCAACGGCAAAACCTAGGTTAAATAAAAAAATCCATCAGCGACAGAATTTATTGCCGAATAAATTCTGTGAGACAGCGATCATGCCTTTCAATAGATGGACCAATAGTCCAGCAAAATCATAAAAGGTTTTGTAGCGATATGATGTATGATGTGGTGGCCTCGCAGCCAAGGTAACGTAAACGTAAGCTACCTGCCTTTATTTGCCAAAGTAGCTACGTTCAACGAGAACCTGCGTCAAAATAAGTATTTATAGAACGACCTCGTACCTTTTTAACGTAGCCCATTTTTAGAACAAAATAACCCTGAACCCGATTTGCGTATTCCGTTTGAAACATCGGTTCAACAAAATATTTTTACTTTGTAAATATTACCACTATTAAGTTTCTGTTCTTCAATTTAACGTTACTCATTGGTATTTTAAAGTAAATACTGCTTTTTAAACTAGAGTCATTAACCCATAACTAATGTAAGTTGTTGTTATGCAATTAATGTAAAAATAATCCTCTCTCAATGTTTCATCAAATATATTAACGAAAGCGAAAATACATAGAAATAACAAACAAGCGAATAAAACTGCCGACATCGATATTGTGAAATACGAGCACGTCTACGATCTTCCACGAGCAAATTTAAAATTAAATATTCGATATTGTTTATGATTTAAATTTAATATACTTCAAAGCATAAAGTTTTATCTTAGAAATATTTATCAGACTCTTTGTCATCGTAAAACATCATACATTGAAACTACTTGAACCGAATGGACACCGTTTACCAATATTTTTTATGGACATTTTATGTAACTCGTAAAGTAGGTCATGGCAATGTTGCCAGTTGTAATTACTATTAAATACTGTTAAATAATTATTATTAACTAATAATATACACGCGAAAGTAAGTTGGTTTGATAGATGTACTCTTTATTGTACACAAACAGTATTGCCATAGTGTAATCTTCGCTGATATCCCCCAGCTCTTGCATAGGAGTCGCTTGCATTGGCAACCTTCTTGGCTTGTTAACCTTCCTCAAAAAACTGGGTATCAAAACTGAGATATCCACGTTCAAATCACCAAACATTTTTTAATTTTTTTTTTATATGGTATAAGAGGCAAACGAGCAGACGGGTCACCTGATGATATTATTGGTGTTATTTCTTCTTGGCACCAAGCACCTCAAAAAAAAACGAAGCATATCCTTGTGTCAGTTAAAAGCCCAATCTAAGTTTCGCTTTGGCAGTTATGGCAATAAGATTAGTATTTAGCGAATTGACTTTGGATTTACATTTTAATTTTAGTACGAATCCACTTTCTAATTTTAGTACGAATCTTTTTCTTCGAATATTCTTTTTTCGCGCGTATTTAAATAACGGACACAAAGAACACCCAGACTCGGGACAACTATTTGTGGATCACACAAATTTTTATCCCGTGTGTGATTTGAACCCACAACACTAGGCGTAGTGGCGAGGTGACCACTTAAACCATTGCTCCATCCGTGCAGTTAAATTGATTGTTTTGTATAAAAGCGTGAAAGTAATCTGAACCTGATTGCAGTACAGTTATCTTAAGATTATTTAAATATGATTTGAATATTTATACAGGAATAAACGCGATCACGAAAAGGTATTACATACCTCTGAATTGCCTGACGTTTCGACCAGGTTGCACTGGCTCAACGGTGCACGCCCTCCGTCGTCGAGATCGTGAGGTTGAAGTTTCTTCATCCGCCCGCATATTTTTGATATTTTGGTTTCACCATGTACCGTCACATACTATACTAACAGTTTCCCTATTCTCTAAGCAAGCCGATGTGCCCCTATTCTGGTGTTCACCCGACTGCGCATAAAAGCGAGGTGGCATGTTTTTTATCACTGGATTCCACGCTGTTAATAATTTGAAACCATCTTCCCGATTGAAAGTTTTGTGTTTTTTAATTTCAATCGCTTCACGTACAACTCTTGGGTAAAAGAGTACGATGACAAGAAACAAATTTACTTAACATTTTTTATCTTTATTCTTCTAAAGGAAAATCACTCAGTATATTAAATTAGTACATAATTGTCTGATGATTGAAATGTCAGTGCGTAATCTAATCATTTAATTTACTTGTTTTGATTTTCCCTCCTGTTATTCGCTCTGTGGAAGGAAAAGTGAATGAATAATTTGTTTCCTGGAAAATTTGATTTAATTTAAGCTCTCTGTTTACAATTACTGTCTCAATTACCAGGAACTAAGAAACGATTGAAACAGAAATATAAACTTGTGCCGGTCGTAAAGCTTTTTTTTAAACTTAGTATAAAGCCTCTTACAAAAACGGTAGAAATCTGCCATAAAAGCAAGTTAAAAGTTTATTGTAGTCGTAGGCAATTTTTTCCTAATTTAGCGTGTTATTACCCAACTACTACAAGCCCAAAAGGAAGTATGATGATTTTAGCAGTTTTTATTTACGTGTGTTCCACCGTAGCGCCTAAATTACTGAAAAGATTTTGATAAATGAGATATAAATAGATTGGTGATAAGATAAAATAGTTCTGTAAACATCAGACGTAAAAAACAAAATTCAGACTATAGGTAAACATACGTTTTATTTTCGAGCTTTAAAGCGTGAGGCCGGAGACGTAAATAAACGTCCACGGAGACTGCCTGGCAATTTGGTAATAACTTTTTAATGATAATGATAAACTACATATTTAAAAACCAGCACTCAAAATTTAAGAAAAGTGACCAATGATTTCATGTAACTTTAGCACCTTGTACTTTAAAATTGGTCGCTTGCCTAAACTAGCAGGTATGCATACCTTCAGTGTCCCTACTAATACTACTCAATACGATACAGTTACTCAGAAAATAAGAAAGGTCTGGCGGCCCTGAGATCTTGGTCTGAATGTACCAATATCAGTATATGTACTATATAGTTTATGATTGAAAATATGTATGTCTGTATGATTATCTGACGCGCTCGAGTATGTCAATATGGCGATATTGTTTGCATTTTCAAAAAGCCGCAGCGAGCTTGCGTCACGTCCAAATCGTCAGATTTTTTAATGGATTTCTTTCGGGTGTACTTAACATTCCCTCTTAACTTCTAATGCACTCGAACAAATTCTTCACAGTTACTCAGAAAATAAGTAAGGTCTGGTGACTTTGGGATCTTGGTCTAAATGTAGCAATATCAGGAAATGTACAGTTTATGATTGAAAATACGTTTTTAAATTTTATAATTTTTATGACAGAACTACAAAACTGAAGATTTTCGGCTTCACACTCTAATAAATTTTAATAAGTGAGTGACAGTGAATAGTTTATCTGTAGCTTTTGATGGTGTTGACTTAGAAAATTATTATTAAGGGACCAGAAGTGTTAGTAATTAAAATTAATTTCATCTTGATACCTTTACCCGCTCTTAAAACAAGACCTTTAACCATCAGAAAGATGAGTAATAACAAAGTCACTCTAATCTCATATTTATGCTTTATTCATAAGTACTTTAAATTTTAATACAATTTCTTTATATTTAACTTTATTTTGAATTTTTTTTGTCTTTTACCTTAGGCCAGACGTAATGATTAGCTAAGAAATACAGTACTTAAATAGATTCAATTAAACAGACTAGAGATCACCTGATGGTCGAACTTCGGCCATGGTTTTTTCTTTGGCCAGTAAAACTTGAGTTGTCATTGTATAGACTTACTTACAGATAATCACATATACTGGACGCGTGTAATTTCATTAAGCCTTTTTCACGTAATTTTTTAAATTGTAAGACATATTGTTTAAAAATTTTAGCTTTCTGCACTTCTATTTTTTATTTTATTTTATTTTATTTCTTCGTGGAAAACTTACAGCTAATATAACATAACAGTAATCATTCTAGTATCCAGACAGCCAATTACAAGTTTTCACTTCTAGATTACATAATGAAAGAAAAGTGTGAACAGTCTTGGTAGAAAGAAAGATCATTAATAATACATAACTAACTGGTCTATACGTATATATATATATAGACAAAACAAAAACAATATTGCGGTCTGTTCTATTGCTTAACTTAATAATTGTAAGTATTTAACTGCCGAAGAAGTTAAGGCTCAAGCTTTTCCTTGCCAACGACACTTTAGTGGTAAAAACGTCAAAATCTTGCTCCTTGCATAACTTGTTAAAATTGCGGCTGGCTCTCACAACATACGAGTTTTGTCTGTAGTTAGTAGAGGCAGACGGTACACTAATTGGTGGAGTGAACCTTGTGAATTTTTGTCACACATTTAAGGATAATTTTCGTAATAAATGAGAACAATCAAATTCATTATTCATCGTCTTCATTAACAGAACACAGTCAGCGATTTCGCGTCGATTTTTTAAAGGCAGAATATGGAATTTTTTGCATAGTTCAAGGTCTCTTCTGTATATAAACTGTAAATATTCCCAAAATTCGCGTTATTACGTTCGCGAAATTTTCTAAAAAGGGGTACAAAGAATTCTCTTCACGTATTAATATAATGATAACTAAATATAGCCCTCTCCATTTTTTGAAGTGAAAACTTCTTTAGCGGCGTTGTGCACATTTGGGATGGGTAAAAAATGTTAAACTCGCGTCAGGATACCTGACCTGATCGAAAATTCGTAAGACGGAGCCGAGTTTCTTATATTTAAAAAAATATAACATTCGAAATGCAAACATTTATGAGCGGCCAGGAGTTCAGAACTTCCAGTGTACCCTATGTATACAGATAGATATGTTATTACCTACTTTTTATTTTTAACCTAATTATATATATACAAATACATTGTGAAGTTATGTTTTCACTTCTGACGTGCAGTCCTACGACTGACTGTTTTTTTTTATTTATTAATCATGTGGGTTAGTGAGACGTAACAAAAATAAAATTTGAAGCAGACGGAAAAAGGAATTTGAACGGATGCGAAGCCTCAGAAGAAAATACTTTATCGTGACATATTAAAACAATAGTTTGACAAAATGCACGAAACTGTTACATAAAGTTGACAATACACGTCACTTCCAGAGTGTGGAATATAATGAGCCTCTTGGGGCAAAAGCCAAGTTTTTGTTTGCCAAACAATGGCAGATGAATAATGGTACAATCATGAACTGCGCTCGAATTATAAGGCAATTTATAATTCTCTTTGGTAGCCAAAGTTACTTATTGAATATCTTTGTCATATCGATCAAACACATTGTGCCCGATTTAAAAAAAATTATGCCTTTAGACAATTTTTTCTAGTAACATGGGTCACACATTACTAGTAATCTCGTTAACCCCTCCAGCTAAGCTTAACACTTGTGTTAGGAGTGGGTTCACGACGGTAGTGCACTGGGTGGGGTTCGAACCCGCAACCACTTGACCGCAAGTCCGACGCCTTAGCCATTACGCTACCGCCGCTTGATACCCCTTTCAAGTACTATATTAAGTAACATAAAAAAGGCTTATTACTCAATTCCTTGGTAGCTAATCTCGCAGCTCTATTCAAAGCGAGGTTACAATGTGTATGCAATGATTTTAGTAACCAGTCTCTTTCTTACTCCACTTAGAATCCATTGCAATAGACAACACCGCACATGAGAACGTACGCAATAAACTAATGAGTATACAAACTCAACACATCACTAGTAATTGCGATAATATATGGTACTCTATGCTGCAATATCTCATTTGTTTATACTTTTTACAAGGGACGGTTGAACGAAAACTTTGTCATTAATCAGTGTCTATGTCAAATCGTCAAAGATCAAATACAATGTAACACTAGAGTGAGTCTTGTATGATTAGTAAATAGACGTTTTTTGTTAATATGGTAATCGTATAAGTTTTTATTCGCACCGCCAGCTACTTTTAAAATGAAGCCTGGAGTCAACAGCTTATAATGAACGATTTAACAATACTAGAGATCGCGTGGTGGTCGAATTTCGACCATGGTTTATTTCATTGGCCAATATTACTTGACCTGTCATTGTATAGACTTTTGTACCATGACAGGTCAAAATATATACTGGACACTCATAGCTGTATGTACCCGTTTTTGCATATTTTTTAACTTTGTAGCAAATATTGTTCAAAAATTTTAGCATTCGTCACTTCTTCTCTGTATAAACTATAAGTGTGCGAAATTTCATATTTTCGTAAAAAGGGATCCAAAGTTTTCGCTTCACATATTAATATGTAGATAACTATTAAAAACAAAAATTCCTTTTGGGGATATTTTTTTTAGTAGTAATTTGTAAAGTAACACCCGCGTTTGTGACCACTGCTCCGCTCCTAAGCTAAGATATTAACTTTCCTTAAGATTTGGTATTTCAAATTAAAAAGGATTTTCAATCCAACTGTCAGTTCCAGAGATTAGCGAGTTTTAGATACTAGAAAAAAAACTCTTTAACTGTAGTAATAATAATAACTTCACACGCCTCACACAAGGCCGTCTGTTCCCAAACTAGGCAGAGCCTGTACTTACTATGGTAACCATACTGCTGATAAACATACTTATATATTTCTAAATACATACATATTATAGATAAATTACACACAGACACAGAACAAATGATCATGCTCATCACACAATTATTTGTCCTAGGTGGGAATCGAACCCGAATAATATATTAGTATAGATTGCAGTACTCTGTCCGCTGAAGTAAAATATGATAATGTATGTTGAAATAGTTATCACAGGTCAGAATAAAAAAGTTCAGGCCGCATCATTTCTCTCTCTGTGTCAAGTATCCTTAAGACAAACTATTGCACTTTACCGGAACTTGCTTCTTAGTAGATGTTGTCTATCTCCTTTTATCCTACACTTTCTTAACTTGCTTAAGCAATATATTACTGGACGAAGTTAAAAGCCTCTGTATAAAAAAAAGATAAAAAACGCCATCCCATTATTTTATGGAGAAAACAGTAGTGTCATTAAGGTACAGGAAAAAAACATCATTTGGTACGTTTTAATCACCATTGGGATTAAACCACTGCATTAAGTGATCGATTTTTTACAGTCGTTTGGCAGTAAAATCTCCATCAACTCGACGAATGACTTTGTATATACAAAAAACTATTATTGACAATGAAGAGAGTCCAAAATAGTCATAGTGCATAGTTAAGGCTTTAATTAAGTTAGGGCATATAAGTCCTGGCATATGCATTGTTTAGGAAACGCAAATAATAATAAACAATATCCAGTTAAATATCTTCTATGTATAACTTGAAGAGAATTCAAGAATTTCGCCAGCAAAACCATGGAATTTGGAATACTTAAAGTTTAGGTAAATACAGAGTGTTTTTGAAAAAGGGACACTTATTTAAATCACTGAAAGGGCATGACTCTAGCATTCAGTTACGATAATTGTTGATTTAAGTGATTTTGTTCTATTCCTACTCATTGGTTTTATTGTTTATGGTATTGATCCATAGAGATAAAAAAAAAAGGTAAAAATCTTTGTACCTTCTCTGTTTTGCTTGTCCACAAGGAGATGGTATTAAAATTAACTGACTTGTTTTATTTATATAAGAAAATAGTAATAGAAGATAAATAAATATCTAAAAGCATTATAAGCGTTTATATTAACATGGTAGCAGAGCGTGGTTTACAAAAAAACTAAAGATGCAAGAAAAGAAAGAAGATATGATTTTGCACATTTTCGATGGAGCAGAATACGCTAATTGGAAATACAGACTAAAGCTATTCTTACAAACTAAAAACTGTTATGAAGTAATTGAAAATGAAGAGAAGCCCTCCTCAACTGAAGCGGAACAATGGACCTTAAAAGAACTGAGAGCAAGAAACTACCTAGTAAATCATTTGACAAACTCCCAACTCGAACTTATAATAAACGAACAAACAGCAAAAGAAATGATAAGTAGACTAGATAGCATCTATTTGGCAAAGTCAAGTGCAAATCGCTTATTATGCAAAAGAAAAATACTTGAACTAAAAATGTCTGAAAACGAAGATCCAATTATCTTTTTAAACAAATTTGAGAGCCAACTAAACGAATTAATCAACTCAGGTGAGACAGTTTCCCAAGAAGATAAGTTAAACTATTTATTACTTTGCCTACCCAAGGCTTATTCAAATATAGTAGATATTGTTGATGCATTGCCCGACAAAGAAAGGTCTGTTGAATATGTTAAGTCAAAACTGTCATTAGAATACAAGAAGAAAGATAATACAAATATAGACAAACATACATTTCACTCATACAACCAAACAATCTGCTATGGATGCGGCAAACAGGGGCATTATGCTAGAGACTGCAGGCAACAAGGTGTATATCAGCGAGGTGGAGGTACATACCGAGCACAACAGCGAGGAGGTGCATACCAAGGACAACAGCGAGGCAGAGGTGGATATCAAGGACAACACAGAGGCAGAGGTGGATATTATGGACCACAAAGAGGTAGAGGTGCATACTCTGGACAACAGAGAGTTAGAGGATCATTTCAGCAAAGAGGACAAATGTATGGGAACTCGGCCAGTGTAAGCAATGACAACTGTTTCTATGTGGAAGCTATGTCTTCACAAGTGAATACATCAAATGACAAGGTAAATTTTCAAATTTCATGGCTGTTGGATAGTGGTTGTTCTGATCATATTGTAAATGATGATAGGTACTTTTGTGAATATAAAACTTTAAAAACTCCAGTAGAAATTAAAGTAGGGGATGGTTTTTGTTTAAAGTCATTTAAAATTGGTAATATAATCATGTATTTTTATGTTCAAGGTAAATGGATAAAAACTAAGGTGAAAAACATTTTTTATGTACCAAGCATGCGTAAAAATCTTTTAAGTGTTTCAAGTATAACTGCTCAAAACAACATTATTGTGTTTAAAAATGATAATGCTGAGATATATAATCAGTATCAAAATTTAATAGCTTGTGCCTCTAAGAAAAATAAATTGTTTGTGTTAAATGGTAATTGTAATATAAAGTCTGATTGTTATAATTCAAACATGTGTTCAAATGTAACTATGACAGAACAGGAAAAGTGGCATAGAGTTTTTGGTCATACTAATTTTTCTGATCTTAAAAAGTTGTGTGAAAATAATTTATGTATTGGTTTACCAAAAAATATTGAAAATTCCTCTTCTCAGTGTGAGATATGTTTAGCAAATAAAATGTCAAATTTACCATTTGAAAATAATAGACATAGAGCCTGTGACTTACTTGAAATCATACATACAGACGTGAACGGTCCAATAAGCCCCTTAGGTTATGGTGGTGAAAAATATTTTGTGAGTTTTATTGATGATTACAGTAAAATTGCTAAAGTGTATAGTATTAAGTACAAAAGTGAAGTGTTTGATTGTTTTGTAAGGTACATGAACTTTGTGGAAAACCAAATAGGTAAGAAGATAAAAGAGATTCGTTGTGATAATGGAACAGAGTATTTTAATAGGCAATTCTTCCAACTAGCTAAAGAAAAAGGTATTTATATAAACCCATGTCCTGCTTACACACATGAGTTAAACGGAGTTGCAGAGCGATACAACAGAACTATAATGGATAGAGCTAGATGTTTATTAGCTGAAGCAAACATTAATAAGTGTTATTGGCCTGAGTGTATAAGTACAGCTGCATATTTAGGAAACCGCTTATTGACAAACACTTTGATTACAAAAACACCATATGAGATATTCTTCGGAAGGAAACCAGATGTGAGCAACTTGAAGATATATGGAAGTACAGTTTATGTTAGAGTACCAGAGCAGAGAAGAACATCCAAGTTATACCCAAAGGCTGAAAAAGGAATACTAGTAGGTTATACAGATACTGGATACAAAGTGTTAGTGAATAATAAAGTGATAGTGAGTAGAAATGTGAGATTTATAGATAAAGGCACAAGATTTATAGAGTGCAGTGACAGTGATGAATGTGACAGTGTAACAGAAGAATGTGAAAACAAGAGAGAAGCTGAAGAGACCATGGGTGAGCAAAAAGAAAGATATGAAAACATTAAAGAAAACAAGTTTGAAAATATAGTTGAAACAAAGAAAGAGATAGTAAAAGAAGATAGTAACAATGAGAATGATATAAATAAAAATGAAGAAGTTCAGGAGGTGATAAGAACCAGACCACAGAGAAATAAAAAAATACCAGAAAGATATCAAAATATTGTTTATGTTAACTATTGTAATGTATGTGTACCAGATAATTATGAAGAAGCAATGAATAGTACAGACTCAAAGAAATGGGAAAAAGCGATGGAAGAAGAGATTAAAAGCCTTGAAGAAAATAATACTTGGAAGATTGTAAAAGAACCTATAAACAAGAAGATAATAGAAGTAAAGTGGATATATAGAGTAAAGTCAAATGGAAAATATAAAGCTCGCGTTGTAGCTAAAGGTTTTCAACAGTCATACAATGAAAATGAAGAGATTTATTCTCCAGTGGCAAGAATGACAACACTGAAAGTACTACTATCAACAGCATGCGTTAGAGGATGGTATATTGAACAAATGGATGTTGAAACAGCATTCCTGAATGGAACAATAAAAACTGAAGTATATATCTATCCACCAGATGGCTATAAAATAGATAAGAATAAAGTGTGTTTATTAAACAAGTCGCTATACGGGTTGAGAGAAAGCCCACGTGACTGGTATGAATGTTTTCATGAATATATGTTGAAAATTAACTTCAAGAGGTCAGATTATGATTATTGTTTATATAAAGGTAATATAAATAAAGAAGAAATATACATAATACTATATGTCGACGATCTACTTATTCTGAGCTTAAATATAAACAGTATACAACAAGTTAAAGCCATATTGAGTGAGAAATTTAAAATGAAAGATCTAGGAACAATAAATAAATACCTAGGAATACATATTGAATACTTAAGAGAAGAAAATAAAATGTACTTGTCACAAGAAGAATACATAGACAGTTTAGCAACAAAGTATCAAGTTAAAGATTCTAAGACATATGAGACACCCATGGAAATAAATTTGAAACTAGAACCATCTAATAACCCTAATGTAGAACTAAAGTATAGAAACCTGATTGGAGCTTTACTATATGTAGCAAATGGAACAAGACCAGATGTGTCTTATTCAGTGAATTATTTAAGTCGTTTTCAAAGTAGTTATGATGAAACTCATTACAAGTATGCGTTAAGAGTATTAAAATACTTATATTATACAAGATCATTGAAGTTGGAGTATAATGATAGTTATAAAAATGTTATGGAAGTATATGTGGATGCTGATTGGGCTGCTGATATAGTCGATAGAAAGTCAACTTCAGGAATAGTTATATTAGTGTTCGGAAATACAGTGTTTTGGAAATCACAGAAACAGAAAATAGTGTCAAGAGCATCTACCTATGCTGAGTATTATGCTTTAGCTGATAGTGTAGAAGAATTGTTACCAATTAAAGGTGTGTTAAGTGATATTAATGTGAAAGTGAGTGATAGTGTTAAAATATACGAGGATAACAGTGGGGCTATTGCATTGTCTAAGAATGGTAAATTTTGCAAAAATTCAAAACATATAGATATAAGTTATCATTTTGTTCATGACTTTGAAAAGAAAGGTTTAATTAATGTTACTAAGATAAACACTGTTGATCAGATTGCTGATATTTTAACTAAGTCACTATGTAAGATTAAGTTTAAGGAGTTTAGACTTTTGCTAGGCATTAAAGATTGTTCGGCCAGTTGTTAAATTAAAATATTATGTTCGTTTGTGTATTAAGAACAAAATCAAGGAGGTGTGTTGATTTAAGTGATTTTGTTCTATTCCTACTCATTGGTTTTATTGTTTATGGTATTGATCCATAGAGATAAAAAAAAAAGGTAAAAATCTTTGTACCTTCTCTGTTTTGCTTGTCCACAAGGAGATGGTATTAAAATTAACTGACTTGTTTTATTTATATAAGAAAATAGTAATAGAAGATAAATAAATATCTAAAAGCATTATAAGCGTTTATATTAACAATAATATTTGTTTTTTTTAAACTATCCGTTTTCAAGTTATGACCGTTTGAATTTCTGGGTATTTTTGCCTTCGTTTTTTCATAAAAGCAGGTGGAATGTGTAAAGTTAAACATTTTAAATCGAACGATTTTTTTTTATTTTGGAATGTTTCATTCCGTTACTAAGAAAATCCATAAAAACTTACTTCGAAAAATTTCCGCTTAGTCCTTTGTAAATATGTCTGAATATGTCTGTGTAGAATATGTATGGTTTTTTATGGTATAGGGGGCAAACGAGCAGACGGGTCACCTGATGGTAAATGACTACCGCCGCCCATGGGCACCTACAACTCAAGAGTTACAAGTGCTTTGCCGTTAAGGTAGGAGTAGGGAAAAGGTGGAAGAGAGAGAGAGGAGGAAGGGAAGGGTTAGGGCCTCCGGTAACCTCACTTACTCGGCGAAAAGCAATGAAATCATTGCTTCACTGCCGGTTTTCTGTGAGGCTGTGGTATCACTCCGGTCGAGCCGGCCCATACGTGCTAAAGCATGGCTCTCCGACGATTATTAATTATGTATTAACAAAAGGTTTTTTTTTGTGCAGACTTGAGCAACCGCCTGTTGAACAACCTGCTGACGATCTCATTATGATGTGTACTGCCCCTCATTTAGAAAGGCGCGCGTGGAACACGCCCCACGTCTCAGACCTGCTTCTGCTAGGGCAACAGATCACACTTTTATACATTATACAGGGTGTTACAGAAAGGTGTGGTCATATTTTAAGGTCGTTTCGTAGACTTCGTAAATAACGTAAAGCGCTAACAATTTTAGGAAAACTTAAATTCAGAAATCATATTTTGAAACTGACAAATTTAACTTGAAAGCTAACATTTTGGTAGAAAGAGGGCTGACCTGAATGAAACTATGAGTATTTAATACCAAACAGGTAAATGTAACTTCAAGATTTTTCTGAAAATGCCTGCATAAAAAAACAAAATCATTGAAATCGATATGAAAATTCATAATATTATTATTTTGTTTACAAATGTGCCAGAAACCACTAAAGAAAACACCAGAAAAACCTGTTACCAAAGATTTTTTTTTTTAAATCCATTTTTTCAAGTTTAATCAAGCATTTGCCCACTATACATAAAGCTCCTAAAATTTGACCATACCTTTCTATAACACCTGTATATTACTGAGACAAGTGTTATGAAGTTAAGGTCTGAAAATGTTCCATGAACCAATCAATGTTATCTTAGCATCAATAATAAACACCCTCTATTTCCTTCAGTTTGATAATTGAATTGTTAGGATTGTATTAATACCCGAGCCTGACAATTACAATCAACTTAATTGCCCTCGTGACGGGGATGTTAAAGGCCTCCGTATTTAACTACTCCTACTTCAGATAGTCTCAATCGATTTTATTGTACATTTTAATTCGGCGCTTAACTCAGCTTAATCGTATTTTATTAGTGGCCCTGTTTTTATTCATACTGTTTAAAAATTAAGTTAAATGTGATTTCAATACAAAGTTACTTTAAATTAGCAAGACAGACCTCATTAGTCTCTCAGAGCAGAAAGGAGTAGATCCAGTATTCAAATTTAAAGTTAAAATGTGACACTCATATTCTTCACGAAGTATTGTAAATAAAGTGTTCTTAACACGTCTGATCTTAACATGTTTCCACCTGTACCGCTGGATCGAAAGCACTCAGCGAAGTCTTTCTAAGGTAAAAGTCTAAAAATATACTGTTCCCCTGATGGTGCGTTATCCGTTAAGTAACTATTATTTTTAATACTTTACTAAAATGTTATGAGCTTTTCATACTTCACGTATTTAAATCAAATAAAAAGATAGCTAAAAGATAGCTAGATATAATTATGTATATTATAATTGATTTTTCAACTCGAGCTAAGTTGAGATATGTCACTAGTTGTAGTAATACGATAGATGGTTCGAGTCATCAAGGTCTGGAATGAACAGCCTGCGTCTATTTTTAAAGACAATTATAATCCTAAAACCTTCAATAGTGGAGTGAATAGGTTTCTCTTCGATAGGCGTGTACCATCTTCGCCTTCATCGTCACTTTCCATCAGATGAGTTGGACGACAACGCTTATTCTATTACACAATAAAAAAAAGGTGGATAGTCCTTTATTCGTAGAAATAATTGTCCACATTCAAAAAAACGAAAGTTTATTATATGACGTCAATTAATAGTTAAATGTCTTTAACTCTATATGTAATGGAACAAAACATAAACGTTTTGATTACGTCAATGATAAATAACATGTTATTAAAACCGCTAGAAATAATATCTACGTGTGGTTAGAAACCCTCTTTGTGAATAACCTAAATGCCATCCTATAACATTTTATTTTTAGATAAGTTAAATATCGTTTTAACGCCCATTTTACTGAATAACTTATGTTAAGAAAACTTGGTAGGCACTACTTTGTATACACTTACTGAACACGTCAATTCAACTACCATAAACCAACAACGTTGCTGTCGAAACTATTGCAGTTAGTTTAACAATCTTACTAATATTATAAAGGTGAAGTTTGTGAGTATGGACGGATGGATGTTTGCTACTCTTTCACGCAAAAACTACTAAACCGATTGGGATGAAACTTGGTATGTAGATAGCTGGAGATCTGGATTAACACATAGGCTACTTTTTATCCCGATATTCGCACGGGATCGGGGCTTACGCGGGTAAAACCGCGGGGCGCAGCTAGTATTACTATATTTGCAGATGATGTAGCTAATCTTTACTTACTTACTACTTTACTTTACTTTTCTAAAAATCACTTGGTCAAACACTCACAAAGAACTCTGTGAATCAAGCATAAGAAGGAATGAAATTAATCGAGTATTAAGTGATTCTCATAATTCATCAACAAAAGGATAAATCTTTACAAAAATAAATCCAAATACCAAATAAGAACAGTTACGAGTTAGTGTAGCACTTTAGAATATGTACTGCTAATAGTAAACGATTGACCTTTTATTGCATTTTTTGTGAAGAATGTTTTTATTGAATAATCTACAGGTAAATAAAATTGAAGTGTCTGTAGTTTTGAAATATTTTTGAATTTTTCCAAGCTCATATGGTTATTCGCCGGATACACAAGCCAACAAACGCCTTTTAAAGTGTCTGTCTCTTTGGCTGGGCTAATCTCCGAAACAGCTGGGCCGATTTTGCTGGGACTTTCGTACTTTTGAATTTGAAAACGGTAAGGGTTACCCTGTAAAAACAAAAAAAAACATGGAATTATTTGTCTGTGCTGAAATCCGAAATGGCGGAACCGACTTTGCCGGGGCTTTCACTGACAGATTCAGGACTTTTCAAAGCATATAGTAGGTCACTTTTGAATTTAATAATATTTAAGGTTTCCACGTAAAAAGAGCAAAACTGTGAAAAATTGTTCAAGTTTCGCGTTACTTCGACAAATGATGTTAGTGTCAAATAAGATCGATCATGCTTGTTTTTTTACCATAAATGTCGACATTTATGGTCACATAATTTACCACCGAAGACACGTTGCCACCGACACATGCACTGCCGAACTGTTATAAAGTCGCACTGCTTATAAAGTCGTAAAGCTCCATCAGTAATTTAGTTCTTTATATTGTACGACGAAAGTGAATACTATAATGTATCCGATTTCAAATATTGCGGCAAAACAATCAACTGCAAACACCACCTACCATCATAAAAGAAAAAAATTTTGCTCCTCACTCCATCGCACAAATTAAAACAAAAGATGAAAACGTTCCTTTCTACGGAACTTCAACCGATTCCAGTAATTTCGGTATTTCCGGACCGATACGACCTTCAAACCTTCAAGAAAAGAGCGTCCATGGGCGACGGTAGTCACTTACCATCAGGTGACCCGCCTGCTCGTTTGCCCCCTATAATATCAAAAAAAATTACATAGCCGAAATATGTTTCCATTATACTTTTAATTTCTGTAAAAAACATACAACATAATTTTATTTATTTTAATTATGTAACTGACAGAATAGGTGAAAGTCTGATGTGAGCGACCGTAGATGTCAGTACGGTTCGCCCAAGGAATATGTGATCAAGATATTTGAGGTTACCGGAGGCCCTAACCCTTCGCTCTCCTTTATTCCCGTCCTTCCCCTCTCCCCCCTCTTCTCACTCTTCCCCCCTCCCCCTCTTCTCCTACTCCCGCCTTAAAGGGTGGCAACGCACTTGTAACTCTCGAGTAGTAGGAGCCCATGGGCGGCGGTAGTCATTTACCATCAGGTGACTCGTCTGCTCGTTTGCCCCCTATACCATAAAAAAAAACAAAGAAATATGTTATTAATGTTAAATGTGATAAGCTTGATGATTGATTATAGCCTTACGAGTTTTAATTATTCTCCTCTCACCTGAAGTCTTAGTGCCGAAATACTTCCCGGTTACAACAATATATATATATATACCTTGATTTTAAACTTATTCAATAGACATAGTTTCACTACCTTATTTTACGAGAGTTGTATTTCTAATCTTATGGAGGAAAGAGATTAAACATAAGAAATTACTATATGAAGTTTCGCTTTAAATGGGTAATATTTGTAAGGATTTAAATTATACTATAAAGTCATAATAAACATATTCTAATTTTTTAACTAATTTATATTCAACTCCGACCTAATTTTTCAACAATGGGAGCTTGAGAACTTTTAACAAAGAGTGTTATTTAATATTAATGACATAGATAAATCTTTCAAGGAAAAATGAAAGGGGTTAAACAATATTTAAATTAATGGAAAACGTCCACTGAGATCCTCTGTCTATGTTCTATAACTATATTACCTAGGAGAATTATAATGGACAATTACTTAGGCCATCGTTAATTGATTGCGTAACATTTATCATGTATATAAATAGCTTTTTTTTCCATACGGGGACCTTCAGGTTCCACTTCACCGAGAACACGACGAAGTGATTACGTCAAAATAAGTAAAACTACACGTTGGCGCCAGCATCAGGAATATAAAACCGGATACAACTAAAGTTGTGCCTATACCAGCTACCAACAGGCAGGACTTAGCCACTATTTTTAGCGACCGCCTACATGGCCTTAGAGGAGAGTAAACAGTCCTTTTTTCTCGAGAAGCGTGCATGATCCGCGAGCGCATCACCTTCTTTGACTCGATGATCGTATCCTTAATGCTTCCACCTATCTCAGTTCTCCATGATTATTGATACATGATTTCTGAAATAGACTTCTGTTCCTTATCCGGCCGGGGAGACCTCCAAATGAACCCCGAGACAGGGAAACTATCGCATCCTCAAATTGTGCAAATGTTTAGTTGATCCCTGATCACTCATATATGTGTGTCAGATATGTGTCAGACCATTTCCACTACTCTGAAAGAATTTAAAGATAGTGAACCTGTCCGCCTCTTCGCCACGTCTACACTTTTTGATAGATTTAATCCTACTAATATTATAAATGTGAAAGTTTGTGAGGATGTATGGATGTATGGATGTTTGTTACTCTTTCACGCAAAAACTACTGAACAGATTGCTATGAAACTTGGTATTTTACAATACCAAGTTTCATAGCATTCTGTTTTTCTGTCATTTTGTCAATTTCGGCTTCGATTGGCTGCAGAGGGTATGGGATCGTGGTGTTAAAGTGTGAAAGGAGAGTGATTGATAGTCGATAACACAACTGAAAGAATATTTTTTTTTTATAAAAAGAGTACTATCAACGTGGGTCACACATTACTAGTATTCGTGTGAACCCCTCCATCTAAGCTAAATGCTTGTGTTAGGAGTGGGTTCACGACGGTAGAGTACTGGGTGGGGTTCGAACCCGCAACCACTTGATCACTAGTCCGACCGCCATTACGCTTCCGCCGCTGATCTATCTACAACAATAATATATCTTTATAAGGGCTTCATAGAAGTGGCTTTGCAATTTGACAGCCGTTCACTCTGTCTGCTGGCTGCGGCGATTCTTCGGCTTCTGTTCCTTTTATTTTGAATCTGTATCATTCAAAATCACTAAAACGAAAAAATTCAAATATTATGTTACCAGCCAGGCTTGCTCTACCCCGAAAGAGGTTCAAGAGCACACAGTATGTAGATAGCTGAAGACCTGGATTAACACATACTTTTTAACCCGATATTCCCACGGGATTCGGGACTTACGCGGGTGAAACCGCGTGGTGCTGCTAGTTTAAAATATTATTAGCATTAATGGAAACTCTAACCAAACGTTTTTAATTTTACTAGTTGTTTATTCATTAGAAAAACATCTTGTAGAGAAATTCTCTTCAAGTTATTTATACCATCCCCAGTTTTAGTTACCTCTGTAAATTACTTTCGTTCTAAGTAAACCCAATACAATTAGGATCAAGTCTAATTAAGAGAAACGGCCATCCAATAAAAAAGAATCTAACTAAAGCTTAATTAAAATATAAACTACACACCTTTTCTGTTACACTACATAAAACTTAACGTAATTACTTACTTTTACATTTCAGAGTAGTATTTTGTGTGGTATCATTGCTTTGATCTTATAAACATAGATAAATTATTACATCCCTCTTGTATCCCGTTTGCCTCTGCAAGTCCTTTCATGCATGATTCTGAATTATTTAATTAATAAATAAATGTTTATTTTGACACGAGCCCAGTTGATTAAATTAATTAAATACCACTTTAACCACTGTTTTGATCATCTGTTTGTATCATTGCATTCAGGTTTACTTATATTGTTGATCCATTGTGGAATATTTCGATTAAAAGACAGTAAAAAAATTGGATCACATTACTATAGTAGTATTACCTACTACTTTTATTAGGAGTAGGTTTTTTTATTTATTTATTCCATCAACCTACAACTAGTTAGCAATTTTTACAACTACTAGCAACCCGCCTTGACCTCGCACGCACATATTTCAAACAATTTACACAAAACGTTAACAAATTATACACCTAAACCTTCCTTATGAATCACTCTGTCTATTGGTGAATACCGCATGAAAATCCGTTCAGTAGTTATTCATATTATCGCGAACAGACGCGGCGAAGGACTTTTTTTTATAATATACTAGCAACCCGTCCCGGCTTCGCACGGGTACAAATTATATACCAAAATCTTCTTCATGAATCATTCTGTCTATTAGTGAAAACCGCATGAAAATCTGGTCAGTGGTTTTTCAGTTTATCGCGAACAGACAGACAGACAGACGCGGACTTTGTTTTATAATATGTAGTGATAGTGATATCGACATTAACAAGTGTAACAGTTATTTACAGGTTAACACCGTACACACTAATTAATGTTTATGATAAAGGTAATTTTAAATTTGTAAATTAATAAAAAAATACGAAGGAACTCTTTTAAAATACAATGAGGAAACATAATATATTAAAATGAAATTCACGATTATTAATTAAAAATATCATTTTTCAATTTTTTTTTATGGTAGTGTGATAAGACAAAACAAACACAATCCATTTAACGGTATGCAGTTACCAGTCCCACTACGGTGCCCACTACCCAGATTTATCTTGCCTTCGTGGAGTTTTTCACCGTTGTCTTCTATAGGGTAAATGCTGGTAAAAGTACTTATTCTTAGTCAGGTGGCATCCTCACTCAACCTCACTCACTCGGTGAAATACAATGCAATCATTACAGAACTGCCGGTTTTTTATGAGGCCGTGGTATCATGGGAAATAGGCTGTCACTTCAACAACTTTAATAGATAAATATCGGAATGTCCCTAATAGTACCCGATGCATCACCCTCAATGCGTATAAAAATTTGAAATTTGAGATTTCTAAATCGAAAGACATTATCCCTGACATAAAAAAACGTCATTCGTCTTGAACGTTAAGCAAACGCAATATCAATTAAAAGCACTAAATAATTCCATGTTTCAAACACTGCGACACTGGTAACATTAATTATGTATGTAAGAGACAACTTATGTGAAAAGCAAATGCGAAGTTTGTCTTCGTTAATTTAAAGTATTCAAACTACTGAATTAATTATATCTTCGGAGTTTACAGAAAGCAAATAATTAAGGGGATATAGGATGAAGAATTAATTCTATATTCTGATATATATCACTTACGGTTCAGGGACGTTTCGCATTTAGAGAGGTATCATTCGATTTTAATATTAAGTTTAAATTAATTATTCTAAAAAAATTAAAATCGGACTTTGATATTGTTCAAACCACATATTCATAACTAGCCGTCCCCGCAGTTTCACCTGCGTTTACGGCCACTGTTCCGGTCCTATTGGTCGAAGCGTGATGTTATATAGCCTATAGCCTTTCTCGACAAATGGGCTATGCAACACATAAAGAATTTTTCAAATGGGACCAGTAGTTCCTTAGATTAGCGCGTTCAAACAAACAAACTCTTTAGCTTTATATATTACTATAGATTAACAGAGGAGGACTGTCTATTGATAGAGTTTCATTGTGGTAAACTTTTACTTTTTTTTTATGAATACGAGAATCGTGGGTCACACATTACTGGTATTCTTGTTAACCCGTGCAGCTAAGCTAAACGCTTCTGTTAGGAGTATGTTCACGTCGAAAAAACTACAATATATTAACCATCGTACGTAAAAATTTCAGACCAAAGTCATTAATCGTATATCATTGGTTTTACTTATATATCATTTGTTTTACTTTTCACAAAACAACATAATTGTTGCGGTAACATTGAGTTAACCTATAATTTTTAAATATAAAGAGACGTCTTTAAACAATTTTCAAAGAAATTTAAGACTTCGATACAAAGGACTTGTAAAGGTTTTTACGCTTTGAACATAAATTTTATTTATCTTATTAGTCTATAGAAGTCTTTAAAGTAAACCGTTTAAAACGATTTACTTTAAAGACAAACTTATTATTAGTTTCGCGTACTTTAAATTAAGTTTCAGAACACTATTTGTGAATGTTTACTTAATATAACAACGCCATATTGTGTTATTCAACGGCATGTTAATGTTTTTTGTAACCTCCTACGCAAAAACGATGGGGTGTTATGAGTGTGACGTGTCTGTCTGTGTGTGTGTGTGTGTGTATGTGTGTCTGTGTAGTCTGTGGCAGCGTAGCTCCAGAAGGGATGAACCGATTTTGATTTTGTTTTTTTTTTGTTTGAAAGGTGAATTAGTCGGGTGTGTTCTTAGATATAATTCAAAAAAATCTGTTCAGCCGTTCGAAGATCATCAGCTCTTTTCTAATCGTTGAAGGGATTTTCGAGTCGGAGGTATTTTAATATTATTTTTTAAATATTATAAATATTATTAAAATAGTTATTATGTCGTGTCACTTAAATATCAAGAAAGCAAGAGTTTTCATAATCAATGTTTCATTCATTACTACCTGACTCGACAGACGTCGTCCTATCATAATTTTAATAATATGTTTTAATTTCTTGGAAAGAACCACTTTGAGGTTTCCCCTAACTTCCCCATTTTCCAGGAAACTTTTGAAATTTTTATTTTCTTATAAACTAGACTGTTATGAACATTTTAAATCAAAAAGTATCGAAATCGGTTTAGCCGTTCTCAAGTGATGCGCTTACTAGCGGACAACGTTTCATTTTTATTTATACAGAGATGTCACACAAAGGTATGGTCATATTTTAGGGTAGTATAGTAGAGCTCCTGAATAACGTAAAGCGCTAATAATTTTATGAAAATTCGTGATTTTTAATACAGAAATCTTATTTTAAAACTAAAATTAAACTTGATAATTGATTGATTAAGCTAATATTTCGTATGTGAGAAGGCTGACATGAATGAATCTAGAGGTATTTAATGCCTAGTATGTTGATAGATTGTCCAGATTTTTCTGAAAATGTCTGCATAAAAAAAAAGTAATTGAAATTGATATGAAAATTCAAAATTTGTTGTTAAGATTGTTAGGAAAAGAAGAAAAAGAAATTGATATTTGTGTTTTTAAGCTTAGTAAATAGTTGATTACTATTTGTCCTACCTTACCTACCTTACCTTTCTGTACACCCTGTATAGACAGTGTCTATTGAAAAATGACACCTCTACTACAGATGATATTATTATTATTATTATGTGTCATAGGGCGCAAACGAGCATACGGGTCACCTGATGGTAAATGACTACCGCCGCTCATATTCACCAGCAACTCAAGAGTCACAAGTGTGACTCTTGAAGAGTTTAAGGTAGGAGTAGGGGAAAGGTGGAAGAGGGACAGAGGAGGGAGGGGGGGGAAGGAAGGGCCTGCGGTAACCTCACATACTCGGCGAACAGCAATGCAATCATTGCTTCACTGCCTGTTTTCTGTAAAGCAGTCGTATCACTACGGTCGAGCCAGCCCATACGTGCCGAAGTAAGACTCCCACGATTAAAAGATTATTTATATCGTCAAAGCATAAAAAATGTCAATCATAGGAATTTTTTTATCAGGTGATGATATAATTAAAGATGATCAACGAGAAAACCAATTTGTGAGTACGTAAGCAGTAACATTAATAATATTACGTAGACATGACATCAACACATGATCTTCTTAATATTTATACAAAACAAAACAAAGAACCTTTGCTTACATTAAAGAAAATTAATGTAGTTCTTTGAGAAAGAAATGCCCTAAATAATATACCTCAAACGAACAGAGCCGATGAATAAATGTTCAGCAAATGTTCATTAGCTTAGCAAAATTCAAGAAAAAAATAAATGGCTAGCAATTTATCTCTCCAAATCATTAATCAACAGCTAAGCCCATGCATTATTATTCACCGAAGTTCAAAGCCATAAGTCTAAGTTCTCAACATTACTGACATTGCTAATTTGTATGGAAAGTCTGTAAAGCCTTTGACGAGCTTAATTATCTAAATGAAACAAGTTTGTAATTGTTTCTTTAGATAGGTTATTTATCTTCGAGACGGTACGCCGTAGTGCTCCGTTGCGACGAAATCAAATAAATTCTATATTACAGAAGAAAATCGGCAGAGATTGTTCGAGAATTACATACGAGTATTTTAACATGCTTTTAATGCCTTTACTTGTAACTAACTATGTAAACAGATCTTGGAAGTCAATTTAACCTACTTTTAATTGACGTATCGAAATGAAACTTTGTATGTATAAGTTTGGATGAGAATATTATAATTTAGCATCTTTGAGCTGACCTAATGATGGAACCAGGAGGTAGATAGTGAACATTTTTAGTGACTACTAGTGATGTGCCAGATATCCGTATCCGTATCCGCGAATATCCGAGGGAAGAAAAAGATCTGTATTCATTACTTTTTGGCGGATCTTGAACGGATCTTTTACGTTATAATATTTTATTACTCTTACGAAATAATTTATTTTGCTAACATTTAATATTTAATATCTAATGTAGAATAGAATAGAAATAGAAATAAACTTTGTTGTACACTAACAAAAATGTTTTTACAAGAAATACATCACGTGAATGCGTACAAAGGGCGGCCTTATCACTGATAGCAATTTCTTACAGGCCACCTTTGGATATACAAATCGACATTAAATAGATCAAATTATGGGTAGTTTTGATGTGAAGATATTTTAATTTTTAAACAATCATAACTTACTTATAAAATAGCTTATTTCATGTGATATGGATAAAAGTAAATCATAAAAATAATTAAACACATGTGTACATGCAGTCAATGTGTATTTGTCTATCTTGGGTAGCGTAATGGCTAAGGCGTCGGCCTTGCGATCAAGTGGTTGCGGGGTCAAACCCAACCCAGTGCACTACCGGTGTGAACCCACTTCTAACACAAGCATTTAGCTTAGCTGGAGGGGTTAACAAGTATACCATTGATTGTGTGAGAGGGGGAGAGGGAAGGGTTAGGGCCTCGGGTAACTTCACTCACACGACGAAACTCAACGAAAACATTATTTCAATTTGCGTACAGAGGTAAATAAAAGCAAGGGTAACAAATTTGGGCTTCGTTACACATATTATGGTGAGGAGGAGGCCTTTGCTAAAGTTGGGCAAACAGACCAAGTTGTCGGTGGCGTAGTATAAAATAATAATTATTATAATTTCTTTTTGTGTCTGAATAAAAGCTTATATTATTATAATTATTTACACTTTTAACAATAAATGTAACCACTATTTTATTCGTTTAAACCATCGTAACTTCCAAGTAATATTTTATTATAAAGCTGGTTTAACCAAGATAGGTCTGAGTTATTTTCAAAAATCTGTTCCATTTTGAAATTACCAGCCCTTAACGGATCTCACATGTTGATATGTTTTTAATATGTGTGCACTTATTAAAAACACATCGACATTTTATCCATTGACGTTGAAACTGATACTATTTCAACATACGTATAAATAAATATAACAATTGACATTGACTTAGATAAAAACGCTTACAGTAATTTAGCTGAAAGTAGGGCATCCATTTACTAAATTAAACAAACGACGATCAGATATCATGTCTATTGTTAGTCTCCTGATTTTGTAACATCGCGGTATCACAACGATCACATCAGTCGAGTAATGGATGCATCATTTGTAATAACATCTAATATTATGGTTATAGAATAATAGTACCAACGCAAGCGATTTATGTAAGAAGGTTTAAATATCGACCACAGAGTTCGCCTTGTTTAGTGTCACTTGTAAAGAATGCGTTAGGTGTTAAATATGTAAGTACAATTAAATATTTAAGTATGTGTGTGTCTATACATGTTTTCTACACACAGTTTGTAGAAGTGAGTTGGATTAATTATATGAATTTGGCATTTTTTAAACGGTAAAGGTATTTCATGCGTTAGGTAAAAATAAAATAAATGAAATCTGTCCGTATAAAACCGTTTCTTTTAAATAGTATAAACTAATTTTTTTGGCTTAAAATAGTAAAAAAGTTTTGATATACACACAGTCACAATTACCCAACAAAATATGTGTATTCTTTAATATCCTATGGCGTCCATTACACGGTAAGTTTTGCTGTCAGTTTCACCAGAATCAAGACGGTGATTGACGAATAACCTATCGTCTAATACAGTGATTGATGGTTGCATGATATTGAATGACCAAAATTTGGATATTCATCGCTCAAACATCATGACTTTTAATTGAGTTTCATTGACGTGAACGTGTAATGGTACGGTACATTTTTTTGGGTACCACTTTCTTTTTCAGTACCTCTGATAACGTTTATACAAAATTTTGTGATGATCAGTTGAGTAGTTATGGCGTGAAAGTGTAACAAACAAACAAACTAACTCACTTTCATATTACATTTAAGTTTTCACTATGGACTCGCTAACAATTTTTTATTATGGTTTAGGGGGTAAACGAGCAGACGGGTCACCCGTTTATAAGTGACTACATGAGCAGTTGCAACTCGAGAGTCACAAGTGCGTTGCCGGCCTTTAAGTTGGGAGTAGGATAAGGGAGGGAAGGTGGAAATAGGGGGAGAGGGGGGAAGAGGGAAGGGTTAAGGCCTCCGGTAACCTCACTCACTCGGCGAAAAACAACACAAGCATTGCTTCACTGACGTTTTTCTGTGAGGCCGTGGTATCACACCGGTCGAGCCTGCTCCTACGTGCCGAAGCGTGGCTCTTCCACTTGATATGTTTAAATTACTTTGACAACATTACCGTAATGTGTACCAAAAAGTGGTTGTATTTAAATTAAAAGTTATAATAAGTATGGGTATACAATTTTAATAAACATTACATATTCTTTTATTGTTATTAGTTTCATTTTAGGAATGAAAATTTAGCAATATTGTTTTCAATTTAAAGATCCCTTTTTTTTAGTTTTTTACTCATTATTACAATCAAAATTGCAATACACACTTCTTTTATGAATATTGATATAATCTTGAGTGAACACCTGTATTCTCTGCAAATGTCTGGTATGATTGACGTCAATCAGAAGAAAGAAGAATCTGTCTAATGTCTATTTCATTAATCATCAACAATCATTCGTCAATCATGACTTTCGGAATTAATTGACGTTTGCATGATCGTGTAATGGACGCCTTAAAGGGAAGATTATTTTTTTAATAGAAGTTACAGTAGTTTAGACAACTGAATTGCATGCTTATATTCTAAAATACATATACATGTTGTAAATATAATATATTTATTTATATACATATCAAGCAACCCATTCTTATTAGTTTTATTTTAGTATTTTAGTAGTTTTATTTTTTAAAGTAAGCCTTAGTAGTAAAGTAAGTAACGTGATCGATCCCTAATAAATTAAATTGTAATCAAACATAATTTCAAGATGGAGTAGTCTTTTTATATTTGGATAATTTTTTTTTTCCAGATTTAAAATCATATTTTTTTAACGGACGGAATTTTATGATATAATAATGCTCCATACAGTGCAACAGTCTTATAAAGAAATTCATTAATGTGTCTGGACTATTGGAAACACTATATTAGTGTCTTAAAACGGAAAAAGATTAATCTCAATTTTTTCTTGCACTATCAACTTATGGAAGATCGAACAAGAGTTTGAAGGCCAAGCTTTATCGCCAATGACCCAGAAGATTCGAAGACATATAGGACTACTGAGATTTGTCAATGACCAGAATTGGAGAGAGTTCTTAAATGAATAACGACCAGTAAACGGAATACTGACACATTCCTTATCTCTAGACAATCTGCTAACGAACCTTACTAGACCGCAATTAGATACAGTTAACCAAATGTTTGGTAGAAACTTATTTATCATTTATATCCAATCATTGCTAATATCCTCTTTAAGATGTTACGAGTATCATCCGTATCTATTACCAATTTATCCCCAGTACTATTTTTATCCCTCTTACGATTACGAAGAATTGATTCCTCAAAACTATACTACGAATTATACTGTCCAGGTAATACCAGTCTACGTACAGCCTTCTGAAATACCAACAACTGTTGCGCCTGATACTAGAACATCTTGTAATATATGGTGTTGGATCAGAAGAGTAGGTTTTTTTGTTGTGCAGCAATTATTAGCTGATAATAGAAACTGATAATATAATACTATTGAAAATAATTTTGGTTTTCTTTTTATAATATAAGGGGCAAACGAGCAGACGGGTCACGTGATGGTAAGTGACTACCGTCGCCCATGGACACCTGCAACTCAAGAGTCACAAGTGCGTTGCCGGCCTTTGACATGGAAGTACGCTCTTTTCTTGAAGGTTTGACGGTCGTATCGGTCGGGAAATACCGCAGGCGACAATTTGTTCCAGAGATTGGTTGTCCGAGACAAAAAAAATCTGGAGAACCGCACAGAATTATCCAGGTGATGGGGATGAAAGTTTTGTCGCGTTGAACAATGGCGAAACGTTGCGGCCGGTATAAGTCCGAACAATTCCTCGGAGCAGTCTCCATGATCCATGCGATAGAGAATGCAGAGTGAAGTTACATCTCTACGCAACGCCAAGGGGTCAAGCTGATCTGAAATATCCTGGCATTCGATTATATTCAATGGCCCCTTTGACGGGTACCGGCTTCTGTACATAGTCCACTATGCCGGTCTAGTGTGGATTGGTAGACTTCTCAACGACTTGAGAAAACTCTCGCCGTCAGCTAATACCCACACGAATTTAAAATGTTAGAAGACTGGGGAACGAAGTCGAACCATCAACTAGTGACATCTATAGTTAGACCACTGGACTATCATTGCTTGTTATATTATTACAAAAGTATGATCCGTTAGTTTTGGTTTCATTTGACCTACTTTTCTAAGTGAGTTTTCTAAACACGGAAGAAACAGAATTTTTAATAGAAAAAAATTCAAAGTGCTATTATTTAAAAAAATTGCTATTAAATTAAACAGTAAACAAAGGAAAATTAAACTTAATGGCCAAATATTTGTGGAGTCGGCCCCAAAGGAGTATTATCTTAAATCAACACCAGTTGGACTTCAAGCAGTTCAGAACAACACTTGATCCAACTTCGTGAATAAATAGGGGTGAACTTGAATTAAGAAACGGTTGAAACTTTAGGAATTAAAGAGGTTCTTAGGGAGGAGTGAACGATGCTTGAATGCCAATAATTTTAAATAAAGCTATAAATAGCAGCATTAGCGGGATTTTGCGTTGATTAAATAGTTAATTAAGGGTTGTGTAACCTAAGCACCCTGATGCCGCGTTCCTCTAAACAAGAAACGATTCGTTTTGCTTATGAACGGTCAAATTTTCATTGAAAATTCAACGAAATTTTACCATCCGGAAGCAAAATGAGTCGTTTCTTTATTATAGGAACGCGGCATGAATCTTTTTAAATTTCTAGATGCTTATTAGATATACACCGAATCTCTATAATCTAGAGGATCTGTAAACGTCTAAAATAGTACTGTTTATAAGAGGTTGGCCTGTCCCTTTGTGGTCACTTGTTGTGTGATTTGAAAGTGATACGAAGACAATCTTTACTATTGTCAATTCAAAATGTTCAATACAGAAGATATAATAGTTTGTGATATTTTAATTGTATAAGTAATTAATGTGTATGATTGCATATCATTGGAATTGTGGTCAAATGATTTACGTCCTGACCCATCATAACAATCATAATATTTTACAATGATATTAACATGTTCAACTAAGTGCTTCATTGCTCGTGGCTAAGTGGTAACCGAGTAGGTTAGCACATTACAAAGTTAAGTAATACTAGCCAGGTCGGTCTTATGATAGGTGACCATTCTTAACACATTGAGACCCCTCCGTGCCTCGGAGAGCACGTTAAGCCGTCGGTCCCGGTTGTCGTACGAACATCTGTAGCATTCGTTACGGGTAGTTTGAGCCCTAAAAAGTCCAACAATCTAACTACAAAACTTCGATATCACTTAATACTTGGGTTGCGGAGGTTTGAAGGTAGTCGCTTCGCGTAAAATATCGAAGTTCGGCGGTATCGTAGTCAGACTGAAAGCCGACCCTAACTTAGTTTGGAAAAGACGCGGAGGTTCCAAATCTATGAAATTTCTTAACCAACAATAATTAGTTTCCACAAAATTGCGATTCTATGAATATTTTTCATACTTTCCTCACCTGTGAACAGTAAATTAGGAGATATATGACTAAAGAAAGCCCAACTTTTGAATCATTTGAAAAAATGCTACGATTGTAATGAGTCTTATCGTTGTGATAATAAGTGCTACAATTTTATAAAGAACTGAAAGCAGCTTCAGGGTACAATAGGGTATTCGTCATCAGGGTTATTTATTTTTATAAGGTTGTGTTGAGACAGAAAGGCCCACAATCAAGGCTTCTCCATTTTAGACGTGTTAATTTAATTGACAGAGATCTATCATCTCCATATACTTAAAGACCGAATTCAGTTTAATACCGACCACTGCTTTTAAGAACTGCACAAGGAGGTTATCAAAATCATATGACATGATCAGTTTCGGCTTAACCACCTTTGCCGGTAAAAGAACCAATCTCAGAGATACCGTGTGCTTACTCGGGAATTTACCACACACAAAAGTGTTAGAATGTCATGTCAATGGTACGTTTTCCCTAAAGTAGGTGAAAAATGTAATATGACTCTTCATTACAGGTACACCATAAAGTATTACACAGTAGATTTTCTTAACCGTACACGATAACGGCAGTCTAATCGCTTAAAACGTATTTTACACACAATTTTAGAATGAAGAGAAAGCGAAATAATTAAATTATGAACGATCTTGGACATTTATGTTTCCGTTATTATACTCAAAATACTTTCTATCATAAATTGCTCAGAAAGTTTTACCAAAGTTGTAATTTATTATACTTAGTTCTCGGGAAGTTAACATAATAATGATGGATATAATAGTAATAGATCATATCTTTATACACACATTTAGAAGCAAGTACCGAATCCACTCCATACAAAAATACCAATAACTAAAAGTTAGGAAATAAATCAGTCACGCACAAAGTATGAATACAACTTATTTCCACTTGTATCTGCACAAAAATGTGGCCGCAAAGTCCCTGTGTTTAAGCCTAGTTTATAAGTAATAAAAAAACTTTTTATTTAGTAAAGTAAATAACACAGAAAGCACTCAAGATATTAGAGAAATCAAAACTTTACTTGAAGTTTCTTGTTTTGTAAGGGATTTAATATACGGGCCCACACATGATTATATTACGTCGGTGGAAAGGTTTTGGGTTACACGTTGACTATTTTCGAGGGCTTGTTCAGATAGAAAGGAATAAACCGGCTCCCATTGCTAGCCCTTATTGATACTGACTCAGGGTCACTCACTCAGTCAGTAGAAACAAAGTAGATAAAACTATTAAAATTATATACATAGTTGGACCTACTAGCCAAGGAGAAATCCTTGGATATCGGCATTTACTAGTACTTATTGATCCTCGTTGAACACAGTTATAATATGTTTAGTACAGATTCTGCTGATTGGTTTTTACTGCATGCCTTATAACTAAATACGCCTTCAAGCTATACTATAATCAATATCCCTTACACCAATGTCATGGTACACAATCAAATCCCCAAATACTTAAATTACTGGACAATTTCGGACCAAGGATATGCAAGGTATAGGTAAATTAAAAAGTAAAAACTTTAAAATCGTCGTTAAAATATACGAGCTATATTATATACGAATTTAATTAAATTTCACGGATTTTACACTAGTAAAGGCTGTGTACATCAGCTGTCTATTCACAGGGAACTGAATCTGAAAAAAATCGATGCTAACAAAAGAAACCTTATTTAATTTTGTACTGTTACATTATACTGTGTAAAAATGTTGTTTTTCTTTCTATGGTTTACAAATTAAAATAGGTATTGGAGTCTCTTGTACCTCAGTAGTTAATCAGTTCTCAAATTACTCCTTTTGGGACAATAGGTAATCACAACTTAGCGTATTAATTAAACAACGTATTGGTGAGCGTTGAAATTTGAACTTAATTCATTTGATTCAAGGGACACGATTGGCAGTGTTGCGAGTATTGCATAAGTTTTAGTAATTATCATTAGGTTGGTCGTATTCTTGTTTGTTGCCCAAGTTATACGAAAAACGTATTAACATTTAGCACGATGTTTGTGCAATGGAAAACCAGACACACTGGCATTTTACAAAATAGCCGTCAAAAGGCTGCAAATCAGTTTTTTAATCCATACCTCACATAGTCATTCGGCTACCAAAATGTTATTCTGACATTTGACATATATCACAATGGTAATTACAAGTGGTAAATGGTTTTCATTTTCAACATTACATTAAATGTTGTTCAAATTTACAATTTATGATTCATTTAACAAATGAATTTAACTTTACTTAACCCTATACTTTATGTACATTTACAATTTTTTCTGATATCCAGATATATGTCGTCGCCACATCAAAAACTCTTATTTATTTTATTAAAATTAGGGACAAACTATAATAGATGATAACACAGTTCACTATTTAATAAGAATAAGTTAATAGACATTATTTTGACTGGTTATTCCGGTAACGCAATGGTATTGGTCGATTGATAAATATTAATGAATAGTGAGGTTATAAAAAGGGTAGTAATAAGTTCAGAAGATGGTCTTGAGTGCGAAGAGTGGTACGAACAACTTGGCAGTTACTGTAGTTAGTGATTTTCATATTTTATATCAGTGGTTGTGAGAATGTTTCTAACATACATTTACATTTTTTTCTGATATCCAGATATATCTAATATTTTTTTGTAAACAGTTGCTAAAAGTCAACAATACAATACTTTAAAGCAATTTATAATAATTTGCTAATATAATACGAGGGCGTTCGCTGCCTAAACGTCATATATTTTTCGAACTACCCTTATTTTTACCCTCATTTGTAGCTTTCTACATCACTCAATAATCGGGATAAAATTTCATTCGCTTATTTGTACTCTTTACCTCTTTCTTCCCTTCCTCACGGGGTCCCGTCGAACAAGTTTTTTAATGGAAAATTAAGGAAGGAAAGTGCAGTGATTACAGACTTGAATAAGAATTATTTAAGCTCGAATAAAAACTTTCGTGAGTGTATTCATATTAGTTAAGATATACGGTTTTACTCATGTGTATATTTCGGGGATGCCCGACTAGTTTCGGACCCGACGGGGGCCCTTTATCAAGGGGTGAGGTGTCCTGCCGCGCCGGTTGCAGGTGCCAGACTCGGGTCCGAAACTAGTCGGGCATCCCCGAGATATACACGTGTGTAAAACTGTATATCTTAACTAATAAGAATTATTTAACAAAAGAGATTTATGAAGACACTGTTTAGATAATATTTTGTATTATTTGTAGTTAATAGATTGTACTATCTATGCTGACGCTCTGGCGTACTTAGTCTTTGAATTATCTGTAGTTAATAGTTTGTATTACCTTTACTGACGCTCTGGTATACTTGGTCTACGGTCATAAGTGAGAAAATTAAAAAATATGGTGAACTTCGTGTTCCCTTAAATACTATAAAAACCTTCATAATAAAGACAGTATTATGTTCCTGTGCATTTAATCGGTTTCGTTATGATCACATACCTTTGAACAGACACGAGAGAAGACACATGCTGCTTAAGTTTAAGTTAAATGTTCACACCCAGCTTCCCTCCAAATCAACTAATTTCAGTGGGAAAAATCTCAAATAAAATGAATGAACTTGTTCCAGCGCGTGTTCTTAGACAAACGAAAGTACGCGTACCTCAATTAGAACCGAAGACATAAAGAAAGAAAGCTATGAAAAGCGTTGAAGATGGCCCACGTAATGGTCGACCATCAATGTCAACCACCGACGATAGCATAGAAAACAATTGTGACATTATTTTATCTGATCAGAGATTGACTTTTAAGGAGATAGCTGACACTATTTATATCTCTAGATATCTCTATATCTCTATCTCTATCTCAAGTGAATGAACGCATCACATAATCACGATCATTCTGCGCGGTGGGTGCCTTGCCTGCTTTCAGTTGAATAAATTTTATAATTATGTATTTACACGGGAATTAACACGATCACGAAAAGGTATTACATACCTCTGAATTGCCTGACGTTTCGACCAGGTTGCACTGGTCAGCCTGTGACGACGGCCCGTGGTGATCGTGAACGTGATTGCGTTAATTCCCTGTGTGGTTTTACCCGCCGGTAAAACAATGATCTCAGTTTTCTGGAACTCAGAGTATATAATTATGGTGGATTACTTATAAAAAAGGTAAAGCTATAAACTCTGCTTATTATTGCAATCTTCTGCAATGTTTAAACGATGTAATTAAAGAAAATCGCACCGGTTTGCTGAGAAGGAAAATTTGTTACAGCGGGATAATACGCTAGTTCACACATCAGTTGAAAGTACGGCAAAAATCCACCACTGTGGCTTAGAAATCGTTACTCCACGCCTCGTATTCACCAAATCTAGCTCATCAGACTTGTTTTTTTTTTGAAGCGGTCCAATCTGCTGTCGATGCATTTTTTGAAGATTTTTTAAAGCTCGTATAGAAACGTTGTCGGGCCGACGGAAAAAGTGTATTGAACTCTGAGGAGAATATGTTGAATAATAAATTAGTTAAAAACTTATAGCTTCTAATTTTTTCTGGTAAGGCTACGAAGTTTTCAAACGCTCCTCGTACATATATTTCAGCGCGTTATTTTTGTTTTGTTCACGTTGTAAATCAACAAACTTTCTACTTAAAGAAAAAAGAATCAAGTCCCAGGTGGTAAATAAATAATCATTAGGCCATCTCATTTGCCGCTTCTTATTGATCATAAAAAAAAAAAATTTAAATGGATGGTTGAAAAAATTCTGAGAGAATTCGAAATGAATTGTGCGAGATTTCTATAATTTTTTAATTGTATCTCAAAGACGTTCGATCATTATAATTTATCAACTGTAGTGGGTACATCGTTTGGAGAATTGATTAGAACAGAAAGTAATTAGAGGGTTCATATAAAAAGGTCTAAATATGAGTGACTGAGACACCATTAATTTTAAAAATGTCAATAATGCATAAATAGGGAACATGCCATATTTTTGTTTATTTTAAAGAATTTAATGTAAAAATAGGTCATAAGTTTATTTGAAAATTGATTGCCAAAAATCTAGGTTTAAACTGACAGTTTAAATTTGCGCTCGAAAAGGGACTTTCAACTTCGATAACATCACTCGTGTCTGTCACTGTTCATGAATACTTTACTTTTCCATTGTTAGTTCCAACTTACGAGATAGTTTTTGTATAAGTAGGCGGATTAAGAGGATCATCTTAATAATCCATCAACATCATGTAGACAGAACAATGCCACCAACAAATAAAATAGACTGGACGGACTTTTAAGTGGTCACCTCGCCGAGTGTTTTGGGTTCAAATCCCGCACGGGACAAAAATTTGTGTGATCTCTGGGTATTCTTTCACGACACAGGAGTACTCCTAATGCGGGAGTTGTATTTAAAAATCTCAGAAAAGCCATATTTTGTGCCAATGTGTCTATATATTTCACAAAGTATAGCAGCTACATGTATACATGGTTTTTTGCGACAAGTAACTTAGTTAGATACTTACTTATTACCTCAACTCAAACAATCACAATGGTTGAATCACTTTGATGATCGGTGGTGAAAAATCATGTTAATATTATCAGTAGTAGATATAATATACTTTCTAAGATATTACTGTGAAGAATCCAACTATCCAAACAAGCTTGAACGAAGTTTATAAGTATTTGTAGTTAGTCGGTATTGTCAAAAGTAGCGAAGAATACTATCTAATCTCTGTTTTACAATACTCAATTCACGTTATTTTATTTCGTAATTATTATAAAAAAACTATTCACTTTCTGTTCAAGTTGGACCGCTTTTGAGGGCCACACAATCAGAACTATCCAATCTATAAAAAGAGGAAAGTCTCCAATGCATGATAGCCTCAGCATCGAACACTTGCGCTATGCTGGGGTACACTTACTTAGAGTAATAGCTTTGCTATTTTATCTGTGTAGCCGCTCCTACCTACCTGACGACCTCACGTGTACTATTCTTGTCCCCATTGTAAAAACGGCGATGTCCCGGACAGATCAAACTATAGACCTGTCGCTAGTTGTAGCTAAGGTAATGAACAGTCTTCCTGATGGTCAAGTGACCGTCAGGAGGACTGTCCATTACCTTCGCTATGAATATGCTACGCTATGAACTGACCGTCAAGCAGTTTTAAATGTTTAGTTTCATTTAAAACTGCTTGACGGTCAGTTCGGCTTTCAGATTAGTCTATCCACGAATAGTACGATCCTGTGCCTCAGGCACTGTGCAATGTGCCCCACTCGTAAATCGCCAATATACAGGTGTTTCCTAGACCTGTCCCGGGCATTAGATATGACTTCATACGAGCTACTGGGGACAAAAATGCGTCAACACTCTAGTCTCCCCCTGAGATAATATCTATATAAGTATTGGTTTTATAGATTAGAAAAATACTGTCAAATGGGCGGATTGTAAGTTGAACGCGTATAGGCTGTAGTATGGGGTGCGGACAGAGGTATTGGCATCATCCTCATCCTCCGTGCCTTTTCCCAACTAAGTTGGGGTCGGCTTTCAGTCTAACTACGATACGGCCGAATGAAGCGACTGCCATTAGACCACCACAACCCAAGTACTACACGATATCGAAGTTCTGTAGTTAGAATTTTTAGAGCTCGAACTACCCGTAACGAATGCCACAGATGTTTGTATGGCACCCGAGACCGAAGGTGGGGTCTCAATGTGTTAAGAATGTTCACCCATCCTAGACTGACCTAGCTAGTATTACTTAATTTTGTAATGTGTTAACCTACTCGGTTACCACTTATCCACGAGCCCCTCAGGTGTTGGCATCACCGAAACTGTTTAATTTTTATATGAACAACCTGATTGAAGAGGCGAGCAGTACCGAGATCGGATGTCATATAGACGAAATTTGCGTTAATAATATTAGCTAGGTGGATGACATGGTGCTCCTCAGCCCTTCAATCGCGACATTAGTGCCGATTCTATTGTCAGACTCACTAAACTAAAACTTAACTTAATTTCTTCATATGAAATCAACCTTGTCTTCTTCGCAACAAGGTCTATTTGTTACTGGCATCTATTTCTCAGCGCCACTAAATTTCACTAAAACCTGTCAACGTATGCTCAACTTTATTTTATATAACGAGAGTCCCCATTTATTCAAATGCCGTATAATTGCCGTATAAAAACTTGTTCAAAACGAACTAAGATGACGTTATTTTAATCGACACCTACGAAGACGCTTACTAAAAACACAGAGCAAAAGAGATCGCATTCAACGGATAGCAGCTCTCGCTACGTGGTATTAAAGTTTATTTAAGCGTGTCAGACTTTAGTCGACAAATAAATTGCTTATTTCGATAGCGACGTATGTTACCTACTTGTTAATATTTGAAATAAGACCTTGTTTCGAAGAGTACAAGGTTTACATCTAGTATGAAGAAAATTTAGTCAATTATAGTTAAGAGAGAAATACAACAGAATTGACACCATTGCCTCAACAAACCTCGTATTTTTTAAGGATACAGAAACTTATTGCGGTGTCTGTTCGCTGTAATATGTTGGATTCTAGATTTCCACGTTGCACTGAACAAGTGGAAGTCACACTATTTAGGTCATTCTGTCAAACTTACTATACATGCAGTTTGTGGGCCAATTACATGCAGAGGACTTACAAAACCCTGCGTGTACAGTACGATAACACGTCTAGGTTGTGGATGGTGCTGCCACGGTACTATGGAGCGAGTGGTATATTCGCAGAGGCGTACGTGGACGGCTTTCATGCGATCATGCGTAAGCATCGATTCTGATGCACCTGCATCGCCCGCGTACCTACGCGGCAGTCCCAGTGCCATCCTGGCCGCTTGCGCAAGTCGAATGGATTCGGTGCTGACGGCGCACTGGATAGGCCTACACGTAACACCTAGAGCCTGACTAATCACTACACATTATAAAACAAAGTCTAGTTTAAGTTTTCACTAATAGACAATGTTTAATGAGGAAGGTTTAGTGTTTAATTTGTTAAGATGTTGTGTAAATTGATTGAAATATGTTGATGATTGTAGAAGATGTACCCGCGCGAAGCCGGGGCGGGTTGCTAGTATTATAATAAGAAAGAAAAGAAAATTGTTAATTACGAATTTATGGACTAAGTCCGAAATAAACTGTTATTATTATTTTAGTACACAAGTAACACGCCTATAAAAATAAGAAAACACACCAGGTAATAAGGATTTCCAATTTGACGACGGAACCTTAATAACGATATTTTCAAGAATCCAACACCTGGCAAAATGAAGTTATTTTTTACGTTACGTCGTCTTTTCGTCATTTTTCCTCCGTTTCTTATCGAAGCCTTCCGAACAATGGCCGATTGTTTTGCAGATTTCTAAGAGTATATAAAACATTAGGCCACAAATTTAGGAAACAATTCGTTTCCTGAGGTTACGAAAGAAAAATATCGAATTACTTCTGTTTCAGCTTACAGTCATTTGGTTCAGTTTGACTAATAATGTCAAGTTAGCAAAACGAGTGACATACATTACTGTGATATTCAGCAAACTACTTCATAGATTACGATCTGCAATGGAAAGTAAGTAAAGTTTTATTTAACACAAGTAGATTTCCAATTTTGTGTCAATATAAAAGACCAAAAATAATGATTACTTTTAAACACAACAACGTTAAAAGGAAAATTCATTTTGCTCACATATAGTGCTTTCAACATTAATATTTTCAAAATTTCTTACTATGAAAATATGTTATGTATCATTATCATACGTATATTAATATCTTCTATGGCGTAATAATAATCAGAATGTACATTATAGAAGGTGAAGTAGATCACCATTTAGGGGTCAGTTTACACTTTAAATGAAACCATAAGTGTACGTGTATACACGTACTTGTGAATCTATGTATTCAACTTTATTTATACTTAACTGGATATGTATGTGGGTACATAATATATACAGATATGTATATGTAAGTCGATATGTGTATAGATATGCCTTCTCAAATTATAAAATGTATTTTTTTGTCCTATATAAATTAGTAAGTCTTGTGATTGTTTAACAGTAAAATATCCAAAGTCTCCTTGTAGTTGTGGACTACAATCTGGCCATTACCTTTTTAGTATAATCCATTGAAGGTTGTCTGGAAGAGATTACGGGCTGCGGTAAGACCGCCCTTTGTAACAGTGTTACAAACTATTGTATCCAACTGACTGCTTCTGTGATATTTGGTGTTCAATAAAGTATATCTATCATAAGTATTAAAATCTAGCAAATAAACTATACTCGTATGTGTATGATTAAAAACTGTAGTGATCCAATAGGCAGATTATACATCAAGTTTTTAAGCATTAGCTTGATAATATTATATATTGAAATCCTTTCAGAATTACTCATCTTTACAACGTTTCTATCATTATCAGCTGTAGTATGCAGCTACAAAACAAAGTTTTTCTCTCAAAGCTTGGATTCAGAACCTCCAATCTCAATCCTGTATGCGCGTGACAAGAACAGTGACAAAGTAACAAACAATTGTTTAACAGAAATGTATCCACGCAACTTGTACAAGTATCCGTTGCGTATCGATAGGAACGATATTCCTTGCATAATTCATTGTGTACTTAAAAAGTTCGGTATCATGACAAATGACGGGTACATTAATATAAAGAATTACTACAGAAGAGTACAGGCAATTCATAGGTACGACCCGAGGATTCTCATTTCGGATGTCGGAGAAACGTGTGCTCAAAATATCAATGGAATGAATTTAGATCATGATGTATGTAAGAAGGCAAAGGTTTTTAACGACTGCACGCAATTGTACGCAGTTTCGTACCGTGATCCAGATGATTTTATGAAATAGTACTAGCCTGTATTTTAGACGTATTTATATTTTTATAATCTTATTAATAAAATTGTAAAGATCTTTTCTTCTTTCATTGTTCGGGTGTCCCCAAAGAATCAAATCTGTTTTGCATATAATGCAAATTAAATTCTATTTTTGCCTTGCGTTTTGGGACCTGATTTTGTATTATAACATTCTGCATAACGTAATTGTTACGTTTTTACATATTACTGAATTTTCATTAGGATACAGCTAAGATTTTATGCTTACTTTTAGGAATATGGAATTAAATATTAAATAGTAGTACAGTAGTGTATTATTTTACGTAGTTAATTAGGAGCAGGTGTAATTGCGTTACATATGCTTATGTTCTTTTATTCTAAAAGAATCAATGAGTTCAATTGTCTATTTGAGCACAAAACCTATTCCCTAACTACAATGACCTACACAATTCAACCCTCAAGGACTGATGAGTACAACAACAGCTACGGCAACATACATAATATAATCTTGGATCGAAAAGATAGTGTGTATTTTTTCAGCCAAAAGATTTTTCAAAGGCTTGCTATGCTTTCCCATCTCTCTGTAATGTAGACTGATGGACGTATTCGATTTTACTATTCTCTCCTATGGTTCTCAGACTTGGTCATTGACGGATTAGACGAAGTCCGCGTTCGGTTTGCTCCAGTGAACGACCTAACACATTGAATAAGAAACGGACAGATTTGCTCTAAATCAGAGATCATCAACATCGGGTAAAAAGTTACCATTACATGTGAATGGGCAAAACCAGCCAAATTTCTCCTGTGCATATTTGTGCCACACAAGAACGCGGTGGACTCAAAAGCAGCTGCTCGCATGAGGTGGTTCAGTATCTAAGCACCTAGCACACCCAGGATTTGTGACCCGTTGCGACGGTAGCGTAACTTGCCATTGTGCTTTAATTTTGTGGGAATCGAAAGCCGTCTATTCACCGAGACACTAGCAATGCTACCGTTCACCGTCAACGTTAACCCCTTCAGCAATGCTAAATCAATCGTTGATATATTGAAGAACTAAAATATTTATGGAACATGGCTACTGGATGAAGTGGCAAGGAACCATCGATTAAAATTTGTACATGATACGCTTTAACTCTTTTAAGGCATGAATTTTAATACAACGCATCTCACAATAAAAATCTACATAGAAATAGAGCAGTACACGTTTTATGAGGGTGCTCGTGCGTGATGATGATACAATTACGTACGAATTTTTTGCACATTGCACACTGAGTACTGTTTAGATCTTCAACAAATCATATGCTTGACAAAAGAAAAATAATTCTACTTAAACTTATAAAGGATGCGATATTTTAATTGCCTTTGCCAGCTTCGTTATGTTTTTTATTTATAGCAACACTACATTGACCCTTATTAGACGTTAACTCATAAAAAAAGATTTTCTTTGCGAATTTCTAAACTTTAGACAAGACATACAAATAGATTATAACAACAACACAATTGTTATATTACGTTTTTACAAGAAAGGATTCCCGTTTTCAATTTTCTTTTAAGTTCTAGACTTGCTAACGTCATTAAAATGTTCTAAAAGAATCTTCCCAAGAAATCTGTTGCAGACAAGAATTGTGTTGTTTAATCAACGGAGTGCTTTCCTAAGAACTCTTTCTAGATAAGACACGCTTCTTACACATCCCAACGGTTGCTAGATAATATAACCGCATGTAACCGTCTCAAATAAAATTATTAGCCAACATTGTCTTGGAAAATTGTTTTGTTTCATTGTGCTCGCTTTATGAGCAGCACTCCTCCACATTTAAGTGTTAATGGTATACGTATAGCTCGCATTTTCTGGGATGTTATAATGGTTAATGTACGGAATGTTCTTTATTCCTCCTCTAGTCATTTATAGAATATCTGCGTGCCTCATTGAATTATAAATTTATAACATAAGAACGTGGGTCCTAAATAAATTTGTCTAAATATATTCGCCTACTATACATTTACGCTTAAAATATGTATATTTATACATATTAAACATCTTATGCCAAAACTTGATATAAGAGTTTTGAAAATAAATTACACAATGGTTGGTGGGTATACTATTTGGATGAGTTCGATCAAAATTTCGGTTAAACATAAAGATATTGTACCTTATACATATTATTACGATTCTTGTATAAAGCTATTCATTTACTGTATTTTAATATTGTCCTTTGCGTTGGATCAAGTCAGTTTATACAACCGCTTGGGTCGACAAGTAATATGACATTAATATTTCGATAGTGTTATACTTTGTCAGACATCCTATCAAGCACGTATAATAATAATGAAAATCATCTCCTTTTAAGCATCTGCAATACATACAATATTGCTTTAGGTACTGTAGGCTCTGTCACTACTATCACTTTTAGATTGGTATTCTCAGCCTCAGCTGAGGATACAAATATATATTTACTAGCAACGCCCCGCGGTTTCACCTGCGTAAGTCCCGATCCCGAGGGAATATCGGGATAAAAAGTAGCCTATATGTTAGTCCAGGTCTCCAGTTTTTGGCGCGTTTTGGCGTGAAAGAGTAACAAACATCCATCCATCCAAACTTTCACATTTATAATATAAGTAGGATTATCATTTTGTGGTGTGTAACCTGTACCCCGTATTTCATTAACACCTCACAACTTACAGTACATATTGACCCTGCCAGATCCATAGTACGTCAAGTTCATTTAAGCCACGAATGTCCCCTCATATACCATGTAAAGGTATATGAGTATATGAGGTATCTGAGGTAAATCGTCAAATTACTGGCCTGTTGGTCTAGTGGTTAGTGATGCTGACTTCAAAACCAGAGATCGTGGGTTCGATTTCCACCCAGGACAAATAATTGTGTGATGTGCATGATGATTTGTTCTGTGTCTGGGTGTAATTTATAAATATGTAAGTATGTTTATCAGTAGTCTGGTTACCATAGTACAGGTTCTGCCTAGTTTGTTTGTAGATGTATCAAGTTATTATTATTATTAAAAACATGACTATCAGCAATCTATCTTGATGATACCCTCTCATAATGAAGTTCTCATTGCTAATAGGGTGATTTTTTAATCAAATATGATGCCAAAAGTCCAGTCACGTATTTCGTAAATATGTTACTACTTTTACAAGAAACTATTCTATTTTTATTCCAGAGTTAGTACTTCTCACACTGCTGATGGCCTACTCCTCATATGCGCGCATATCAGTAATGTATGCTCACGAAAAGCTAAGCGATATGGTTGCAGAACAATGCTTGAGTGAAATGTACCCAAAATTCAAACGGATTGAGCTCCAAGAATCAGATGAACCCTGCATCATTTTTTGTGTGCTAAAGAAGTTCGGTATCATGAGCCCCACAGGAGTTATTAATTTAGAAGTTTACAGGTAAGAGGTTTAAGTAATGCTTACTCTAAGGTGGATCACTATAGTGATCACTGCCTTAATAACTTATTCTGATTTTATTACTTAACTAATTCAATCAAAGCCTTACAAAGTGGAAAATCTAATATGAAATAATGCCTACTATTATTCTAATTATATTCTCCATATAAGGAAAACGAACCTTTTACAACGCAAAGCCGTCAGACATTACTTATTTTCTGACGAACAAAATGTGCGTACGTAGTAATTAGTAAAAATCGAAAAAATTACGTAAATTTACTTATATTCTGAGTCTTGATTTTTATATCGAATGCGTAAAGAACTATTTTAATACTATTTGTAAGCAAGACAAGACAAATCTTGGAGGCCAAAACTCCCCCAGACCCATTTAAAATGTCGCCGGGAGTAAGATCGCGGGCGCAAATAAATTTTCGCATATTTTATCGAGCTTTAAAGAGTCAGGTGTAAATAACCGCGAAAACTGTCTGGTAATATTAATTACCACTTTTAAATGGTATTGTGTACTACATATATCTAAGAAGACCTAACTATCAAGCATGCATAACTTCAGATTCTCTACTAATAAGGGCCGGCGGCCCTGGGCTCTTGGTATAGTATCTAACACGATATCATTCAATCTATCGTGTGTCACGCACTCGCTTTTATTTTCACACAACCATAAAGGTAAATGAGCACGCCCCTTATAAACGGTTAGTAATGTCTATAAAGACAATACTGGTAATGTCTATAGAAAGACAGGCCTGTTGACCTAGTGGTTAGTGACTCTGACTGCTACACCATAGGTCGTGGGTTCAATTCTCACCCGAGTCTGAGTGTTCTTTGTGTCCGTTGATTGTATGTTTGTAAAGTGCCCCGCGACGCAGGAGCTATGCCTAATGCAGGAGTGGTCTTTCAAAAAAAAATTAATGATTCTGTTATTTCAGGAAACGTGTCCAGATTGCTCATCAATTAGATCAAAGGACCATACTAAACGATTACGGAGGTGCCTGTATGGAGAGCGCCGAAGCGGCGCAACACAAACAAGACGTGTGCAAAAAAGCCAAAGTGTTCAACGACTGCACACATTTGTACAAAATCCTATTGAAATAAAACACTATTTTTATCTACCTAATCTATTATTTCTTCAGACGACGACCCAGTTACTATTTCAGACCGAGATTTTCTGTCCATTAATTAATTAGATTGTCGGGCCGAAGTAATTTCTTTGACGCCTATGGCAAAAACTGAGGTGAATTACAGCCACGATTTGCCTCAACAAAAGTTTCGGTTGATAAACATTAAACTTGGTTCCCATTTCCGCAGAAATTCATGGAATAAATTTCAATTATAAATAAAGCTTTAATTAATATAAAAGTGCTCGACTGTCCGTTTAACAGGTAGGTAATATTTTAAGGCACTTTTTTACATCTGGCAACTCGATAAAAAAATTAGGGCAAACGAACAAATAACATTGAACACAAATTAAATTGAATTTTTTGCACAAATGGTTTGTCAAAAAAGCAATTACGATTTCCTACTAATTCGTATGAAAAAGATTGGTCGAAACCTCATGAAAGCCAAAACACACGCTTCAATGAACTGAAAATAATCTGAGTGTAAAATATACACTGGTGTATGTTCGTGACATTTCCGAAAAATTAATTTAACAAAGTCCAAAATTACTTCCAATTTAATAAACTAATATTTCTTTTAATTTGAGGTTTATTTGTTACACTATGTTATAAGCCTAAATTGCGTTTCTATTGTTTGTAATAGCAGCTTTACGAAAGGTAATTCAATAAAACACGAATTCTGCGAAACACTAATAATGATTTACTAATATGTCTTTCAGAATTCGTTTATTGTATAGTAAAGCTTGAACATCAATGTTGAAATAATGACCTCAAATTCATTTGCCTGACTTTTAATTAAGTCTGTAGAAAGAAATCATTAAGAGAAAAAAGGTTAGCTCAATTGCGTGGCTAAATTCTCGGAGGCAGGAGATGAAGGGCAAGATGTACTAATAAATTTGTATTTATACATTAATTGATAAGTGGTCTTCAAAGGCTAATTGTCTCATTATATTTTTATGTTTTCTTTCTGTTATAAGTTCAAAAAAGTAATTTGGTTTTAAGGTTTCTGTTCTACAACTGTCCTGTTTTTCTTATGGACATTATTAGTCTTGTGGTTTCTTGGTAAAGATAAATATGATTAGGAAGATAGAGATATATAGAGTAGGCCATCTTATATTTTTAGACTTTAGTTTTAAACTTTCATAAGAAAATCTCTTTTCTGATCATTACAAAGATCTGTTTAAACGTTTAGTTTAATACACTAATCCTATCCTACTAATATTATAAACGTGAAAGTTTGTGAGTATGGATGGATGGATGGATGATTGTTACTCTTTCTCGCAAAAACTACTGAACCGATTGCGATGAAACTTGGTATGTAGATAGCTGGAGACCTGGATTAACATATAGGCTATCCCCATATTCCCACGGGATCGAGACTTACGCGGGTGAAACCGCGGGGCGCAGCTAGTTTATCATAAAATTGTATAAATATGCGTTTAATTTTCTATTAAAATATGGTCAATCAATATTGTTTCATATAATTAAGTTATATCTAAATTTATGACGATTACTGTAACCTTACTGTTCCAATTTATAAAACTAAACGTTCTGGATTTTTCATTAGTACTTAATAAACATTAATTTCAACGTTTTAATTAGTACTATTGTGAATCTATATACTAATATTATAAAGCTGAAGAGCTCGTTCGTTTGTTTGGTTGTAGGCGCTAATCTCAGGAACTAGTTGTTCGAATTGAAAAATTATTCTAGTGTTAGATAGCCCATTTATCGAGGAAGGCTATGGCTATATAACATCACGCTATAACCAATAGGAGCGGAGCATCAATGAAAAATGTTGCAAAAACGGGGAAAGTTTGCAAACGCGACCTGTTTGCGCGGGTCAACTAGTAAATAATATTGAGTATAAGAATACTTTAATTAATTACTTTTAAACAAAGAATTTTCCCTGATCCCAGCCTTTTAATTATCTACATTAATAAAAAAACAGCAAGCTCAAGCGACATAGTAAGCGTAATAATAATGTACATCGGCTTTTCTCTGTGTGTTTCATTACCGATTTTTTTTTTATTATGGTAACGAGGTTTATAAATAATCATGAAAAAGTTAGAGATTCCTAAAATACTTGACACATGACTATTACTATTACTTTAACTTAACTCCAAGTCGGAAATAATTGCTACAAAGGGTTTTATTGTTTTAACCCCTTCATCCTTCATTTGTAGCCCAATATGGCTATCCTAGGTCCCCCCCACCCCCGGGCGGAGTTGTGCTAAAGCAGTGGGGGGTGAAAATGTATCCCCAAAGGGGTTATTTTCGAGATTTTATGGTTACACCTCCTAAATGACTCACAATATCGAAAACATGGTCATTATAAAAGTTTTAGAACATTAAATTCTGCATTAAATGAGACTAAACGTACATTTTTTTCTACAAACGTAGTAGTAATTTTAATTAACAACTAATTACAGCTGTTGGTTAATCATATTAAGAGACCAATATCTTTAAGTATCAAGTGAAATACTAGTTCTAAAACAAAAATTAAATATAGTATATATTATTGATATGAATTATTTAATAAATACTTCGTTATTTTACAAGTTTACCAGGAAAATGTAACACTTTATCCTGTCTCGAAAAATTTTATAGATAAGAAACACATAATTGAAATGCTTCTATACAAAACAGGCTTAACAAAATCTGAAGCTATTTGAAATTCAAATTGGAAATCCTTTGAAGGCAATCTAGAGGCGATTTTAAAATAAAACCATTTTTTTCCTAAAAGCGTTACTTTATTGTGTTTTTAAAAGATAAGCACTGTAATATCATTTAAAAGCTTTCTTTAGTAACAATAAAAGATTTAAAGTATTTCAATTTAGGAGAAAAGAAATACAATGTATTTGTTTCCTTGTATTTGTCTGTAACATTCAGGGGTTCCGCCTCGATAGGAAATTCCACCTCGAACGTGTATTCCATAAAGGTGTGGTTAAAGGGGTTATGTTTAATTATTCTGACATTTCATAAAACAATAAATAATAAGATATTCTATATACAACTTACACATTAAAACTAATAAAAAAAGAAAAAGAAATGTATATGGGCTATTTACATGCATGCGTCATAAAATTCCTCCACATCGTCGCCTACTGGCAGTGTTCCCAGAAGGCTGGCAGCATTGCCACGTTGAATGGCAATGCTAATTCTCTGTGCAAGAAAAAAGCCCGCCTTCTGGTCACGAGAAGTGTCGATCAGTCACTCGCTTAGCTAATTCCTTATAAACGGAACGAGCACACCGACCCCATGACCCAAGCGTTTCGACCCCAAACGGCTCAAAAACATAGTTACCAACTAAATTATTGTATTTACGCAGTTTGAGGCTTTCTGCTGATGCAGCAGCAGCGGCAGCACAACCAGCTGTACTTGGAAGATGTGATGGCGCGAGGGTGTCAACGCAGGTTGCGTCCCACACCAAAGGCCTACCCATCTTCCATGGCAGTAACGACATACCTGGTCACCATATATATCTGGTCTCTTCCCATCGTCTCGTACCAGACCACTAGGTTCACGTACGGCTGGCATGCCGGCGGTGACAAGAGCACGACGGATTATGTCATTAAGATTGGCATGTCGAGATATACGGCCTGCGCTTCTGCTACAAGAAAGGCCATGGTGTCCGAGACTGTCGACAGCTTCTCCACAGTGACAAAGATGCGGAAAAACACAAGGAGCTCATAAACGAAGGCAAGTGGCAAGGCGAAATGTGTTATCGTCCAACAAGGTGCCTATGTTGGGCGATGGAAGTGCCTGAATCCATAGGCCTGATTCCCATTCTCCCACAGCCAACAAACGACATTGGATGCGGTGTCAATTAAATAATTCGTTCTTAAAGTGCATAACGGCGCGTCCCATTGCCTCTGAGAGAATGGATTAACAGGTAAAAGAGTATTGGGACAAGCTATCTGCCAAGCATTTATGGCATCAGTCTTGCAGGACACTTCAGAATTAACCAGTGTGTTTTTATTTGAATTTTCCTGGTTAACTCTTCTGTGCCATGGACCGAAGACAAAAATGCTGGAAGACTGACATCTGAAATTTTGCGAACGCCAAGACTACGTAGTAAGTAAGGTGCTACCACATCGCTGCTAAAAAGCAACCTAGCTGCCCCTCTTATATCACCTTCCCTCAGTTTTGTTTCCACGAAAGTAAAATTGTTGCTTTTATAATTACAAAAAAATGATAATTTTGGATCGAAATAAGTCGTAGTATTAAGGCAATTCTTTTTAATTTGGGTTGTGAAAGATTTTTGGGTACTATTATGTTTTTTTATGTATAAAACTCTATAAGGGAAGGTAAGCAAATGTTCCCAAGCCGATATCGACTTCTCCCGGACAACAAGACCTACACAATGGGCTAAATGATGAGCAACAGTAGGCCTTGCACCACGGGGAACTCTTTTAAAAATTGGAACGGAATTTTTTAAATGTGTTAACTTTTGCCAAAAGGGGATTTGGGAGGTGTTTGGTGAAATTTCACCAACTGATGGAGGAACAGTGGGACATGAAAGTACATTTTGGGACCTGTGAATTTTTCCGTAATGCACTTTCAAGCCTCGCTGACCTTTGAAAAAACGGTCCTGAGGACAAAGAGGAAATCACACGAGGTTGCTTATTGACGCAGCGGGTTGACCTGAACACATTGCCACATTGCCACTGTTGTTGGCGCTCATAAACATTAAAATATAATTATTTACAGAAAATAGAAAAACAGTCTAAAATAATACAAAACACATTAAAGTCAACATTGACAGGCGCCTGCGTAGTCCTGTCGGCTTTCCTTGGCAACGGATGGTATGAGGGTGATTAAATAAAAACGGCATAATATGCGCCTAGAATTGCTTCATGAACCACTATTCATTGAGTCTTCGCGTTCATCAACACTGGTGTTATTCTTGCCACCATTTTCAGCACACTACTAATTCTAATGTTAATGGTAATGGTTTCTGTCCATGTAACCACAGCTTTAGCAACTTCTTTCTGAATTCTGTTATATCAATATAATATCACAGACTGAGACTTCTACTTCAGAATGTTTTAGAAAACATCGTAGGGTTTAGTAGATTTTTATAATAATATTATTTTTGACAAAGAAACCTATTGTTGCGGTGACATTTTGTAGGGAATATTTTGACCAATAATAAGTGAAATTAGTATATATATATATATATATATATATATATATATATATATATATATATATATATATTATTTTATTATGGACTCTATCCCGCGCAAGAATCAGCGCAGGAATTCCGCCAATGTCAAGTGTTTTAAATTAGTTTATAATGAATTATATTTGCATGTCAAATAGTGTAATATGCATCTGAATGTCAACGCCAACATGACATGGTTAATTATATTTTAAACCACCTTCAAAAAAGGAGGAGGTTCTATGTTCCACTGTATATTTTTTTTTATGTATGTTCACCGATTACTCAAAGACGCCTGGACGTATATGGAAAGTTCTTCTTTTGTTTGAAGATCTGATGATGGGATTCTGGAGAAATCGAGGGAATTCTTCAAATTTTGTAGGCACCCTTGAAGCGATTTGGGTATTTTGAAGTCGGTGATACATTTTTTTAAAAATAATTATAATGTACCTACAATTTGTCTTTAACTATGTATTGTTAGAGCTCTTCATTAAACTTGAAAGGGCACATAATACAGTAATACTTAATCAGCATCAGGCTGTTTTTTGTACTAGTCTTTCAGACATACTTGTGTTAAGCAGCAGACTTCTAAACGCTGAGATTATGAAAGTGATTAGGATAAAAAATCGGGATATAAATTTGGATGGGAAAACCTTTGCAAAAACTGTCAAATTATGACGTCATTTTAAAAACAACATTATTTTTTTCAATAACGTTTATTTCCAAAAAGAAGCAAATAAATTTCTCAAAATCTTTTCTAAAGATATTTGTAAATTGAAAAGAATTGATAGACAGCTACAAGATTAACCTGAAAAAGAAAACAAAAAAATTAGTAAGACGGATTTCTTAATCAGATATTTTGAGTCGCAACGTTGTTCAGGCTTAAAAGGAAACTCAGTAATAGTAGACTTTGAGAAAGAAACAGAAAATGTTTCATAACCACAGCAAAAATCATTGCAAAAGTTTAAGAAGTAAACTAACTTACCGCTCAGCAGTTGAGAGATGACAAACATTGCGATCTTTTGTATCCAACACCAAATAGAACAGCCCTTTTTCTGAGGTTCTTCTTCTTCCTCTTCTTCTCCTTCAGCCCTCGTGGTTGCCGCTACTGTGGTCTCCTCTTGACATATCACCAAGCCTATGAAGAATGTTAAGTAGGCTACTACCAGCACCTGCATAATTTTCTTCGACATCATGGTTATAAGTGTCTTGATGTTCTAATTTTCTTCTGTCTACATGTGCGTTTCCGAAAGCGAACGAAACGTAATGACCAAATGATTTTTGGTTATTTTTAATGTTTCGTAATTGTATCGTTATCATTTTGATTCTGATCTGTTATGCTTCATGCTCTCAAATGATGTGTATTATAATAATTATGTTTGTAAAATTATTCATATCGGAATCGGAAACATTAAGTAGATAAATTTATTTATATGAAAGGAAATCATTATTTTGATAAGCCAATGTAAAACAGTGGGTGAATTTTTTGGGAGATATGTCGTTATCTAAACATCAAGCTCACAGATTCAATATAAATCACCTCTTCGAGTTTAAGTTTTTCCGTAAGTATAGAGGAATTGGTTTGATATTATGAATTGAATGTCTTTCAGTGCAACTTTTCGGCCGCGTTCTGGTTAGAGTAAAAATATATAGTTATAAGAGTTTATTCGCGAGGGAGCGCTCATATTTAATTTAACCTACCATTATTTTATTTCAGAATTATGAACAGAAACGTGAAAAGTGCGAATCTGACTTGCGCACCGAGGGTTCCGTAAGCAAACAAACTTGTATGTAGATAGTACGTCCATCTCGTCAATCAATTCTCGACGATGTTTTCAGTTCTAAAAATACTCTGACATATCTTTTGATTGCGTTGACTAAGAAGCTTAATTTTTTTGGCACCTTCTTAATCTACTACTACTTAACTGTATGGATGGCGTAGCGGTATTAATAGTCGCCTGTGTAACTGCACCTTTTCCAGACTAAGTTGGGGTCGGCTTTCAGTCTAACTACGATACGGCCAAACTTCGGTATTTTATGAGGAGCGACTGCTATCAGACCTTCACAACCCAAGTACTAGACGATATCAAAGTTCTGTAGTTAGGCCAGGTTGTCGGACTTTTTAGGGCTTCAACTATCCATAACGGATGCCACAGACGTTCTTATGGCACCCGGGACCGATTGTTTAACGTGCTTTCCGAGGCACGGAGGGGTCTCAATGTGTTAAGAATGGTCACCCATTCTAAGACTGACCTGGCTAGTTTTACTTAACCTTGTAATGTGCTAACCTGCTCGGTTACCACTTAGCCATGAGCCCCTCTTAACTGCACTGCATTATCTATATTATTTAGATATTTGTAATTGTGTTGTGGGTGGGTACGTCGATAGCATGTTTGTAAGGTATATATTGCAGCTTCAATACACGGGCTATTTACCACTGAGCAGTTCATAAGTCTATCTTATGAAGACACTTGACAAACACACTGCGCTTTCCAATCTGTAGAAATCAAAGAGGACCTTTCTTTCGCAACATTTGTTGGTGCTTCGTACAAAAAAATTAAGTACAACACGTTACTGCCTGGATCAAGAATGGTATTGCGGCGTCACCTCATAAGAATCTTTTAGAAACTGTATGATTTATTTGATGTAATATATTACAGATAACTACATTCACATATTACGTCACACACATAACTACGACACAGTAAAATATTGTGATTATGACAAAAGCTACAGTTTACTTTGGTCATGCCCAGCCCACGTGAGACACCGTGAACTTTGACCATTAACGTCACGGTTTCGGTTACGATTCACTTAAGTAAGCAGTGACTACTGCGAACAGATCAAATATTAGTCGTATGACATCCCATTAGACCAATATCCCGCAACCCAATTTGAGTGCTTTAGTGTTTTGTTCGTTTATAGCATTTTAGGTTTAGGTATATGGGTTGTATTCTGATTAATTTAGCAAATATGGCTGTGTGCTAAATTAATTAGAAGAAAACAACATTATTGCTCTTCAATCACATGACTTTCCAATAACCCGCAGACAATGGCTACACGTATTAAAACAGAAAAAAAAAGTGAAATGACAGCACTTATTGTAGTTATAACAAAACAATTGAGGATTAATAAAAATGTATGATCAAAATACAAAATTAAATATACTTCAAACTTACCATCAAAATCTAATTGTATTATATTTTCATATTCATTTAATAGCAGTAAAAACTTGCCAGTTATCTGATATGATTTTGAAATCAATAAAACTTAACATGATTCTCCGTTTTCAATGTTAATTTAAACGTAGATTGTAGAGCATATTATTCTTATTAAATTTAATAAAATGACATGTTGTTTGGATCGCTCTATACAGAGATGTAAATGTACTCTATACAAAATCCATCGGAAAACAGTGCATAGCACTGTCATTCATCAATCATCCTTTAGTAAGGCTTCACTTTTATGAAAATAATCAATGGCTTTAATCTAAGACCAAGCTAATATCTTTTTGCTGTAGGTTATTAACGATTGGATAATTTTTTAGGGCTTTCAGCTAAACTCAACTCCTTACAAGACACAGATCATTCGAAACTAGGTCAGGAATCAGGGATATCTTTATGGTATCCTCATTTCGATACGTCTAATATAAAATCTCTAAAACATGTATTAGTTATTTGGCTACCCTAAAGTGATAAAAAAACTGTTTCAGCAATGCTTACACGTTTACATATATGTGACTCCTAACTAGAAACCAGCTTAGGCTCGTATTAGGATATGGACAAATTGGACAACAAAGCTAAAGATAAAAAACTTTTATAATTAAGAAAAAATAATGAAATACACCTTCGGAAACTAGTCAATAAACATTTTTTTTGGGTTGGAGACATCTAAGGGAAATGGCAACATTACAAGTTAAAATAGTTGAAGAAAGAGAACTGTTCTTTTGCCTGCTTTTGAAATTGGTAATTTAGTATATTATTTGTCTTTTGTATTTGTACTCGTATAGCTTCCGTTCGCTTGTATATACTTTATGTTTTACCTGAATGCGTATGTTTTATTAATAACAATGCTACTTGGAAAGTGCTTTTACACCGTAAATGATTTTATTAATTTTGAAACCTAAAAGGTTAAGTACAATTTCGGATGCCTATGATAGGCGAATATGACGGGCTGTTTTTTGATGTTATCACCTAATGTACCATATTCTTGGTGGATAAATATCTTACTTTATTATATCTACTAATGGAAAGGCTATTGTCGTTTCTAGGATAACAGTCTTTCAGGGACTTCGAGAGATGAAACCGGGACAACGGAAGCGGCAAAGCCTCTGTTCTTTTGGAGATTAAATACTGCTACCTGGCGAATGGTTTTAGAGACAGCAGAGGATCTCTAGACCGCTCTGTTCCTTCGCGGATATTTCTAATTAACGAAGTAAAGAAAAGGTAAGAAATCTGACGGGTGAGACGTTTCTGGATCTCGCAGCAGCAGATATGGTCTGACAGACTTCCACTCGACCCAAGCTAAGACTGTAAGCAGCGAGAAGGAAAACCTCTGAAAGAATCACTATCATCGGAGTGGCCTGTTGATGGTGATGGCGAGTAATGCGACCGACACCAGATTGACAGCTCAAGAAATATGTCGTGCTTATGTCTCGCGCGAACTCCTTGAGTCGGGCCAAGATATTAGGTGGATTATTGGGTGGATGTAGATTCTTATTTCTTTGCTATTAACGCATTTCATTTTAATCAAATCAAAACAATTTATTTCAATAATAGGTATTTTTGTATTGTCAGGAGTAGGAGTCAGTCAGACTAAGTTAGTCGTCAAGCTAGTTGCCTGTTCCAATACTTAGATTCTATGGAGAAGAACAGCCAAGAAACTGCAAGGACACTCTTTTTCAAAATGTTTTTTTACAAATTTCTGGTTACATTGCTTATAAGCGTAAATAAAATGTGAGGAAAATGTAATATATTATTCTAAAATAGAAATAAACGCGCTAATTACTACTATACATTTTCAAGTAATAGCAGTCCGGAGATGACCAGCCCCGACCAACGGCACCCGTCCCCGAGCATGATGCCACACGCCAGCCATCGTATAGATCAACCGTATTGAAGGGAGCCAAACGACCCGACACATACGCCATCATCGGCAGAACTTCTAGGCGATACTCATCTTTTCTATGTTGCTTGGCAGTTCTGAGTAACAGCCAAGCAACATAGAAAATTTAACTAAATAAGTGACTACACAGTTCTCATATGAACAATCCAAAATTTTAATAAGTAATAAATAACTAAAAAAATGTAATACCTTCAATGTCAACAAAGTATACCTATAGATAATATCAATGTTGTGTAAAATTAACGATGTCACTAATAATAATGAAAAATATCAATAAAATATACATGTAAAAAAAAACGAAAACAATAGTCAAAATACAGGAAAAGCAGAATATAAAGACCACCACAACTACCTACTCATGTACAGTGCTATGGAGCTGGACCAGCATTCTGCCAAGCAGTGTTATCACCCATATAATCATCAAGTTTATAATATGCTTGTTCACATAGTGTGCATTTTATACAAGTTTTAATTTTTTTCTCACTTAGTTAAGAATATTGGGAGGTATTTTATTATAGAGCTTAACACAATACCCCATAAAAGACTTTTGCACTTTTATTAATCAAAATTTTGGTTAAACTAATTTATTTCCATCTCTCAGTAATAAAATTATGCCTTTCACACCGTTTTGTAAAGAGATGCAATTTTTTTCTGTCACAAATTAATGATAAAATGTACAAACAACATTAAACAGACCAATGAAATTACACAATATAACACCGTTCACGTACCGTTGACACTCCAAGGACATGAACAAACAAACAGTTACGTATTCAATACTGACCATCTGGCCTCTGCCAAAATAAATAAAAAGTCATCCGAATAGTTTCGCAACAATGAGAATTGTTATATTTTTGCAAAACAATGAGTTTCTTCTACGTTTTATAAGCTTTATACGAGACATTTTTGAAAATGCATTAGTCTTGCTACTTTGACAGCAATACCAGGTGAGTGAGAAATACTTGGACCAAAAGGAACCTGGAAATAAGATTTTGTTCTATTTCTGTTAGCATTTACACGTAAGCAGTCATGTTTGTGATTTATGTTTAAATATTTTCGTTTATTGTTTGATTAACATTGGCGTGTGTATAAAGACGAGTTGCGAAATAAGTAATTGGAGTAATTGGATTTATTAAGATGTTTACTGATATACATGATTTTTTTGCAACTCCGACGAAATACATTTTTCAACCGTGCAGTCGGTAGATGATATTATATTAACCTACATGTTTAGGTAATGTCATTTAATGAAAATAAAAGGAATTACAAATATTTTCATTTATTTATAGTAGGTACGTCCCAAAAAAACATGACCGTATAATGATGCTTTTACATTTTCATTTCTTGTCAGACTCGTCATAACCTACGTAATAGACAGAGCCAGTAAGAAAACCTGACTTATAATCCTAAACTAAAACCCTTTTTCACTTTACCTAAAAATATTGGATTAGAAACTTTTTCACTTAATGTGAGATCCATGTAAAAGCTTCGTCATATTTATCGATTCTCCAAGGATTAAATAAATATATTTGTAAGGCCCCTGGTAGCATCTTTGGTTGAAATACAAAATGCCATTTTGGCTATCTCATTTTGGTAAGTACGTTACGCCATTCTTAACCAACAATTGGTTGTCCCATTGAGGGTAGTCCCATTACAACGTGAATTAATAAAACAAATCTTGTACATACTTTGGACACATTTTTTTAATAGAGTGTTTTACAATTCCAAACTTGACTACATATACTAACTTAGTATTCTTTACGATGGTATAATAAGTTTATGAAATCAACTACTCATTAGTAGTAAATAACTGTCATTCAAACATCTATGCCATCCACCCGCAGTCGTTTAAAAAACATACCTACATGTATAATAAGAATTAGTTATTGACACTTCGTTTGGTAAAAGAAAATAGATGGTGTGTTTTGAGTTTTTCCAATTTTAGCTGACAGACTCTTTTATATATAAATTTTATATACCGAAACGGTATAAAAAGAGTGATCAGCTATATAACTGGATTATGATCCAATATGCTGAGTGATGAAATTTACGCCATGTTCAAACTTCTCTGTAGAAATTCGTAACGAAGTAAGGTGCTTATTACAATTTACAGAAACTGGTTTTCTGTTCGCGACCAAGCTGTTGTTCCGAACCTACGTGATTTAAGCCTACGTTAGTAGAAATTAGTTTCACTGTATATGGAACGATTTTTAATATGTCTAACACCTTATACGAGAACTTAATTCTCATCATACAAATTATTTATTTTATTATTAAACTTATTACAAAATGGTTGAAGACATTGTTCTGTTACCGTGGGGAATTCACTATTAATACTCGATACATTTCTGTCCAAAATCTCAATTTCTTTATTTCTGTAGCTACGTACTCACGAAAGCAAGACAAACTTTAACGTTGCCACTTTTTTCTTTGGCCTTGCCTTATCCCGTTACTTGGGGTCGGCTTTCTCAATCATACGACGCTATTTATTTTGGTTCACTAAGGTCCAACTGGTTTTAGATTACGCTGGACATTTGTTATTCAGGTGGTTTGAGGTCTTCCTCTTCCCCTCTCCTTTTTGTCGACATGCTCGCCTGTTAGAAGTAAATGACCATTCCATCTCAACTTAGACTCCTGTCAAAATCAAAATCATTTATTTCAATTGAACCCATTTTATGTATTTTTGAATTGTCAGGAGTAGTAGTAGTAGAAAAAGAGTGTCCTTGACAGTCAGTCAGTCAGCCTAAGCTGACTGACTGACTGTCAAGGACACTCTTTTTAAACATGTTTTTTATAAGTCCCTGGTTACATTGCTTATATGCGCAAATTAAATGTGAGGCCAATGTAACGCATTGTTCTAAACTATAAACAGTCACGCAAATTACTACTATATGAAAGCAATAGTTACACTGTAGTTTATCAGTTATTTTAGCTATATTGAAAATCCCTATTATGTATTCATTTCGCACCTTCTCTTTGAGGGTTACTATCGCCACAGTTTTTCTAGCTTACTTTTTGGCTTTCTCATAACTTTATCTGTCCTCATCTGAACACGTTACTTGCTATATCTTGAACTGACGCTTTTATTCCATTCCGCCATTGCCCGACTCTTTCATAATTGAGATACCTTTGCTGATACCTAGCAAATCTTTTACAGTGGTAACATAGAACTTTTCAAATTTAGACCAAGTAGCCGTTGCCATACATATACTGTCTGATGCCGTCTGTCAGATTGTTTACCTTTTCTGTGTCTAGGCTAAGACATTTTCTCTTAATCACTCTGACCTTCCTCTATTTGATCGGTATTCTAATTTACATGGCCATTAACAGCAATCTATGCTGTGATAGTAAAGGCTCTTCTGGTATCACTTTGCAATCCTTTATCTGTTTAAGTTTGCACTTGTCTCTCAGAATGTAATCTATTTGGGTTTTTGCACTTCCAGTTTTATACATGATGAGATGAGATATGAAGAAGGTTTTAACTATTGTTAGATTTTGTGAAGCTCACTCACATTGTGCTCACTTGTCCGTTATTAATTAATTTGTAATCTCTTCCTATTTGTCCATCTGATACTGACGTCGTAATCCTTTTTAAAGACTTTAGTACCACCATTGCCCGCAGTGAGTCCATATAATGAACGCTCAGACCAGAGCAACCATCACAACCAAAACGAGAATGTTTTTACCTACAATTTAAGAAAATATGTTTAGCCGTTCGTAGATCATCAACTATTTTCTAATCGTTGAATTGATTTTTGAGTCGGGGGTATTTTAAATTTTTAATCTATACTTGTAAAGGAATAGCAATCTACATCGGATCTTTCCAATTTTAGAATGAAATTAAAATTTAATGAATAAATCACTGGAATTGATTTCAATACTGAAATAGAAACCATTTGCCATAATGGTGTGAGGTAGGCGACACTGATTGATTACCCCGACCTAGACCAACCGATAGAATTGTCGTCAGTTAGAAATGAAAGTCGATAATGACCAAAAGATACGATTAATCTGTCATTAAGTAAGAGTAGGAGTTCAATTAAAACATTTCTTCAATCTTCGGTGTCCTAGACTACGCAACCGGTCATCACAAAATTTTATATACACCTTATACAGAAAAGGACATAGTGTTCATGGAGAATAAAAAGTTTTTTTTTTATGATATAGGGGGCAAACGAGCAGACTGGTCACCTGATGGTAAATGACTACCGCCACCAATGGGCACCTGCAACTCAAGAGTCACAAGTGCGTTACCGCCCTTTAAAGTGGGAGTAGGGGAAGAGGGGAGAGGGGGGGGGAGGGGGCAGAGGGGAAGGATGGGAATAGGGGAGAGGGGTAGAGGGAAGGGTTAGGGCCTCCGGTAACCTCACTAACGCCATGAAAAGCAATGCAAACATTGCTTCATTACCGGTTTTCTGTGAGGCCGTGGTATCAATCCGGTCGAGCCAGCCCCTACGTGCCGAAGCATGACTCTCCCACGAGAACAAGTACTGTTCCCGAGGGAATATAAAAATAACTTTTAGATAATCGTAGTAGTTCTAAATTCGGCTGTATGTATTTTTTCTTATAAATGTAATTTACGCTCTCTCGTAAGCGCAAATTTCTATGATTATATTAGGGACGTCCCGGACGTGCTATTTCAGATTGGTATAATATGTGTTTTTACTATCATACATAATTTGAAACTTTACTACTTATAAATTAAATCTACCCTCTACTTATTTTTATATATTTCCAAATAAATACTTGTATTTTTAACATTAATTTGGTTAAAGAAACAGAAAAAACAAATAAGAATACGTTATTCTTGTTCAGTTTGTTGTAGCGGTACCTAATATACACAATTATTACATGAATACATTTAGTTATGTGGATTAAATAGGCTGTTTGCTGCCTTTTTAATTTCTACACATTGTTTGCTCAGATTTCGACGCATACAAATAAAAAATCTGTGTATTTTGTAGGATATCAAGGCTATAACCACCCATTACAAATAATAGGTATGCAACTCATCTACACGTTTAGAAGGATGTCAAAAGCGACATTTTCGAGAATCAGATTAAATGTACCACATAAAGCATAACTAGCATATATCATCTTTTCTGTAGTCATGGTGGCTCGCAATTCCGTGTAGCTATTAATCTGTATTATTATTTACTTAGTCTCCCCAATGCACAACAGTCTCGTATATGTTAGCAACAATCTCACCACTATTGCTATAAACTATCAAATTCACTAAATAACAGTAACTGCTATGTTGTTCGTACTTCAATCATCACTCAAGTGATCAACTTATAATGCATGTTTAGCCTTTTTATCAACCATCAATGTTAGGCCGACCAATATCGTGGGTTACCGGTAAAACTAATCATAATAATGTCTATTAATTATTTTTTGTTAAATAGTGAACTGTTTTATCATCTATTATAGTTTGCCCCTATTTTTTATACAATAAATACTAGTTTTAGTGTTTCGACAAAATATATTTAAAATAAATAAAATGGTATAAGCACTCTTTGTGAAACAACTGGAAATGCCTTTTTAGCAAATATAACATTACTGTAAATGAATGAATATTGATGTCCGTTACAAAAATACAAAATTTTACGATCATATTATTAATTATTTCTTATTGTTTCAGCAACATGCAGTTATTACAGATTATATTATGTTTGGCTCCATTAATTTCGGGTTTTCGAGTGCAGCGATCTTCAGGAACGTTAGTTGATTTTGCGGATCCTAAGGTAAGACTATAATTTAAAGGACAACGTCACGAATTACTAATTAGATGGCATACAATACTGGTTCTATTATAGATAAACAAATATTATAAAAGAACAGAGTAAGACCGATTTAATTCTGGGTGTCATATAAATATAACATGATATGTATTCTAATTTGAAAAATATTTAAAAAACTAGCATAATGACATAGATGTTAAATTTTCATATTTTGTATGTATAGTTTTTATAAGATTTTGTTTAACCTATATATCTGGACTTTCTAAATATGTATATGTTACGAGCGAAGTGATTAAACATTGCACTATTTATAATTCCGGGGCGATATGAATAATGACAAATATGTGATTAATACTAATATAAACTTTTTTATTTATCACATTATCTGGCAATTATGAACATTGCTACATAACTTTCAGATCAAATAATTGGTGACCAATTTTATGAAATAAATATATTGGATTAGAAAATTGTCTAGAACACAACAAATAACGACGAGTTATCCCCTCACTAGGGATAACGATAAAGTGTTATTTTTTTTTTCTTTTTTTTTCTTTTTAATAAAGAATACTAGCAACGTGGGTCACACATTACTAGTATTCTTGGTAACCCCTCCAGCTAGGCTAAATGCTTGTGTTAGGAGTGGGTTCACGTCGGTAGTGCACTGATTGGGGTTCGAACCCGCAACCACTTGATCGCAAGTCCGACGCCTTAGCCATTACGCTACCGCCGCTATTATGTCACTAAAACAATAACTAAAACCTTACAATGCAATGCTCCGTCACAAGTGTGCAGAATTTACTTGTTAAACAAAACTCTGACTAAGCTTAAACACCGAATACTTGTTTTTTTTTTAAGATTTTTACACAAATAATATTCGTTCTCATCAAAATATGTTATCATTAACACAATTTAATAAAACACATATTTTTATTACTGCCCTATAGGACATTATTCACATAGCTCGGTCAATTTGTTTATGGCAATCGTTTTTATCTTATTAATCAACATTTTTCAAATAGCCGGGACATTATGAATAATGCCCTTTTAATAACGTCTTGGTCCATAACATATTACATAAAGCTGAAGATTGTTTTTTGATGAAATGCTCTAATGTCTGGCACTACTATTAGAAAAAATCTTTTTTACATTTGATAATCCAATTCTTGAGGAATGTTATAGGCTATTCAGGCTACGGCCCGTTTTTGTTTTTCTTTTTCGTCTGAAAGACCCCACGGGTCATCACATCACCGGAGGCAACGGTGAAGTGGTATGTCAGAATTGAACTGACTAAAACCGCAATGTTCCGTTACAGGTAGGTTTATTGCAAAGGTCTGAGCATTGACCATAAACGCGGTTGAAACTGTGGGAAATAGCTATTAAGTAAACAAAATAAGCGACGGTAGCGTAATGGCTAAGGCGACGGACTTGCGATCAAGTGTTGGCGGGTTCGAATCCCACCCAGTGTACTACCGACGTGAACCCCCTCCTAACACAAGCATTTAGCTTAGCTGGAGGGGTTAACGAGAATACTAGTAATGTGTGACCCACGGTGCAAGTATTCTTTATGAACAAAAATGAGGCTCGTAAATAATGCACATGCGATTATCGCATTTAAGTATTTGGTATATTGACTACTTTTCTCTTTCTAATATTCTTGCTCTGATAAAGTATCCGCCGGCTCAATACATTTACTGTGTTGAATTTTAATTACTATATCATTTTTAAATATCGTTCATACATACAGTTTTCATAAATGTGGGTTTCATCGGTCATCAACTTCAAATCAGATTTATTTAATAATCTGAATAGAATTCGGATTCCAAAACAAATAATACATTGTATTTGGTATTGTTTTTCAGAATGTCTTTTCTAATAGTTGAAATATTTATTCTTAATAACTGTAATGGTATCATTTTACTAATAATAAAAATTATGACATGAAAGAAAATATATTCACACTCTAAACCTAATGGCGAAGGAAACACGGGGATGACCTAAAGTCGTTGTCCTTGAAAAATAGCAATCAGTCAACACCCTTACTAATATCAGCCAGACAAGAGTAAATGAAAAAGCCTTTATAGCACCTGTTTCCTGTTTTATATTGATGTTTAGTACACCTTTTGTAATTTAAAAAAAAAACAGGATATATGACATGTACTATTTATTAAGGAAATGCAGTTTTTTTTAATTTCATAATTGTCATGTGGACAATATGTTTAGATGATCTCTTTCCCTCTCATAAGTTCTCATTGTTTTATTGCAGTGAAACTCTCACAGCTTACCTAATTTTGTATATTCAGAACGTCGCTCTAAATAACTTTTTCTACAAAATGTATTCATTATGTACATAATGTATATAAATATGTAAATTACGAACCTATGAGTCGTTAGTTACAATAATACTTCTACAAAGCAGAATTTTAGTGCATCAAAAGTTATTTAATAATTAAATTTCCATTATTGAATAAATTTCTCGACACAAAAAAAATATTCAGTTGATTGAATATTAACATTCCCGCAACAAGTCGACCGTGAGCGCCAAGAAGCTATGTTAAAAAAGCCTTTAGCATATAATTCCAGTCTACTCTAACTATAAAAATATGTATTAATGCTAAAGTGAGTTTGTTTTTTACACACATACGTGTTGTCAGGGGTAAAATCATCTTTTGAGATACTTGAACTCGGTGGAATCCGATTGTAGTTCAGTTTATAAATAACTTCAAAAAAAATAGCTCTAGAAAACGGTAGTCTGTCTACTAACCAGTAGTTTTCACTTAATGTATCTTGTGACATATGTAACTCAGCATAATACATAGTTTTTAGCGCAATATTCTTTCGTGCAAACGTATTTTCATTTTATTCTAGTCATGAAAAATAATATTACTGTATGATCAGTCAGCCAATCCATGTAAATATTTAATCGGACGAGTCTAACACAAAGCTTGGTTACCACTTTTTGTTTTATTTTGTTGTATTCCTTATTCAATTGTATTTTTATATTCCCTAACATTCTGATATTTTGCATTTATTGTATCATTGTTGGGTAATACGATGAATTTTTTAGTTAGGAATATATTATTGGGAAACTTTTATTTATTACGAACCTAGTATGCCAGTATCATTATGCATATTTCACGTGGGCTGATATGAACCCCGATTATGCAAGTTTAAAAAAAAAGCCATTTCGCGTACAACCGAACCGACTTACAAAAATAAATACTGCAGTTTTCCCACTGCGTTCTGTAAGGCACTTCCCTAGGGAATTCGTACAGCAATCTTCTACTTGAGTAGTGACCTGAAGTATTTGGGTAGACTCACACTGATTGATTAATCTTTTTTAATACCTATATAGTTTACAGTAATAGTAATTGACACAATTGTTCATCCCTTTCTTCAAAACGTGAGGCAGGTCAAAGGCATGAACATACTTAAACGATCGCTTTATGACCCGTAAATGTAATCGTATATCATGACACGATATTTCAAAAGTTATTAAAATTAAAGTAACTTTGTAAATATCTAATAATTCACAAAAAAAATTAAATTCTAAGGTACAAGGCCACTTAGATGCACTTGTTCGGATGGCACAATCCTGCGTGATCAAAGTCCGAGCGACTCCGAAGGATGTGAGGGCCTACTTCACCAACTCATCCCCAGTTTCCCGATCTGGCCAATGCTTCGCTGCCTGCATGCTGGAACAAAGTGATGTGATTAATCACGGCAAGGTGAGATATTTTTTGCACCTTCCAACTATGAACGGTTTGTGATATAATAGCCATTTTGCAGGTGGCTATTTATTTCCTATAAAATTTTACGTTTAACGAGTAGATACTAGTTTTGGGTTTTCGCGTTGTAAACCTTAGGTAAGTTTCTTAATACCTAAAATTATTTGAGTCATCTATCTTCAAGCCTTCTTCAACTTAATAGAATCTTAATTTCACATACAACATTTTTAGCCAGGATTTGTTGAAATATCTTGCGTATATGCCCCAGGTTCTATCACTTATGTCGTTTTACCATTATGTGGATGATATTACTGTCTTAGACAGAATTTAAAAAAAAGTATGGGTGTGTGCAATTCACACACGGCAGAAGTGAAACTTCAGAAAAGTAGCCTACGGGAGAATGAGAAATAAAATATAAAAACAACACAAATGATTTACTAAAGTAAATAAATTTAATTTTAGAAAATTATTTAAAAATTATTGGTCAAATTAACAAAGATGTGTTAAATAATTAACATAAACTAATTAACCAACAATTTTTTAATACGCAAATGCCCAAAAATTACACCACGTTGACATTGACATATTTTCTGAAGGCTTGGTAGTACGCAAGCGCAAAGAATAAAATTATAGGAAACACTGACACTTGTATTCTATCTCATTGCCTCGCAGGCTAAATCATATTTATGAATATGTTTGTTTCTTTATCGTGACGCTTTCCCGTTTCATTGAATTTCAAATCACAACGATTTTAAAGAAGTTTCACTTCAAAATCCTTCCAGTTACTTTTGAACTAGTAAGCGACCTTAATGCAGTAAATCTTACATTCTTACACCAGTTAGGAAAGTGGAAATAATTGATAGTAATATTTTTATTTATGATAAACTTTTATTTTGTCTCTACATCACTCAATGTAAGGCGTTGGGTTTGAATATATTTATTCATTCCACTTAAACAGTCTTCCAACCAGAGCTGAAAGAATCGAAATCATGAATTAAAAATGTACTCTGCCAAAGATACAGAGTACATGATAGTTGAGAGAAAGTATTGTAGGCATTTAGTATACGAGTACAATACCTGGTACAATACTTGGTATGTGGTGGTATAACGTCTGTACTTTATTTTAAATTTGTTCGTCGGCCATAGTTTTCAGGGCAGGGTCGGTAGGAAACAAAGTGAGCACGAAAATAAAGTCAAATCTGTAGAATAATATATTGAGAGCACTCTTATTACGTGTACAATATAATTATATTAATAATAATATATATTATTATCTCTAAATTAATTATAGAAAATTATTTCTAAATTTTTAAATGATCAATATAATTATATTTAATTCACAGGTAAACCGAGAACTCCTTGTCCACCTTGCCAGCCTAGTTAACGGAAAGAATTCTCGTGTAGTTCGCAAATTGAACACCGTCTCCCGGCTTTGCCTCGACAGCATTGACGGCATGTCGGATAGGTGCCAGCTGGCATCTACATACAATGATTGTCTCAATGAGAATATGATAGAATTCGCTTTCCCGCTAGACATCGCTGAGGAAGCAGTCAGAAAAATGCCTTTTCATCTAATACAGCCGAAGTAAGTATTCACAAACTTCTTTTTGTGTATTCTTGTAGGATAGGTACTACTGCAACTGCTACTAAAACAATTATTGTATTCTTTTGCGATTCATTGTTATCATATGTCCGGTTACTATCATCAATTCGTCAGTCCAGACGACCAATATTTAACAGTAACTTTCGCTTTCGTAAAGGGATTTGAATCATAATGATTCCTGCGTTTCTCGATTTTTCTTTTCTGTACTTTGATAGTCGCTGCCGTTGGTTTATTTTAAAACAACCCAACCGTAAACAGGTGCATCGTGTATTAGCGTCGTATTCACGGTGAGACGAGTATGCTTTAAAGGCAATCTTGTCATGGCACGGCTGAATTTTACCAACTTTTCCAACTAACTATACTCCTCATGCAAAGGTCTTCGTGTAATATCTCGTCAAAGCTGGCCGATTCAATTTGCAATACATGCTAAATCGTTTCATTGTTATTGAGTACAGCCATCATAAAGCAACTACTACTTCTTTCGTTTGGGAAAGTTAGAAGACCTTGCTTACATTAGTTACGTTAGCGGCACATGGTTACTTTAAAAGGCTTTTTGAATTGAATCAAAATTGGAAAATCGCTTCTCATGTCATAAAATAGTCTCCATTTCCAAAAAGAGACGATATTTCATTTTAGCTGCTAAAAAATGTGGAGCACATTTGAATATTGTATTCATATTTTATAACTAAATGGCCGTATTTGCAAAATATTTTATAGGTACCTAATTAGCTAATAACTCAGGCACAAAACCTTTTTGCATTACTTTCTGCAACACACAAAACTCTGTAGATGGTAGAACATGAATACTTTTCTAACTAATCTAATCTCTTTCGTTTAATAAGTAGATTTTTAACCAGATTATGATCGGCAAGTTACTGAGTAGTTAAATGGTATTTTTAGAATGAATTCAAACTTTGTCTACAAAAAACTATTAACATTCAGATGAAAAACTTTATGTAATAGAACTACTTCCTCTGCTTACCTTTCAAGAACACAGCATGTGTAAACGTTCAATTGAAAATGAAACATGAACAATCATGTTGGTTTTCAGCATACTTTAGAAGAAAAGTGCCGGTGCTTAGTAGATATCATCGCCCTATCTCCTTTCAAGGTAAGCAGGATAAAACATTGTTGTTAGACGCCACTCAATCATACTAAAATTACGAATGCTCCCGTACTACTCGGTTTTAAAAATAGTTTATTTTAGATACAAACAGTATTAGGCCTAAAAGGTACGATAAATAGAATCATCTTGCTTGAGTCCTTTATCTCTCGCCTCCCTTCTTTTAGATGATTCCTGGCTTTAATTAGTCTGATCTATTTTTGTAAACAGTATTATTAAAAAGGTGGTTATAAGCTTATTTTAGAAACATTTCAAACGGTGTGTACTTCCAGAAAACAAATTTGAGTGTAAACCTGCTATTTCTGCAGGGCTTGACCGGAGTCCTTAATCAATCTCTTATGTCGTAGGTATCCAAAAATATATTGAGAAATGATTCACGTTATACCGGACTATTGTAAACCCTTACCAATTCCGCGTACGGCTCAGCCTGAGCCTTGGGAATCAACCCTTAGAAGTAAGGGGGCGGGGAACAAATACCCAGACGGCCGTACGTTAACTTATACCCTAAGGCTAAGCCAATCCCAATTTCAAATATTCCTGCGATTCATTTACACAATTGTACATTTGCACGCTGATAAAATACTTATGTGCATTTCAACCACGCCGTTTCACTAATTTATGTCATCCCTAGAGGCCTCCGATGTAATTCCGCATTGGAAGAAATAAAATTACAGCAACATTATACTAAAAAATTCATACGTTTTCTGACGCACTTAGACGTCACTAGCATATAGGTATGTATGTCAGCTAAGAAACGTCAAACGCCAGTGTCGTGACACGCAGTTTGTTTATTGTAAACAATTGGTTAATTCCGACAATAAACGAGGTTTAAATCTAAGAACTGGTTGAAAAAAAAATTAATTTTCATTCCTTTACTTACTTAACTTTACCTTTTCTATAATTTTACAAACAAGTCGTTCTTATTTAAACAATTTTTAAACTCAGAATTAAAATAAAGAGTTATTAGATTATTGAATTATGTACAAAGATGCCGCAGACCCTATCTGAGACAAAGCGTTTTATCAGTGGCCATCTCACCAGTGTGTAAAAAAAGATTCGAAAAAGAGTTACGATTATTGTGAGTGTATTATTATTACTATTATAACACACTCACAATGATTCAGCTACGCCAATTTGGGTTATACTTAAACCGCTTACCTATCAGTTAGTAGCCTCCATATTTAAAATTTATACAATATGTATGTGCAATAACCCTATAACTGTAGCATGAATGTATTATAGTGTTTAGTAAATGAACCTTTTATAATTGTTTTAAATTTCGCATCTTTTATACATATAGGATGTGTAATTCAAGACTTTATATTCATAAGATACAATATTGTAACGGTACCAATATTTTTATTTGTCGGAAAATGGTTTTCCTGGTGCACGTGCACATTTCTAAGCGACAGGAGGTTGGGCAATTTCATGTTAATTTTAATGATTTAGTTCTTCTTTTTTTTATTTTTGTATGCAGACTTTTCTAAAAAATATGTACATTCCATCAACATCCGTCTTCATCTCAACGCAAGATGTTTAAAATAACCAAATTCACAAGTAAAGCTTCGTGAAATACATTCGTCTGTCGAGTTCTGTCCAAAGGCATCTCCAAATTTGTATTGCTAAGTTGTTACTTAAAATGTATGACCTATAAAGGATCCTGCATTTTTAAAAGTTCAATTTATTTTTTGTACGTTTGCATATATATAGGTCGTTGAGAGCTGACGTCTTCTCGTTGAACTAAATAGGTTAAAATACTTTCATATTACAATTGTCTGTAATAGTGCAAAGGCAGTACCCCGTACTTTCGGAATAGTTCACCCTGTTCATCCGATTTGTTAAGTGGCAAGCTTCTCTTGCAGAAAACCGTGACGCAATACATATGTCGCTACAGATCTAATTTAACTTGAATCTCTTTCAAGCTGAAAAGAGGCCCTTGATTTACAGTATTACAATCATAGCGCGAAGAAAACGATTGTTCATATCTAAATAATATTCAAAATAATTGCATATGACATCAACGTATGTGTTTATATATTCCATTACCATAAAATCCAGAATATTGTTCTTTTTTATTTCCCTAATTTCTTTTGTTTACATGTTTTTTATAAAACATTCTCCGCTTTGTTTTGTTCTACCATATCTTAGTGTACTTCTCTGGAGATTCAATATAGATTATTTAGAGCTTTCATGATGAAAACTTCAAACAACAAGTTGTTATTGTTTATGAAAATTATTCTTCCTCTAAATTAGCCATTATTACAAAACCTTTAATTTATCTTCCTTTCGCGTGTAATACTCAGATTTCAATATGAAATTTAAACCTAATTTCAACGCTCGTTATGAAAGATTTAAAAGTCTTCCAAAGGGATTATCATACTCATACCATTTTTATTTTTGGTTTAATTACTACAAGCCTACGGAAAACGGTTGTAAAAGATGTTGTAGGCCAATTTCCTAAATAACACTTTTTGTGAATCCCTTATAATTTTTCCGCGTTTATATGTCTTGTATTTGTATAATCTACATTAAGAAGGTTCCTTCTGATAGGGATTGTAAAAAGGAAATGTGTGTGCCTTTTATATTGGGGTCGAAATAAAATCTTAATGTTTATCTCCGTTGCCGCACTTTTAGTAGAACTCTAAAGTGTAGTTTATTTGGACTTTGAGTTTATACTCACAACGAATACAATTCTTGCTTTTTTACTCAAAACAGCCACCTTAAAACAACCATTTTTATTGTTTAATTTAGCGTTATTACTAATAACTTAATATAATATCATCTATCGTGATAATCTTGAAATTGAACCTGTAGAATTGGAACAACCCCTCACACAAACATATCATCAAAGTGTACTGCATTGATGTGCACTTTGATAAAAAGGGTTTCTCTGGTTAAACTTACTAATTAGCCTTCCTGTAGAAACCTGCAGCAACTAATGCACCTATCTATATAAATAATCTTGTAACAAAATTTAGAAAAAAATTATGTACTACGCAGGAATGAAGTTTAAGTTAGTCTAGTCATAGTCTTTTTTTTAACTGACTTCAAAAAAGAAGGAGGTTCTCAATTCGACTGCATTTTTTTTATGTTTATTACCTCAGAACTTTCGACTGGGTGAACTGATTTTGATGATTCTTTTTTATTTCAAAGTTGATGCTTCCCGTGTGATCCCATTTCAATTTGGTCCAATTCTGAAAATGGATTCTATGAGAAAACTATATAAGACTTTTATGGAATCGTTTTTTTTTTAAATTGTTTTTTTTTTTTTGAAAGAATTATCGAAAAGAGCAGCGGGCGCTTTTTAACAATAAAACTGAAAAGTTAATAAATAAAAGTTAACTACATACACAAAAATGGTGGTAAAGGTGGTCGTAGCAAAAAGCACAGCCCATTATTTATTCAATGCTTGAGACCCCGGATCCCTCCTACTTAAGGCGCAGTACGGCACTCCGTGTGGTTTTAGTCGGTTCGATTCCGACACACCACCCCACCGAAAACCCCGGTGGGGTGAGGGCCTGAGGGGGTTTAAAAAGGCACAAAAAAAAAAAAAATTGTTTCGTCACAAATGGTGGCCAGGTCCCAGTAGGAGTGTTTACGTCAGTAATTGCGTTGAGATTACACTGTTTCTCTAATTCCTACGTCATGCTAGAGATAGAGACACTCGACTCGTCCATGCGACTCCGACAAACACTTTGTTACGTCTTCAATGAAGTGGCTTCATAATGAAAAATAGAAAATGACTGTGACAGTAAAAACCGCAAACCTCTTTTGAAAAAAAATCTCATTTTATAGTTAGGTCTGTTGTCAGAATATTATACTGAGTCAGTATGTCTGTTTCAATCACAGATGCTCTTTAAAAGCGCAGCGAGACCAAGGAGTCAACATGTTCATACATTAATATATTTTATTTAATAGAACAGTCTTTCATAAAACTTTTTTCGTTTCAGTTTACCTGCCGAAATCAGAACGAGTCAAAACAGATAAATATTTATATCTTAATCTATATCTTAATGTAAGTTTTGCTACATTGTATGTGATTTGTAATAAATAATTGAAACCATTTTCACCATTTGTTTTTCATTTCCACATTAAGTGTAAACATAGACCAACGAAACATTCAAATCTAACATGCTATTTTTAGTAAAATAGCATGTTAGATTCGTCCGTCCTTATAAAATTAGATTCAAAAGTAAATATAATGTACTTAAAATTGCTTCACTCTTTATTTAATTATCATCTGCAGAAAACTTCAATACTATATCTCCATTATTTTTCTTTTTCTCCCTTATTTTTTGTACTCAAGGGCTTTGTTAATCCAATAACAAAAAAAATACAATTCAATAGGTAAGAAAACTTTTATAACCGTTACGAAGCTTCTTTAGTCTAAAGTAAAAGCTAAAGGCAATAAAATAATTTCCAATTTCCTTCAAAACAACTTCCAAAACGACCAAAACTAACCGTTCCCAACACTATAACTGTCATTATAGGTATATTTTACGACCTCGTACGAATCCCTTTACGTTTCAAACAGACTACATAAAAGAAAGCTCCACTTTTCTTTCATATTTCCATGAAACATTACTTTTTTTTTATAAAAAGACAACTCCCGCATTAGGAATTACTCCTGTGTCGCGGGTGACTTTAAAAACATACAAACAACGGACACAAAGAACACCCAGACTTGGGTGGGAATCGAACCCACGACCTATGGCATAGCAATCAGGGTCACTAACCACTAGGCCAACAGGCCAGTTCAAAAGTAAACATAAGGTGGTGTCTCTTTAAGTAAACTCCCAAGCGCAGTAAACAAAAGAAGAACCTGGTACCTTTACGTCCGAATACATGTTATTTTTCCGAACAGGACCCCAAACAAAGCTGCTCCTGATTTATACTGTCAGATGTTGGTACTACAATTTCTGACTAGAGCAAACAATAACAGACTTTGAGATGATAAACTTTAAAATAAAAATGCCATACAGTGACCTACCAGATGTAACAGCAGTTTGTATTAATGCAACGGAAGCAAACTAGTTCTTTCAGTGTTACACGTGCATTGCGATTATGAAATATTCATGAAAATGGTTGTACAATGTTATAAAATCTCCATCATTTTCCAAACGTATCAGGTGATACTCAACAGAATTCAGTTCTTTTTTTATTAACCGACGAAAAAAGGAGGTTCTGAATTCGACCGTACATATTTTATATATTTTTTATGTATGTTCAGCCCTCTCTAAGTTATTTTTGATCCGATTTTGATTATTCTCTTTTGTTAGATAGGGTATACCTCAAGGGTGGTCCCATGTCAAGGAAAGTGTGCCAACGGAAATAAACATTAAGATTTTATTTCGATCCCAATAAAAAGGCACACATTTCCTTTTCACAATCCCTATTAGAATGGACCTTCTTAACGTAGATTACACAAACACAAACATACAGGTACCGACTTATAAGTTTATGTCAACGAAGTAATTGATATTATGTCACAAATTGAGACAGCCGTGATTTGCTTGCATAACTTGCAACTAAACTTGCATACAGCTATAAACAGCTTACACTATTTACATCTTCATTTCGTCCCATATACATCGACTTCACGGATATACCGACAATTTGAACATAATCTTTTTTTCTCACCCCATACGAAGCGAACCCTTTTCCACCGAAGATTAAATAACCCTTATATGATTGGATGCTTTGGTACATGTTCTACGAGATCCCTCTAATACCCATCGATGGAGGACAAATAGTTAAGGATCAACTTTAGCAAATATAATATAATGGTGAACAAATCCGTTGGGTAAAATGTTTTACTTTGAACGATGTGCTGAAAGGATTTAATCCTGATTTACTACTAATGTATCTATGTACTTATAAATATTAGTGCACTTTTTTTTAATGCTACTGCTATATTAGCAAAGCACTGCTTATTATTTGCTTAATTATGATTTCCCGTTCTTATCATAACTTTTTCGACATATGTACTGTATTGGATGACTTTAAATTCGTGTAATTCCTTCACACAAGATGGTCTGGTCTACTCTTGTGTAATGTTCTGTTCATTGTTTCTTAAAATTGTTTATTTTTATCAGGTAAAAATGTAATAATGACTTTATACGAATAAGTCGCTTAGCTTGTGAGACGTTAATCTTTTATTATAGTAAAATGACTATTTTTGTAGTGAAAAAAATGTTAAAATATCTATACGTTGCAAAGTAAATCCCACAAAATTGTGTTAAACATTAAAATTCATCTAGCATAAATAAACAAAGAGCAATGAAGAAAGTTGTAGTTTCTAGCTTCTAAAATTTAGAGTAGGACAACTTCAGTAGCCTTGACAAAATTTGTGTATTACAATGCTTAATACTGGTGACTACGACTGGAGCTATACCTACTGTCCGGATATCGTAGTCATTGGACCGGATGTCATTAGTAGTAGTAGTACTAGTTCTAGCATTAAAATCAACATTAATAAATCTAAAAATAACAATTTCAGCAATGTGTATTGCTCAAATTGTAATTTTCCTAGTCACAAGCCGTTTTTTGGTCAATGATAAATAAATAAACTGATTAACTAATTTCCCAAGAGACCCAAAGTTACTAACCAACTTGAGAGACTTACATTTATATTCCGGTCTTCTTTCCAAAAGTTTTCCGTCCCAAAGTACGCAACGAACTCGATAGGGGTAAGTCAAACTAGAAGAATCAAACAACAGCAAAATGAAAGGAAAGGAGGAGAAAAGAGCTCGAGTTTAAGAACAAACTTCATGAGCTTTGTGAGCAAATATCATTGATCCAAATAGATCATCATTCATTTCGCGAGATAGGTATTCAGAGTTGTTTATTTATTTCTAAGGTCGTTCAACAAATAGACTTTAGTTTCTTGCTATTATTATTAGCCGTATGGCTTTCATAGTTACTCATAAAAGCAGAAAAGCAGAATCTTTTGTGTTGTTAAACACAAAAGATTCTGCTGTACCTTCAAGATACTTATGCACCCTCTTATCTTGTGCTCATTTTAGGTATAAATGAAGTATTTGCGTCAAGAGCGTGTCTCAAAAAGGCGATTATTATATGTTATTATATGCATATATTTTACACTCCAAAGTTGTTGATCGGCCTTTATACAAGATGTGCCAGTGCCGGCGAACATAGACCTCAAACAAACCATTGATTTGATGAAACCATTGGTGTACAATTCAGTGTATACAAAATATCTTTACGATTAAAAGCTAGCTAGCTGTGCTTCTGGAAGGAGCTATGCTGGCTCAACTAGTCAGCCTTATCTGAACGCATAATGGACCGCCTGTGTGTCTAAATGCAGAAACAGAGGTCTACACCAACACCAATGTTCTTTTTTTATGGTATAGGAGCAAACGAGCAGACGGGTCATCTGATGGTTAATGACTACCGCCGCCCATGGGCACCTGCAACTCAAGAGTTGGAAGTGCACTGCTGGCCTTTAAGGTAGGAGTAGGGGAAGAGGGGGAGAGGGGGGAGGGAAGGGAAGAGTTCGAGCTTCCGATAACCTCACTCACGCGGCGAAAAATAATGCAATCATGGATTCACTGCCGGTTTTCTGAGAGGCCGTGATATCACTCCGGTCGAGCCGGCCCATACGTGCCGAAGCATGGCTCTCCCACGAAGAAAACGATTTCCGTTTCAACCATAGGCCCTTTGCTTCTGTAATATTCTTGTTGTCTAATATTTACCTCAAAACGATCTTCTACAAGTTTTAGAAAAGTATCATTATTGAGATCATTCTTTGAAGCAAATTTACCTTTTACACTATACAATAAATCATTTCGATTGGGTCTAATTTACAATGATGTTGAGGCCAATAGCCAATATTCATTGTGCACATTATATAACGTACATCATTGATGTTGACAACTAAATCTATAATGTTATTTAAAGAAATATAATTCAACCCTTATTTGTTTTCCGAAAAATACCTACTTAAATTGCTTACCACTTTTTTCTAACGAATATGAGTCGTTTTTTGGCATATTAACACATAAAAATCTCACAGACTCAAAAATAGAACACACTTACCTATTGACAGCAATCAACAACAAACAATGATGACATGTTAATTACGTTTTAAAGTTACTCTTGCCATGAAAATAAATTAGTTCCAATTGTACCGCAACATAACAAGGTTTTTTTATTTTCCTGGTCAGGCCATAAAAGTATTCGCGCTCTAATGCTTGCACGTCATCGTCGTCTGACATTGCAGTCCATTGCTCGCCTGTCGGATTTCATAGGTTGGGGATTTTTGTTTGAATTTTTATTCATTCGCCATTTTAAGAGCCTTTACACCTCAGGAGGTTACCTCAGTCTATGGTTAACATGTTATAGTAATACTGAATAATAATAATAACTTCACACATCTCACACACGGCCGTCTGATCCCAAACTAGGCAAAGCCTAAATACAACATACTTACATATTTCTAATTACACATATATTATAGAAAAATGACACCCCGACACAGAATAAATTATTTTTTGTTTTTATATTATAGGTGGCAAACGAGCAGATGGGTCACCTGATGGTAAGTGACAACCATCGCCCATGGACACCTGCAGCTCAAGCGTCACAAGTGCTCATCACACAATCATTTGTCCTGGGTGGGAATCGAACCCATGATCTCTGGCTTATCAGTCAGGGTCACTAACCACTAGACCAATAGGCCAGTCAAAATACATATTTTTTGTTCGCATCATCCGTTATACTTTAATTCTGATAGTTATACTCGTAGATAGGAATGCTTTACTTTGGCCCACTTTGATTTTTATGCTAGTGTGTTAAAATTTCTGATTATGCGTTTTAAAGTAACGTAGATTAGTGTATAATCGTGGGAGAGCCAGTCTTCGGCACGTATGGGCCGGCTCGACCGGAATGATACCACGGCCTCACAGAAAACCGGCACTGAAGCAATGCTTGCATTGCATTTCGCCGCGTGAGTGAGGTTACCGGAGGCCCTAACCCTTCCCTCTCCCCTTCTTCCCCCCTTCCTCCCCTATTCCCTCTTCTACCCCTCTTCCTCCTTTTCCCCCTCACCCCCTCTTCCCCCGTCACCCCTTAAAGATTGCAGGTGCCCATGGGCGGCGGAAGTCATTTACCATCAGGTGAACCGTCTGCTCTTGCCCCATTTAACATAAAAAAAACTGTTTGTTTTCCTAAATAAATAAATAAACAAGCTGACTACCAGAATTACTACGACTTAGGGCACAATTCATATAAAACATATCACAGTGTACTTACATTTTAAATTCCTAATTATGAATGTTTAAAAAAAAAGTTCATGAAAGTGTGACTGTCGTTTGGGTCAAACACAAAATAATTGTTTTGAAGCGAGCCCGAGTTGGCCACTAACATTTTAAAAGTGGACAACTGAGACCGAGAACTAATTAGGATGTGAGCTTTGTTGTATTTGTAACATTTTTATTACATTTAATACAGTTTTAAGGATGTCATTTTGCAACTAAGTTTCATTCTGCAATGCAATAACTTTGTGAACACAGACTTTTTTCATTAATAGTAACACTATAACGGCACTGCAACGGCACTGGAAATTGAGGCTACCGCCAGCCGCCACCGTGCTTTACCACGCGTCGCCCGCGAGGTACAAGCTAATTTCATCGTCTTCATGTACGACAACGACACGACGCGAAGTATTTTCACTAGCGGCTCGCAGTCGGCGCGCTGTAAGCGCAACACGGAGCTTACAGCGCGCTGACTGCGAGTCGAGTTGTATGGTTGCAGTAAGAACCAAGCAAGCGCGCTTCCTACCCGCCGTTAGCTTTTTCATATTGACATTATGAAATATATTATACGACCACGTTTTAATGCTCAGATTTGAATGACAACTTAATTGCTGGGTTGGAGCCGTGCCGTTACCGTGACGGTATAGTGTGTGATGGCCTCAATCTCACGTTATGTAATTTTACGTAACAATCTCCATACTCTTATGATTTTGTTATTGAATATTTTTTATTTTAATCCCCGACGCAAAACGGAGGGATGATATAAGTTTAAGATATGTATCTGTGTGTCTGTCTGTGTCATCATAGCTCCTAAACGAACGGCCCGATGTTGATTTAGTTTTTTTTTTTGTTTGAAAAGTGAACTGATCAAAAGTGTTCTTAGTCATAATGTAAATAAATATGATAAACCGTTCAAAGATCATCAATTCTTTTCTAATCGTTGAAGGGATCTTTGAGACGGAGGCTAATTAAAATTTTACTAAAATATGTGTGTAGTACACAGTACTTAATGTACACATATTTTACAGTACAGTGTACTATAAATACTTATATTTAATGTGACGCATTTAATTTACACATCAATAATCACACAAATTTATGTGGGAGAGCCACGCTTCGGCAATTATGGGCAATATTATATAATGACTCTTGAGTTGCAGGTGCCCATGGGCGGCGGTAGTCACTTACCATCAGGTGACCCGTCTGCTCGTTTGCCCCCCCCCCCCCCATACAATTAAAAAAAAAAATAACCATAATTGTCAAATAACACATCTTGATATTCTCAACTACTTAATATATTTAACGTCGTCGCCTTTAACGTTCAAAGGTTGACATTACCAGGCCAGAACCTCAACCCTCTTCGAATATTTTCGTTCACGTAGAGGCGAGAATATGCGGGAAATACATTAGCATGTTATTTCCCGCCTCAGTGCCATCCTGTCTCGTACCGCAACTTATTAACTTTAAGAACTTGAAAGTGGTATAACATACAAGCCTAATAACTGTCAACAAAACGTCTAGTTTTTTTGTACATGTTTAAGAAAGGATGCACCAAGGTTGAAAATTCGATTCAGAGGCAAAGAAAAACATGCAATTAACATTTATCTTCATAAATATATAATTCTTCTGTATGTGTGTATCATTGAGCTCCTCCTAAACCGCTGGACTGATTTTTTATTTTTTTGTATGTGTTTAAGTAGTTCCTGACATTATTAAATCATGAATAACATCTGTATTAACTGTACATCGTACAGAATAACTCAATAACGATAATATTTAAAAAAAAGTAATTAATTCTAAGCTTGTCCAGTATAAATCCTGTTTATAGACAAATTTATTGATGGTTTAAGCTCATCATCAAAATTAAAGCTGATATAAAAAGTTAATAAAAAGTAAACACAGTATCTGGAATTTCTAAACTTGGTGGTTTTAACCCATGTGAGTAATAATTATAATAAATTGAGACACACCACATCAAATAATCAAATGATCGTGCCCATCACACAGTTATTTATCCTGGCTGGAAATATAACGCACGATTTGATGAGTACAGATTTTTTTCAGTTTTCATTCCGGTTTTTCTTTAAATGTACTTACAAAAAATGTGAGTTACAGATATAATAGTCATATCGCCCTTAAAATCTGACGATCAGATTTTTTTTTATGTTATAGGGGACAAACGAGCAGACAGGTCACCTGATGGTAAGTGACTACCGTCGCCCATGGACACCTGCAGCTCAAGAGTCACAAGCGCGTTGCCGGCCTTGAGTGGTATGGCAAGGTATCCTAAAAGTTTTAAAATTTTTGAAGTTACATAACTAAATAAAAATAAATAATATGTTCTACGAGTGCTTCTAAACACACTTATTGAACATTCCCTTCGAAAAAACTTAAGAAAATGATTGGTTCGTTTTTGCGATTGCAAAATAAAACTATTTTAGCTCTTCTTTTCTTTATCTTTGATTTAGAACTTTTAAAACAGGCTTCAATTGATGTAGTTTTAGGTAAAATTAAAAATATATATATTTATTTAACTAAAAAATGAATATCAAAATTTAATCGTAATTTTTTGTATCAATTTCATTGTGTTTTGAAAATTTGAAAGAGTGAAAGAGAGAGAGTGTATATTATTTTAATTACGAAGATAAAGAATAACTGCGCTAAACCATTGCATACATGCCTTGCATACCTACTCTTGCCCAAAGAGTGTAATGTCGGTCACAAAGGCACGCACTCTGAAGAAGATCCTCCGACAAGGCTAGGTTCCTTACGGGCCGCGGTCCAAAGGTTAAGGAAGTTGTGTCTATTATTAAACTCATACCAAACACATTTCATGGCGCTATGCAAGATCAGAAATTACTACGTACATGTCTCGATTGGATATCGCTGAAGTATCTGGCACCTGCAACCGGCGCAGCAGGACGCCTCACTCCTTGATAAAGGGCCCCCGTCGGGTCCGAAACTAGTCGGGCATCCCCGTAATATTTACACGTGAGTAAAACCGTATATTTGAACTAATTTGAAGTATATTTTGCTATAAGTGCTAAAGTGTGTGTCACCGCACAAATATGTCGTAAACGTCTCTTAATAAACCTATTCATGACAACTGTTGTTAAAGTCCACGTTTTATTAGATGTTGAACACCAGGCACAAAGTTAACGTTATTGACTCGGTAGAAGCCAACATCAGTCAATCGACATGTAGTTCGAATGCAGCTGTATTACAGGTTTTTGAGCTAATAAGTACTAATAAAAAAAAACAGTCAGTCCTAGGACTGCACTTCACAATGTATTTGCATATACATACACACACACACACATCTGTATATATATATAATTGGGTTAAAAATAAAAAGTAGGTAATAACATATCTATAGGTATACATAGGGTACACTGGAAGTTCTGCGCTCCTGGCCGCTCATAAATGTTTGAATTTCGAATGTTATATTTTTTTTAATATAAGAAACTCGGCTCCGTCTTACGAATTTTCGATCAGGTCACGTGTCCTGACGCGAATTTAACATTTTTTACAAATTCCAAAAAGTGCACAACGCCGCTACAGAAGTTTTCACTTCAAAAATAAAAAAAACTATTATGATCCTACTGCTCTCATATATGTACGTGATTATAGACATTACTAATACGCAGCTAATTTGCGTAAGTACCGCTATTTAGGGCTGGAACGGGGATGCAATAAATATATGTTGTCACAGCTGAAGCAAATTGTTATAATTTTATCCTTCATTAAAAACCAAATCTTTAAATACGACTTTGTGTAGTGGTTAAGATTTTTGCCACTCTACGTCTCAACGTTCCCGTTCTTGGGATGTACTCGTAGTTCAGTTTGTCGCTAGGGAAATCTTTGTAGCACATAACAAGAACCAATATGCTATTATGTTACATTTTACACGAGAAAATATGGTCTCTAAAATAGTTTTTTATAAAATTTGCTGATATCACATGCATTTGATCTGCATCTGACTGGCCTGTTGGTCTAGTGGTTAGTGACCCTGACCGCTATGCTTATAGGTCGTGGGTTCGATTCCCACCTGAGTCTGGGTGTTCTTTGTGTCCGTTGTTTCTGTGTTTGTAAAGTCCCCCGCGACACAGGAGTAATTCCTAATGCGGGAATTGTATATTTAAAAAAAATATATATATATAAAGTTTTGACACTGTTTTATATAAAAGAACCATGACAGAAAATATTCAAAGTACATGTTGAGTATTTGGTTTTTCGGTTTATCATAATAAAGTAATGTATGATCGTATTATAAAGTAGTGTTATTTCCATACTAAATAAATCTCGTCATCATTGCGGCGTTCGTTACAATGCATTGAACCTTTGTTTGTCAGAAAGTTTTATTTAATACATTACTTTTTTATGTCTGTTGTAATAAAGAAGAGTGCCTGAACTCGATCCAGACACCCGAAAATGTGCCTTGACTCCATTAGTGTATTTAATTTAGGTATAGAATATATCTATCCTTCTCGCCGGATGGTAACATCAGATGGTGAAATCTATATGCTGATACGGCTTCGCTTTGTACTATAACGGTAACGTATCAATTTTTCTTTGCATTAAGAACTATTGTAAAGAGAGCAACATCTCAGGGGTAAGTAGGGTCAGGGTAAAGTCTGTAAACCCCCTCGTGGAAAATTCTAGGCGATGGGATCAGTCCTACCTCAGTCCAGTCTCTTTTTTTATCCTTTCAGTTGATATTCGGCCAAAACCGTTAGCCGAAAGTCAGCCCAGAACTTTCTGGAAGACGGAGCTTTTTTAAGATTGTTTTAGATTGTCATACACAGATCACTTTAAAAAAAGATAATATTCTTAACTAATTATATTAAGTTGTTAAGTTTAAATATTTATAATTATAAATGCGAATGTAAGTTTTGAAAGGGGGGGGGTCTTTAAAATACTAGGCGGAGGGGGAGGGGCCTTAGGTTAGGGAAATCTACTTTTTGGGGATATATTCAAATATGGCGTGCAGCGTTTAGCGCCTTTTAAACTCACAGGTGGCAACAAGCAACCGTTTAGCGCTTTTCAACTTTCTATTAGTTAGTATTAGGGTTATGTAGTATGGGTACGTTCTCTTAACTACTCAACCATTTATCAGGAAAAATAAGATTTTGTTTTTTATGATAAACGAAATGTACGTAATGTATGTAATGTTGTGTTAGGAGTGGGTTCACGTCGGTAGTGCATTAGGTGGGGTTCGAACCCGCAACCACTCGATCGCAAGTCCGACGCCTTAGCCATTACGCTACCGCCGCTTCAAAACTTACTTCCTTACACAATAATACTGTGAAATAAATAGTTAAAGACACGAAAAAAAAGCTCTACTTTATTTCCAAAACTGTTTTCTAATTTAACGTAAGACACAATTTAACTGATGTCTTTATCTCACATGTCATGTCAGTATGTCAGTCGTTGTTGTCTTATGCTAACACGCCTACGTGTTTCTCAAAGCAATTGTGTACGGCGCGGAGAGGAGCTCTTTGAAACCATGTGAGTGGCTTGTTTAATACTAGACGGCTTTTGACAATGGCCTGAAAATATAGATTAGTTGTGCACTCGGATTTAGAACAGTTTGCGCCAACTAGGATTTAAAGTTTTATGCTTTTAGTGTTAAAGGTAAATTATAAAGTGTAAGTGGTAAAGGTAAGTGGTACCTAAGTTCTACAGTTTTAATTATGTGTATTTAAAATATAGAAATATTAGTTATTTCAATCTTCATCATTGTTCGGTAATATAATATGTAGGTCTTTACTACAATAACACAATGAATACAATACAATATAAACATACACATGTATCAAACACACACATGAACATACACGCACACACGCACGCACGCACGCACGCACACACACACGCACGCACACACACACAACATAAATTCACAAACACTTACACGGTACCATACAAAAATCAAAGAATAGAAATGAAAATTAAGGAATAGTTAGTACTCACATGATTGATAATGTTGTTTTTTTAAACACTGTATTTCCAATGTCCGAGGAGGTGGCACTGTTTCTCTTTACTACAGGCTATTCTGTAGCCTATTTAAGAGGACAGTACTGTAACCCCTAGGTGTAGTTTTTATTTAAGTGTTTGTTGTTATTATTATAAATTACTTAATGTATTGTATTACAGCTCCTTTTTATGAAATGAAAGTTTATTTATTTATTAATATAAGTTGGCCCAAGCCTTTTACGACTGATATAAAATGTAGATATAACACACGTTATCTTTTAAAAAAAAATATAAAAAATAAAAATAAAAACTGAATTAAATGTGAATAAATTTAGTGTGAAATCAAAACATTAATTTGTAGTTTACGTTTTTATGTAAGTAAATGTTATGTAAATTAATTTCAAATCATAAATAAATTTAACTACACTTAGTGACAAGCAAGGCAGATTCAAAATTACTACTAAGTATAATTAAATATTACTCCTACAGGTAGGTATGCGGCAAGGTTTAAATAATTATTTTATTAACAGAAGCCTTTCAAATAGGTGCTCCGGAGATAGCCCGCCACAACTCACACACTCTTTCCTGATAATATTACTAGCGGGCGGGCGGGTTGCCCCGGTTGCCCCGACTTCGCACGAGTAGCAGACACATCTTCAACAATCATCAACATATTTCAATCAATTCACAAAAAATCTTAACAAATTTTACACGTAAACATTCCTCATGAACCACTCTGTCATAACTAATGTCGATATACCAATTGTATATCAAATGGTGTAACTACCTTTTTTTTTCATAGTACTGATAGTTTTCAAAAGGAAATGGTTTTCATAGTTGATTCTAAAACGCAATTATACGTACTTTTTCAAACGACGACGTTAAAAAATAACTTCATGGTAGGCACAGGCAACTATACAGCTAGCAAATACACACATATGTTACTATCTCAGATTATATATTAGGACACAGGCTATTAGGAGAAAGAATGCGAAAATAAATACGGCTAGTATTTCAGGAAACTCAATAAAAATATCTTTTAGCGACCGTCCAAAGTAAATATCAAAAAGGCTATAAAGAAACGATCTCAAACAAAAGAACCTATTGGACGTACTGTGTAAATACGACCCAACGATAAACGAATGTACATAAAAATAAAAACTATTGTATCTTGAACATACTGGCTACCTTATTTGAGAGAGAGAATTGAGCTTATTATCATCATAGTCATCACAACAGAGCACTTTTCAGCATCACTTGCCGTGTGGATGAGGCTACTGTTTTGATGGTTATTGTGCCTGCAATAACAGAGCAAGTGTCGTTTTTCCTTGGCAATGATACCGGTTTTGTGAAAGAATTCATGAACAACTCGATGTGAAATTTTTGCATACGTGAGTAGAGACTTATACTTGTGCCGACGACCTGAAGCTAGCTGGGATAGATTAGATGCGGAAGGCGGAGGACCGGGTGCTATGGCGTACGTTGGGGGAGGCTTACGTCGAGCTGTGGACTGCAATATGCTGATGAATTGATTGAAGTGTTAAGTTTTTCTAAACTCTTTTCTTTGGCAAAACGGCACCGCGCTGTTTCGTTCTGAAAAGAAAGGAGTTCCGCCACATTGTATGGGATATTGGTACCGAGCTGTACAACATTAAAACTTTTACCTCGACCATACCACAGGTAAGATAATGACCATACTCACCAGCAGAAACAGACACTACTACACTTAGTAATAGCATCTAACCGCTATTTTCAGTGTACGATATCCAAACTACGAATACATTTGGATATACTACCTCAGTCGTTTGAATCCAATGTGAAGAAATCTTCTGTGCCATTCGCCGATAGAAATTGAAATCTACTCTGTGTCAATAATTGTCTTGTATAGTTGAACCTGGGCTAGAATAAACAAATAATGAAAAAAAATATATACGGGTTGACTTGAAATGCTCGTCCGTTTTTACGTCGGTTAATAAGAGAACAATTTATATTTAACATATCTCTAAAAACGTCTGCTTAATACAATATTCGGTAAAATTGACATTTTTTGTTTAGATCGTGCAAAAAATTCAATAAACTACAAAAAAAACAATTCTAATAGGGAAATTTATCACAGGCTCGTTGAAGCTCGTTTGAATATTCTCAGCAGTAAGCCATTTTTACATAAAACTGCGTTAAATCTTTGATGTCGTTAAAGTAAGGCTTTACATATATTTCACTGATAACAGCCAAGGTAATATTTAACAGATAAGTATTTACGACTACTTAAATCGATACAATTTTACGTCGTTATACTGTTTTTCGATTGCTCAAAGCTTCCTGTTAAATAAAGATTTCTATAGGTGGTTAAAGTTTTTAGGTCAATGCGGGGATTAGTGCTTTGTCCGTGAGCGTGTTCATGTAACTACTATTTAATCAAAAGTAGATCAACTTTTCTTTTTATTATTCTATATATAGGTTAAATTTCATTGTAAGGGAACCGTTGGGTTTCGAGGGCACTTGAGCGAAGCCGGTAATTGTAGCAATTCGCTTTGACTGCAGTAGTCACAGTTAACTGCCTAAAACAAAATTATCGTCAAACAATTGACTAAATTGATATTTATGTATTAAAGTTGGAAAATATAACTTAAATAGCAAAAATTCACTATTATCATCATTTCAGCCAGAGGCCGTGTACTGCTGGACATAGGCCTCTTTCAATGCACCAACAACACTACTTTGTTAGCTGTCCATTGTGCATGTGCATCATCGAAGTTTATTAAAAATTGCTTTTTACAGAAAGGTATAAACAAAAACGTTTACGTTTGCAGAAAATTATTTGGAGTTCAATTGGGGCAGATGTATTTCCATACTAGCAGCGCCCCGCGGTAAGTCCGGATCCCGTGGGAATATCGGGATAAAAAGTAGCCTATGTGTTAATCCAGGTCTCCAGCTATCTACATACTAAGTTTCATCGCAATCGATTCAGTAGTTTTTGCGTGAAAGGGTAACTAACGTCCATACATACATACATCCATCCACACATCCATACATCCTCACAAACTTTCACGTTTATAATGTTAGTATACCATATAGTATACCAGTAATAAGTCTACCAACAGAAAAGGCTACATTTATGGCGCTCTAATTGGGGGGGGTTGTGCCTACGGCACTATAGTATTGTATCGATTATTATATTAAAAATATATGCCACCTTATAATGGAAGTTTTATTACAATACTCGTCATCAAATATAGTCAAGATATGTATAAACAGTACAGTGGTGACCCCGATATCGGATACAACGACGCCTTCGGTACAAAGTTCGTACTTTTTTTTGTCAAGATGACAACAGGTCCGCAGTCATCATCGATATTGGTGTCGGGTGAAGGAGAGGTAGCTGTTGTTACCGTGTCTTCTAAAATTCCCGAATTTTAGTGTGCCCAACCACGTCTATGGTATGTGCAATGTAAAGCCATACTGGAACTGGTTGTAACGAAATTAAGATAAGACGTAGTGCAACAGGTCAGTGTCATTCTTCTCAAGCCTCAAGCACAAGAAGAAAATTGACACGCTTAAAGAGCGTTTATAAAATGGGATGGGTAAAAAATGTTAAACTCGTGTCAGGACATGTGACCCTAATGTCCGACTGTCCTCTGTTTCTACGTATGACGTACGTACGTATGAATTCGTACGACGGAGCCGAGTTTCTTATATTTACATGTATCATTATTTACCTACGTTATCATGTAAGTAATAGTGTGTACTCCTAGCTTTACACAATACATAATTGTGTGTAGCTTGTCTTGATTTAACAGATTATTTTTGGTGAATTCAAATGTGATTTATGTGCTATTCCCTTATGTCATTTCTACACCACCCCAAGGTTGACTGATAGAGAATGCCCTCGGCATTAAGTCCGCCTTTGTACAAAATATGCATAAAGATTTAAATGAATAAATATGTTTTTTATTATTCGGTTTTTTTTGCATGCCATTTGTATAAATAGAAATTATATGTTCCAATTATGGCATATCCTTTCTTTTTCTTTTATCAATGGCCGTGACGACGTAAATTCGATCGTATTACTGTGAGCATTGGTTGTGAAAAGTAAGAAAGAAATAGATAAGTACCAAATATAAAACAAAAATCAAAATAGATTTTTGAATACAGCTGTTTTATCGCAAGAAGCGTTAAAGTCGCCGTTTCAGTAGCGCATCGAACTGAATTTACAGCTCACCTCGATCCCAAGAGAGGATCCAAATCGTTTCAAACAATACTGTATCTTTGTATTGCTTCCTCAACCTAAAAAGTGTCCGCTTTTACACATTATTTTATGTAACACAAAGTCGTCACTGAGCTAGGATAATTTAATCTAATTTTAGATTATTAGTTTTAGGGCGCATAATCTATCTGCGTCTTCTGGCACCCGAACTTTGAGATTTAAATTTAATCGGAAATATGTAAGTAGTTAGAATCGAAAGGCAGTAGGAGTATATTTCTATTAGTAGGTATACTTTTATATTACACTAGCAGTTCCCACGCGACTTCGCTCGCGTGTACATATTTATATATTTTGCATGGAACCCTACTTCTTTTTCCAAAATAAAACCTAAGTTACTCCTTATAACACAAGCTGTCTGCCAGTTAAAGTCCTGTGGAAATCGGTCTATCCGATCCGGAGATTAGCCGGAACAAATAGATAGACAGACAGACAAAAATTTTTAAAACTAATGTTTAGGCATAGGTATGGTGCAAATAACTGTATATGTTTAAAAAAAAAACTATTATTTTGATATTGAAAACAAACTATTTTATTTTATTTATTTGTATTGTATTGATAAATATCTAAAACAATTAAGAGGTAGAAAAACAACCGTTGAAGGTCACTTTTACTTTAATAGTTGAAATTTCCTTTTTGTGACAAATGTACTTAGTTTTATAAACTAAGTACATTTGTCACAAACAGAACAGTTATTTTAATGACTCAGGTATTTTTTTTTCAAGTCATGACATATACGGACCAATGTTTAAGTTAATCATCCTGTTCACTTTGAAAAAACACCCATCAAAAATGTAAATATAACGCAAGGATACAGCCAGAGCTCAATCGAACAACATTAATCTGTGGTAAAAACTTTAAATATTTACAAAGACCACAAACGCTATTTATGATGAATAGTACCTATGCATTGAGGGACCTCATAGTAACGTTTATAAATACTGATTTACTTAAAAGTGTAAAGTGTGTATAATAGCATAGCTACAGCAACTATCGTCGTTTCTGTCCAATTACAAAATATTTAGCCGTCTGCATGAACTCAGCTTCGCTTGTACAGTTAATGTGCCAATCTTACTAATATTATATTCTCTGGATCTCATCTGGATGGGCACAGAGGAACGGACAAATAGATAGAACGAAGTCGCGAGCTACAGTTAGCACGGCTGCCAATAAGGACAACTTATTTTATACCACCGAGTCTCGGAACTTTTACAAAATCACGTACTATTTTACAAAATCAGTGTTGTACAACTATAGTACGTCACTCATTGAAGATTTCAATAAAAGGTGTTTAACTAGCAGATATAGTGTATTTTCTATAGTTTTAACTTTATCGTATTAGTTACAGTTAAAACACCTTTCTTTTCCTTATGGGTTTAACAGTTTAACACAGACATGATTTGTTTAAAGTATCTCTATGTGTACGTACTTATTACGCTATAATTACATTGTATCCAATTATACAATGCAATCTACTATACAAACAGGATACATAAGATAACCGAATTAATTGAATTTTGTATCGAATTATACAATCTGGCAACCCTGACAGTTAGTCATTAAATAAAATAGAACATAATATTCGCAAAGTAGTGTTTTATTCAAAAAGTAATAGATCTTATGTCACTATCTTTTCGTACAGCCAAACATCACTTTGCACTCTTCTATATCTTTGTATTTTGTTTTAAAATTTTGAACAATTTTTATATAGCTCTGCCTGTTTAGCCACATAGATCTCTTGAACAGACGCTTGCGTTTTGAATCGGCCGCATGACATAAGAATCCACCGTCGAGGACGACCATGCGGTATTCCTGTAGACATAACTCCAACATCTAGGACAAAAATCGTGGAGTAAATAAATTTATAATTTTTTTATAGTATAGGGGGCAAACAAGCAGACGGCTCCCCTGATGGTAAATGAATACCACCGCCCATGGGCACCTGCAACTCAAAACTCACAAGTGCGTTGGTGACCTTTAAGGTGGGAGTAGGGGGAGAGGAGGGGAAGGAATTAGCTCATGTCAGCTACTTTATCATATGTCACCTGATGGTAAATGACTACCGCCGCCCATGGGCATCTACAACTCAAGTGTCACAAATTCGTTGCCGCCCTTTAAAGTGGGAGTAGGGCAAGGGGGGAGAGGTTAGGTTAGAGGGGAGAGAGGGGTAGGACGGGAATAGGGGAGAGGGAAGGGTTAGGGCCTCCGGTAACATCACTCATGCGGCGAAAAGCAATGCAATCATTGGCTTCACTGCCGGTTTTCTGTGAGGCCGTGGTATCACTCCGGTCGAGCCGGCCCGTACGTGCCGAAGCATGCCTCTCCCAAAAGTAGTACAAAAAAGTAAAAAAAGTATATTTAAAATATCTGCCTTCTGCATACTTATTTTATTGATGAGGATTGGTTCACAAATCAATGGACTAGGTCAGTACGAGGTTACTAATCAACCAGAGTCTCGAATACCAATAAGTATACCCTATATTTCGTAATCCGTGATGACTAAAATTTAGAATAACATGGCAATTATGGCATAAATTAGACTCCATTCACAACTGTTCTTGTTTAACTCTTTATTAAAACAATAAATTACGTCTCAAACACCTACAAGAAAACTCACACAAAAATAAGTTATACTCATATTTATGTTCTTCACGTCATGGCGCGTGTTTAGTTCGACATATGCCTTCAATAGGAGCCTTAATCAAGATAAAAGTCCCTGTTGGGTATTACTTAGCCGGCTAGAGAGACTTTGTATAACTTTGGCGTAACTTTGAAACCACAGAAAACTGACAAACAATTTTAACTTGCTTTATGCGTCTTCTTTATTTAGTTGTAAAATACAGTTATGAATTTTATGAGCCCGTTGATAAGCAAGTATCATAAGGTATGGATACTTAAAACACCATTGGATACACATGTTTTCAAACCTGTGGAAACCTAAAGGATCCCAACAACAAACAACCTAGCTGTAATTAAATCATTAACACATAATACTTTTCTACTTTTATTACATTAAAATGAACATTAACGTATTTTTAATCAAATCAACAACTGCATAAATCAATACATATTATAAAACAAAGTCCGAGACCGCGTCTGTCTGTCTGTCTGTTCGCGATAAACTGAAAAATTACTGAACGGATTTTTATGCGGTTTTCACTAATAGACAGAGTGATTCATGAGGAACGTTTAGGTGTATAATTTGTACCCGTGCGAAGCCGGGGCGGGTTGCTAGTCTTGAATAAAAAAAGAAATTTAAAGTAAATATAATATAATTTAATTCAAAATAAAAATATTAAAAGAACATAAAAAATTAATATTAAAAACTATTAGTATCCACTTTCTAAAAAGCACGTTGATTTCGAACTGTTGTTATATTTTTCCTTGAAATATATGATGATACAATTCAATTTCACGGAATTACTGTACACTGATTTTCCAGTGATAAATTGAAAACCGTGCAGTGCAGGGTTGTCGGGGCCATGGACTAGGAAACCTCCATCCAAGATCTTAAACTCGTAGTCTTGGAGACATAACTCCATTATCTAAGGAATAATTAAGAGGGCTTATTACTTTGTATCGAAATGTACCCTTTTAACCATATTTTAATCTTTGTTTAGATATTTTCTTTTCTTTTCCAATGATATGTAAGACCGTATTGTAACATTAGCTTTATAATTATGCTTTTTATATCCAGTTTCAAGCTAAAATTCTCTAATTCTAAAACTGTGCTCAGAATATATCCCAGATGTGTGTTAAACACAAAACATTTAGGCGGTTTCAACACCTTCGACATTTTGAGTGCTATTATTATGCATTATTTAAATTAAATATGTACAAATGCTTGTCCAATAAATGCAAGTTTATACTTTCTGGTACGATACATACTTGAAAACAATTTGTTTAATTTCGTATATTGGTAAAAAAGTTCAGAGTAACCAAAAATATTTTTGAAAAAAAAACTGTACAAAATACCTCGCGATGAACAAAAACCACGTCTGTAAAAATAAAATTCCGAGAAATCCTACCGAAACATGCATCAAATGATTTGCAGAACTTGGCACACACTTTCACTGTTCTTTCTTTTTTTTTCATAAAAGCTACTCCTCACGTCTTCATAAACCCTCTTAAGTATCAGACTTACGCTTCGTAATATACCAAACGTGTAGAGTTCAATATAACACAATCTTCAACTACTTAGGAATTAGGCATAAGAAAATAACACACAGGTGCCATATAGAGTATTAAATTAAATATTATCATACCATAATTACTAAACACAATATAAAAGCTTTGTAATTTTCTATGAAATATTGACCCTTGGCCAAAGATGATAGGTTCCTATGACTATAAAATTGCCGTTTCACTTAGAAAAAAAACAAATTATTTTTAAGAAGGCCGTAAATGAAAGTATTATAAAATTGTATTACATTCATAGAATGTGCATTGGCCATTTTATTGACGCCTTTTCTACAAAAATCCTGGAAGTTTTTAACCATCTTACCGGCTTGAAAATGTATCTTTTTCAAAATGTTATTCTAATTTTGAAATAAATTCGAATGAGAAGGTGTTATGGATACAGTCATGAGCCTGTAATTTTAGGACGGATACCGACTTTCTTGAATGCACTAGCGTTATCTGGTACTTTCACGTCGTTAATATTGCGTGCCGTCTATGTATGTGCCACAACAAAATTCGTATTCGAAAAATAGCACGCATTCATTTTTACCATGGTGATAGAATCGGCGATATTAAAGAAAAATAGAACAACACAAAGACTAAATAACCTCTGACTTTTAAAAAAAATGTCGTTATATCAACAAAATAATTTGAAAATGGAATTCTGAATAAAATAATCAATATCGATATTAACATTTAAAAAACGGCAATTTCATAGGCAAGGATATAACTCATAAATGATCATAATTATAAAATCATGAGACACGATCCTGAGTCCCAAGAGAGTAACTAATTCATAATAAGCTATTATTCAGCATTTGTTACACGTAGCTATTCAAAAAATATTTAATTTGAATATTGAAATTTCAATCTTTAACCGCCACTTAAACTCGTGATCCGCATAGGGCAACGCTGACCGATGTGTGGACAGCACATTTCAAATATATTTCTATAGACATTTTAGGTAATGATGCATAACTAAAGCTATAGCTACAAGGTAAACGTATGGAATGAACTGTTCGCTATTAAAATTGATTTTTTTTGTAACACAACAACAACATTTTCCCGTAAATCATATAAAAATATATAAAGTATGTGTAAAAGTGCACCCATTAAAAGTTCTAGGTGTATTCCAGTTAAAATATTTCGCAACGTGTATTATTATTTGTCATCTAGAAACTTTTCTATTTCTCATGAAGGCTTTAGTTTAATGCCCTTTTGAAGATGGACTGATGTATATAACCTTCAATAGTAAAATAGAATAAACTTCCAAAGGTTCAGCTCCTTTAAAAAAATGTTAATTACAAGTGCAAATGACTAATTTATATATCACCTGTGTCATTTTATCCTGGCGTCCCTCCCATGTCAACATCTCGCTGTACCAGGGCTCCTTATTAGTCCCAAAGTAGAGAGGCTCCCATCTATGATACGGATATTCTCGCTTGGAAATCAGCATCGGCTGAAAAAAAAATTGTATTTTAATAACAGAATATGAATTGTGGACCTCAAATCTGGACTTAATTGTCGGATAACGTCGCGGTATTAAATCTGCCTGTTAACATATGGTGACATAAAATGCAATAAAAGTCTGTTCACTTATGCCTAACTTAATTTTTTATTTTTTTTATATTATAGGGGGCAAACGAGCAGACGGGTCACCTGATGGTAAGTTACTACCGGCGCCCATGGACACCTGCAACTCAAGAGTCACAAGTGCGTTGCCGGCCTCTGAGATGGGAGTACGCTCTTTTCTTGAAGGTTTGAAGGTCGTATCGGTCCGGAAATACCGCAGGCGACAATTTGTTCCAGAGATTGATTGTGCAAGGCAAAAAAATTCTGGAGAACCGCACAGTTGTGGATTGCCAATTATCCAATTATTATTATTCACTACGTTACATTAAAATATCACGTGTACTACGTTGAAAGAACGATCGACTAAAGTTTTCAATTGTGGTATGTACCTATATTTTATCTAGTAAAACATGTGTAAGGGGTTGCGTAATAACTACCATTTTTAGTCCCTAACATTATGTCTAAGAAAGTTTATAACGACATTTGTCATATTTTTAACCGACTTCAAAAAAGGGAGGAGGTTCTATGTTCGGCTATATGTTTTTTTATGTATGTTCAGCGACATATCCGTCATCTATGGACCTATTTCAAAAAATATTTTTTGAAGTGAAAACTTCTTTAACAGTGTTGGGCACTTTTTGAGATGGGTGAAAAATGTTAAACTCGCGTTAGGACACGTGACCCTGATCGAAAATGTATGGAAAATGTGTCCGAGTGTCATATATTTAAAAAAAAATATTTTTATGACGAGTTTCTTATATTTACATATACAGCGTCAGAGAGATATGGAGAGGGAGGGAGAGAGGGAGAGAGGGAGAGTGGGTGAGTGGGTGAGTGACGCTAATAAGCTAATAGATCCACTAGAGGGCGCTAATCTAAACATTGAGTTCTGTCAGCTCTTTATTAATTTATGTCACCAACCTGTTAATGTGACGTTTTAAGTTCGTCGTATCGTTTAAGTTTGCGTTTCTGTCGGCAGTCCCATGACTGCCTCTTTTTTATTTTGTTTGAAAGGGTATACTCCCCAGGTGGACCCATTGTCATTAAGTTGGGATCTAGTGATGGTATCTGACGGAAAACGACGGAAACCCTCAGAAATTAAGAACAGATATAGTGTGTTTGTTGATTTTTCTTGATATTAAGCAACATTGACGTTTAAAGTGACGAATGTTATTGTTATTAACCGACTTAAAAAAGGGAGGCAGTTTTATGTTCGACTGTTTGTATATTTTTCTTTTAACTTATTCAACCAAGTGCAGCAAGTTGCTAGACAAACAAAAATTCTTACCACCTTATCTAAATAAAGTATCGGGCTTTTTAAACTAAAGTAGTATATAATCTAACAAACTGCAGTTCGGTAATTAACAACAAAAATGGAAAAATAAACGCTTTTAAAAAAGTTAAACCGACTTCAAAAAGCATTTTAATAAAAGGGTTTACGATTAATGAATTTGTATTCGTCAAAATACTGTTAATCATTTAAAATGGAGATTGAAACAATGGAAATATTTATTACGATGTATACTATAACCCTATATCGACTCTCAGATAGAAAAAGTAAACAATATACGTGCGTTACAAGGGAAAGAAGAGTGCAGCAAGTGTGTTAATCTTTCAAGACTCATTGTGTCTTTTGCTTCAGAATATAAAGTCTAAATTTACATATACCAAACAAAAAAAAACTTGCTTAAAATTATACGAATAAGACCCGTGCATTATATCTATTCCCTTTTAAGGTATATTGTGCACCATAAGAAAGAACGTGCTGACACTGATACCTACTTCCATCTTACTTTTTATCAGTAACCCAAGTTGAATGCAAGCAAAATCAGTGATCACTTTCTAATCCTATAAAGAACACTGATATTACATTGCTTCTTAAAAAGGCTGGGAACCAACAAGTACCTAACACAACCAAACCTGTTTAATGAAGAATATCTTTGAAATTCATTGGAAATAGCTCTTCTTAGAAAATCTCTAAAGCTGTAGAGTTATCTTAGCGAATTACAAACAAAATAATCAGACAAACTATCCATTTATCACAGAAATAGTTGTGCCATTGGGGCAGGAGCCACAACACCCGTAACAGTGGTTGTTAACGAGTTACTCACTCCAAAGCCTTCAAAGTTCCATTAGTAGCATGTGATTTCAACCACTCAAAATAATCTACCTTTAACTGAATTTCTACACGCTGTCTATTGCTTTATTCATAGAGAATTCAGAATTAACAGCATTTACAACTGATTACGTGTGTAAATTACGCAACAATCAGCCACTTATAGGGCTTTAGTGTTAAACTCGAATTTACATGTTGAATGGACGCTAGCACAATGTGCATTGTGATACCAATCAGTGTGCATTATGGTTGTTTATGTATAATGTATGTATATAATGTAAGCTTAGCTTATGAAGGCAGTACGTTGTTAAGATAAAAAATTGTTACCTCACCCCTTCTTCGCAATGTTTGAGGATGAAATGTTGGAAGATCGCTTAAAATTTGAGCCTAGAAAAGGATTCCGTATAGTCAAACTTCATGGGATCCTAACCATTCTCCAAGGGAATACGGCAAGTGTTAATTTATTTTTAATTTTAAAATTACAAGACTTGATTCAATGATCATTAAGAAGAACTTTAAATTTTAATACTATCATTTATAAAATCGTAAGTTATGACAAGATTATACATTCACCGTAATACACAAGACATGCTGGCTGATGAAGGTTACGGAAGTGAAGAAGTTCTTAGTATCAGATAAGAATAAATCCACAAGAGGTGAGAGTCAACATATACTAAAAGCACAGACAAACCGTCTCATCCTATTGTTCTGTCAGTCTAACATTCCGAAGCACAGCACTGTACCGTGTTTCCTCGGCGGGGTTGTGATACTTCGAGGGTTTTCCATAGGCAAAAAAATACATAGAAAGCTATATATTACGTGTTCAGGCAGGAATCTGAAACTTGGAATACTAAAAGTTTATATGTATGTAGAAGAAGTGCATAAATCTAAAAATTTTAACAATGTATCATATGTGTACAATATTGTCGTGTCAAATCTGAAGATTAAGCAAAGCTTGATCCAAACTCCGGTGATACTCTTAATATAAAAACTATCAAATATTATCGTACCGCACATACATAGACGCAAGGTAAGAACTATGACAAAAACTCTAGACTTCGAACGATTGTCTTTTTGCAAAATTGGCACGTCCTATTTACCCATGTCATTTAGCAGATCTAACAAAACATTACGTAAAATTGAATACATAAAATATTTTGTTGTCTTCAGTAATATTGACAGACTGGTGACAACACTCATCTTAGAACATAATTTAAGGTACACTAACTTTTAAACTTTCACGTTCCATGATATAATTATGTACTTAAATTAATTCCCGTTAATTCTCGTTTAAATACATAATTATATCATGGAACGCGAAAGTTTAAAAGTTAGTAAAACTAAGAAGCAGAGGAATGTATCTTTTGTGTTTGCTTTGAAATACTAACATTAAGCTTTCTTACGGAGCCGGTTAGAAAGGGGCCATAATCATCAATTCCCTATCACTAATACTGCAATGGAAAGGTAACAGGATTGTTACTCTAACAAAGTAGAGCCCCGTTCATAAACTCTGGCAACCCTACTCGGCACAATATCAACGAGGAACTTTTTACTTAAAAAAGGGGGTGTGGCTGTGTCATGGACACAGCCATGTGTTGTACGTGGAACTATTTTACACTAATGTTTTATATATGCAATCGATAGGTTTTGACGAGAGCTGACGATTGAAACTTAAACCAACATCGTAGCTTCTCTGAGTCAAAAGTTCTACTAAATGGAAATGGGAATCTCGAAACGCAGCAAAATGATGCGCGCGCGCGATGTCTCGAAGTCCTCACTTAGCGTAACGAATTGTTTGATCCTTTAGCTATACAGTGGTGTAATTACATTTTGGATGGAGATGATAGATATGTAGCTACAACACCAAAATGAATCCCCCGATTTTGTTATCATTCGTTTTTTGAATTGCCTCCTACTATGGAAGTAATTTTAAAGACGTATTCACGTCAAAAGTATGATAAAAAATCACCATTGCTTACAAGAGACAGTATCTTCTAATATTTTATTTTATGTTGTACAGCTTCATGTAGCAGTATAGAACGAAACCGACCAACGGTATCAATGATATAGTGAAAGCAATAAATACAGCGGTACGTATACAGTGTGAAAATGTCTTAATAACGCTGTTTTCAAAACCATTCTAAAATGATGTCAGTACTTGAAAAATAAATGGAGACAACTCCTTCGTCTCCTTAAGACAAATGGCTTTTACAATATTGTTCGACAAACGACGGCGACGGAGGGAACACAATTCATGAAGCTGAGTGATATGAACTGAAGGACGCCGTCAGAACTTTTCTTAATCGAAGACAAGTACTCTTAAAACAGGGTGAGATTTTCTCCCCATAGAGCCACGTTATAATTTTCTAATTTGAATCATAGAGTTTTCATCAATGAATTTTACAAATAAACACTTTAAAAAAAAGTTAAACCGACTTCAAAAAACACTAAAAAAGGGCACTGATATGTGAAAAATAATCTTCTTTTCTTTTTTAAAGTGTTTATTTTTCATTTTTAGTAAAAGGTACGTACGTTCTGAGCAGATACGGTATTTAGAACATTAATTTCTGTAATGTAAGTTACCGAACGATTACGATACTCTCTTTAGATAAGGCGGTAAGATTTTTAGTTTGTCGATCAACTTACTGCACTTGATTGAATAAGTTATAAATAATCATAAATAAGAAAATTTAAATACCCACGACTTGAAAATCCCGTTAACGATTAGAAAAGAGCTGATGATCTTCGAACGGCTGAATCACCCGAATGTAAAACCTTCTTTTTTTAAGTCGGTCAATAACAATAATATTCGTCACTTTATACGTCAATGTTCCTAATTTCAAGAAAAATCAACAAACACACTATATCTGTCCTTAATTTCTGAGGGTTTCCCTCGATTTCCCTTAGATACCATCAGCAGGAGGACTTGGTGACAATGGGTCCACCTGGGAAGCATACCCTTTCTAACAAAAAAAAATTTTTGATATCTTTCCATAGATGACGGAAATATCGGTAAACATACATAAAAAAATACATGCAGCCGAACATAGAACCTCCTCCTTTTTTTGAAGTCGGTTAATGACATTGTTCAAGACTTGTTCGGGTCATGAAAAGTTTCACGAGAAATACTTAGATTAAAAAAGTAACCTTATTCTCCTACCTTGCCATACTGAAGGTATAGATTAATGATTACTCTTCTTTTTAGCCGACTTCAAAAAAGGAGGAGGTTCTATGTTCCACTGTATTTTTTTTATGTATGTTAACCGATTACTCAAAGACGCCAGGACCGATTTGGAAAGTTCTTCTTTTGTTTGAAAGGGTATACTTCCCAGGTAGTCCCATGGTCATCAGGTCGGGATCTGATGATAGGATCATGGAGAAATCGAGGAAACTCTTCACATTTCGATGTGGGAGAGCCATGCTTCGGCACGTATGGGCCGGCTCGACTCCGCTCGTAACCACGACCTCACAGAAAACCGGCCGTGAGGCAATGCTTGCATTGCATTTCGCCGCGTGAGTGAGGTTACCGGAGCCCCTAACCCTTCCCTCTCCCTTATTCCCGTTCTTCCTCTCTCCCCCCTCTTCTCACTCTTCCCTCCCTCCTCCTCTTCTCCTACTCCCACCTTAAAGGGCGGCAACGCACTTGTGACTCTCGAGTTGCAGGTGCCCATGGGCGGCGGTAGTCATTTACCATCAGGTGACCCGTCTGCTCGCTTGCCCCCTATACCATAAAAAAATATATATATATATTTTATAGGCACACTTGAAGTGATTTGGGTATTTTGAGGCGCATTGAAGTCGGTAATACTTTTTTTTAAAGATAATTATTATATTTAGTTTTAAACTTAAATCAAAAGTCGTCCTATACCTATTCATCTATATTATGGAAGTCGTGAGTAAATAAAAACTGTTCGTATATATATATATATAATCCCACCAAAAACATAACATATTAAAAACCCTAGTCTCAAATAGTCGCAACACGCAAATTTTACCTTACAGACAGTGCTCAATTGTAAGTTAAACTATGTCATACTATCGAAGTATTTAGTGCTTAAACACTTACACTATGCTCAAACACACAGATATAAAACTTATGATTCAATTTCCATCTGAACGGTTCTCAAACATATGTATTTGATCTAAAAAACCCCGGACAAGTGCGAGTCTGACTCGCGCACCGAGGAATCAACTCGGGAATCAATTCTCAAAGACTTTTGCCCGTCTTTTTCGAAAGACAAACTTAACTGGTCATACTGATATATTGTTCCATTTGTGAACAGAAAAATAAATAAATAAATTTAAAGTAAAAAAAACTTTGCGGTTGTGATGTACGACAAAGTGAACAATCCAACGGCTAAATGTAAGTTTGTAATCACAAAAACTTTTTTTATGTGATATAACAACAAATTAACGACTTTCGAATTTTTTCCTTCACTTGTGCTGTAGGACCTTGCTTCTTACCAAATTTCATGCTTCTAGATAAATGGGAAAGTACCCTATAGGTTTTCGACCCTAAACCTATGGGGTACTTCCGGTTGACCTAGAATTGTCAATTTTGGTTAAAAGCACAAGAAAAGGGAAAATTTCGAAAAATAAAAAAGTTGAAAATTAACGTAAATTTAGGTACTTACAAGTTTTCGCGAAAATCTAAATTTACCCATATCTTTTTATCGTGTTGACTCAGGGTCTTGGTTTTTATACACCTAATGGAGACTATGGACCTCAGTATCTGGTATAAATTTCAACTTGCTAGGTCCACCCGTTCCTGAGAAAATCGGTGGTGACACACGGACAGACAGACAGACGGACAAGAGAGTGATCTTATACGGGTTCCTTTTTTTTATCTTTTGAGGTACGGAACCTAAAAATGTTTAAACATCTTTGTCTAAAAAGTTTATCAAGCAAATCCCACTTAAATATGGATCTCAGGAAGCTTTACGTGCGAAATACATACAAATACTATTATATCGTAGATATTCGTGGGATTGACTTTCACAAACGGAACATATTTTTCCGCAAATGTTGTTCGGAAACTGACGCGTTGGTAAAGGATAGCTGTTATTACAGAAATTTTTGGACTCGACTGATAAAGTTCCGTTGAAATCGAGAGCTATAAGTAGGTATACCGATGAGCTTGTATTGAAGAAGAAAATGCAAGGAATAAATACGCGTCGAGGATAGCTCAATGGTTGGGATATTCTCAAGAAGTTTCAATTACAAATTCCTAGAACAAAAGTGATGGAGTTACGCTCTTTGACTTATCTTTATACGACACTTTGGCACTTTCATATCGGTTACCAGTCTTATACACTGAATCAAACAAAGACTGATCAATCTATGTTGTTTTCTGACCGGTTGTATTTATGTAGTGATACAATCTTTTAAAAAAAGTATCACCGACTTCAATGTGCCTCAAAATACCCCAATCGCTTCAAGTGTGCCTATAAAATTTGAAGAGTTCTCTCAATTTCTCCAGGATTCCATCATCAGATCCTGACTTGATGACCATGGGACCACCTGGGAAGTATACCCTTTCAAACAAAAGAAGAATTTTCCAAATCGGTCCACGCTCCTTTTTTGAAGTCGGTTAAAAAAATATGCTGGTCTAGTAACACTTACGAAAGTGCTCCCAATGTAATAGGCTCTACTTTACATTACATACGAGTTATCCATTTCAAATATGCGTATATATCGTATATGTGTATGGCTAAATAAATACACAAGGTTACGCTTACGATTGGCAGCTATATGCTTTGTGGCCAAATAATTTATCTGTATATAAAACGTGAAGAGAATTATGTGTGCCACTTTTGAAGATTGGGTGGTAGAGAGGGTATGTGAAATGAATGAATGTTTACAGGTTACTTCACTTCTGTACTACTACATAGAAGTGCAGAAAACTAAAAAAATTAAACAAGGTTCAGTACATACGTTGACCCGTCATGGTAAGTAAAGTATATAATGGCAGTTCAACTTAGACTGGTCAACTAAATAAAACAAAACGAACAAAACATTCAAAGTTCAACAATGTTGTTATGGTCGACATTCGACCAGCAGGTGTACTCTAGTATAAATAAAAAGCTGCACTCATCGCATTCCAAAATCGATACCAAATGTAATTAATACAGGCTTTGTACTTGACTTCGTAAATTAAAGGTTTTTTCTTTGTATTTGTAGCCATATGCATTTATTTTAATACTAGCAAACTAAGAAATATCCACAGGAATAGTAATTTTTTCCGGGATAAAAAGTATCTTATGTGCTATTCCTAATTCCTATCTCTGTGACAAATTTCATTTTAAGCTAGTGTAAGTTCTACAGATTTAAATCAAAGCTATTTCTATAGCCAAATTCGAGATCATTCCGAGTACGTCAATCAATGGTTTAATCTCTCTCAAACATATTCCAAAACGTTTATTCTTAAGTCGCAAACCCAAGTCGAAATCCCGTATGAATGGCTTAATAACTAATTCATCTGGATCCAATCATGGCGCTGCCATCTTGTCATGTCAGCCATGATTGTAACCCATTTACCCCCGGCTTACACCCTCTCGTGTCATAGTCTCGACGCTAACTAATTGCTTACTAATTATCTAGAACTTCGTGTAATAATAACTGGAGCACTATACCGCTTTGTAATGATAGCTGTAATTGTATTATACCTATTTACTATACTGTAAAGTCAAATAAGTAAATAAAACTGTGGTCGTGGATGTGGTCGGCTACAGGTCGAATTCTTTACTGAAACTGATAACAGTTACATCTTGTCAGAACTAAAGTACTAAGCAAAAAAGAGAATCGATTGACAAGCAGAGGAAAAAAGGTACCTTGTCTTTACCTAATCTGGAGGCACAGCAGTACCTCCACCAAGTCGATCTAAAAAAAACAAAGGCACAGCCGTACAATACTTTTTCGAAGCCATTCGGGATACTTTTGACCCCCTGTTTCTTCGTTGTGGTTAAAGCTAGAAGCCTATATTTTCAGAGGAAAAAAGGTACTGAACGCTGTTGTTTTCAAATAATGTGGGGGCATAGCAGTAACCTCCAAAAGGAAGACGATTGTAAAACTGTGTTTATCATTATGCCTAGTTTTGCAACTCGCTAAAAAAAATACCTTATCATATTTTCCAAAAGTAACTCTTAATATATTTTCCGTACGATGTGTGACCAGATAGATTATCTGGTCACACATCATCAGCCGTACATACTTTCTATTTTAAAACTCCAAAGTTTAATATGATTATAACGTTTAAAGCTGAAGATATGGGTTTAAATTTAGAATTTAAACGGGTGTAAGTGATTTAAAATGTTGAGATTCGACTTAGTGATAGTTTTACTATCCCTAAGCAAACCCCAACATAAATGCAAATAGCTTTAAGCCTGAACTGTCGCACTGCTGCACTGATAGCGTACACACGACAGCCACGGCTTACTTTAGCTTTGGGATTCAAAGGCTAATTACTTATTCATTTCCTTCGATCCCAAAGCAACACGCCGCTAGTTTAGGGAATCTCGAATCATGTGCAAGTTTGAATTAACAAGCTCTTCCTGGCGAAGGAAAACAGAAAGTAAATTTCAAAATGGATATATAATGTAAATATATGAGTGGAACATTACGCCATAGAGGCCTGAGTAAATGGTAACGTCGGCTTGGTAGTGAAGTGAGCTAAGTCACAATGGAACTGTTTTGAAATAAAAAAAGAGTAATATACTCGTAGTTAGTGATAACTAAAGAAATATTTATTTATAACAATAACATTGGTCTTTATAGAAATTAATATTTTTATCACCACCAAGACCGCGTCGATAATTGATTCCAGACAAATAAATTCGTAACAATCACAAAACAAAACAATTTATTTCTTATATTATACACTACTTAATAGTAGCCTCCGATCTAACATAGTCAAGGGAGAGTTTTAACTGGTTTGTATTGTGCTGAAATTGAATATACTGTTTAGGTACTGCTCCAAAAAAGCCTGCCAGTAGTTGATTTAGGTATTCCATTCAGTTCAGCCTGTTCAAATCCTTGAAAGTTTGTAGTTTAGTGACAATTTAGATTTTACTAACCTTGTCCGATTGATTTACAAAAGTGGTGAGAGCATTAGTTAATCAGCTTTGATCACTAATTAAGCAGTACATCGAATTTGGCTGAGTCGTGTATGACACGTTATTGACAAGAGGACGGTTAATTCGAACGAAATTAACCTATAGCACCCTAGTCGATGCGCTGACACCGAACTAGCAGTAATCAAATCCGTTCTGTATCATTTCTACTTAATAGGGTTCCATAGTCATCAAAGGAACCCATTTAGTTACACCATCTCCGTTCATCCGTACTAGAAATCTGAATATTTATCACGACGACAAAGTGGTAATAGAAAATCTTTAAAAAAAAATAAGGGCCCTAAAGAACGCTTCTTGTAAAGTCGGAATGGTTTTTTTCTAGACGAGTATAGTGTAGGTACACCCCTCACCATGGAGTAGACGAGAAAACGTTGAATAGGTATTTACGTTGAATAGGTCTTTTAAAAATATTCCAGGTGTGTGAAAATTATTTTTTATTTAGGATCCATTTGCGAATTGTTAAGCTTTAAAATTTTAAGATTAAGTACTCCCCAATATGTAAAAGATTGCTTTTTAGATAATTGACAAAAGTACGGTAAGTAGTAGTAGTAGTTATGTTTAACGAATTTACAAGAAAAACTATCACCTCTAGGTAGGCTTTACAAGTTGACGAGTAATAGTAGATAAAATTAGAAAATGTACTTGGCAAAATAAAACGCAAAAATTTCGTGCCAAATCCATTGAAAATTACTTAAATTGCATGGCCAAATACGGACTTGGCTTGTTTTTTTGTTACCAAATGAAACGTTTATTTATCTGCCTACAATCATTAAAAAATGTCAACTTGAGCTTTAAAGTACAGGCCACGCACAGAGCAAATATAGTTTTCCACGTTTTTTCTGTCGGACCTGTACATTTGAGAATGTCTGCATGTATTTTTCATTTCATTTTCATTCATGTATATAGTGGGCCATCAGCACGCTATTGTTCTGTGACTTTATTGCCATCGCGTTCTGCTATTTTCATTTTTAAATATTGCTCGTTAATTGAATTCTACAGCGGTGATGACTACAAACGTAACGACATTATCATTATATCGGGCCATCACATACGAAAATCGTTGCGATGTAAATCCGGTTCGAATAAAAGTCTATAAATACTCGGTAAACATTTAACCGATCATACGGTTTTGAGGGCTATTAGCTTTGAATTTGTTTTTATATATTATTATTCCCATTTTATTTAAAATAGTAATAAAAACTATAGTTAGGCGTACACTATTGGAACTCCATGTAAAACTATTATTTTGTGAACAAGGGTCGATAACCAAAATGCATTTAACAATTATGTTAGTAGAGTGTATGTGTACCTAACACACCATGTTTGTTAATTCGATTTATAACTTAGAGCGACAGTCACCCACGGTTAATATATACATACATACTACTATTAAACTAGGTACTATAAAACTAATCTATTGTAAACAGAGTGTGTAAAAGATGATAAATACGTTTAAATATGTCATCGACCTCCGCGCCTTTTCCCAACTAAGTTGGAGTCGGCTTTCAGTCTAACTACGATACGGCCAAACTTCGATATTTTACGTGAAGCGACTGCCATCAGACTTCCACAATCCAAGTACTAGGCGATATCGAAGTTCTGTAGTTAGACCAGGTTGTCGGACTTTTTAGGGCTCCAACTACCCGTAACGAATGCCCCAGATGTTCGTATGGCAACCGGGACCGACGGCTTAACGTGCCCTCCGAGACACGGAGGGATCTCGATGTGTTAAAGAATGGTCACCCATCCTAAGACTGACCTGGTTAGTATAACTTAACCTATGTAGCGTGCTAACCTACTCGGTTACCACTTAGCCATGAGCCCCGTTAATACGTTTAAATATGTAAATATACCGAAAAAAGTAGACTTTGACTTGTCTATTCGACTAAACAGCCGTGTTGTCAACGGGAAAATGCTGCAGTGTTGAAGATGTTTGCAAAACAAATAGCATCAGTGTTTTGGTATGTTAACTCTCACCTGTACATATATGTTAAATATGTTTATCTGTCTTAAATAAACTTATCAGTGAGTCACAGAAGGGTGCAACCTATTATAATAGAAATTAAAGCAAAGGAGACTAAAATCAAAAGACACCATATACTGACTCGAGAAGAATATACGTATTAAAATGTGCGGAGCTTTTTGTTCAAGGTGTGAAAAACATGTGTTATATACATTATAAGTAGGTAAACAAATTATTATATTTATATTAGTATTATCTACTGCTACTACCATTCATTACACTATTATTTATAACACTGATTAACCAACGGAGCTATATTAATAATTTCGGTTTCCTTAACTTACACTCTGATTTTTTTTTACTTTAATTGGTTACTAGTTGTATTCAAAGACGACATATGAATAGTAAAAAATTCAATACATGTTTACGATGCATTCGCTGTACTTAAAGCAGACACTTTTACATAAAAAAATACTTCGGCAACTCTGTCAACAAATATTTCAGGTCAATTACAACGAGAAAACTCAAAGCTATTCCCTCGATATTTACGCTCACAATCACTCAGTGCCGACGCAATTATCCCGATTCAATATTTGTTGAAATAATTCATCGAATGCGTATTGATGGCTTCCTGCTGAAAGAGTTTGACTGCAACATATCAATATAACGGGTGTAGGGAATGGCCTGCCGATTCTTGAAATAGTAGATTCAGATCATCATTCTGAGTGGAAAATCATTGGAATTTTTTGCCGGAAATTCATAATTTTTCGTTAATTTTAAATATTTTTACCGAAAAATACAACAAATACTCCATACGGCCAGAAACTGCAATGTAATCGATTAAACAACATTTATGCAATCAACTGCTTCTACGGCGCCGAACGTTTATGGTCCTTCACCGTACCGCACAAAAATGATACCTACGTTTGTTGCGGTTACCTTGCGTAGCTTAAATCAAACTAATGACGAAAAATCATTAGTTTAATCTCACATTTTTATGATGACTTTTGCATTGTGTAAGTATCCACAGAAAGACGTTTTTGTAAGTTCTTCGCGACGGTAATACTTACACGCTGTATGTTGCAAATAAAACTCTCTCAGCAGGAATTCTAATGCTGAAATCAGTATAATATGTTGCAGTTAAAACGTGAGATGTATAAAGTTATTATTATTAATTTTTACTGATGCTATAGTACTTAAAAGTATTATTGGTTAGGTGAGATATTTTTATTTACATTCTAATTAGTTAAATTTTTTGATTGATGCTATAGTGGTTAAAACTACTTTTACTTGATTTTCAGTCAAAACTACTTTTGTCGAACCTGCTCAGTCAAAAGTACTCGTGAAGCCCTGTCCTCCTAATTGTGGGAATTTGAGCTGTATCATTTCCACTAATAATTTATTTGCTGCTTGGTATTCGTATATTATAATATAGTTGAATTTGAACTAGCTTCGAACAAATTCGAAATGGAGCGCAGTCATTGCTTCCCTGTCGTTTAATCGAGAACATTATCTCAACGCCGAGCGACTTAAGATTGAGATTTACTGCGTACATACCATGGTATTTACTTACGTCACTCATTCCAGCAGTTTAACAGAGAGTTTATAATTTGGGAAAACCATAACAGATAATACACCAGTTCACTATTTAATAAAAATCGATTAATAGACGTTATTATCACTACTGGCTACGTCACGATATTGGTCCGCCTGAAAAATGGCGGGCAATGTTGGTGTGACAAAAGGCTAGGCGTGCATTATAGGTTTTAACGGGCACTTAAGTGCTAATCGAGGTAGGAACAACGTCGCAGATACTATTATTTAGTGAATCTAATAGTTTTTTAGGAAAAGCGTGATAGTGGTGGGTTTGTTACTAACACAAAAAGGTCAAGGAAACCACGCTGTAAGTACCGCTAGGGCGATTTACTTTAGTTTTATTTTACAAAAGAAAAAATAAACTCTCAATCTACATGTAAACGCTTATACTATCACATATTTATATCTCAAAAACGATATTTTTTTTCATCTAGTATTACCGAAAAATAAAACAATTCCATCTAGAGCCACTAAGACACTAAAGTCACAAAAAACATATATGTCAAAACAGTTACCTGTTTCTTAAAAGATGCTATTACTGCTCAGTAGTAAAATATGTAGCACTAGCAACCCGCCCCGGCTTCGCACGGGTACAAATTATATAGGTACCAAAATCTTCCTCATGAATCACTCTGTCTATTAGTGAAAACCGCATGAAAATCCGTTCAGTAGTTTTTCAGTTTATCGCGAACAGACAGACAGACAGACAGGCGCGGCGGGGGACTTTGTTTTATAATATGTAGTGATAAGGAGATGTATGATGAACACAATCTGCCCATGACCTACGGTGACCTATTGTTTCTTCTATTCAAATTTGTTAACTATAAATGACTAGCTGTTCCCTGCAGTTTTACCCCTATTTATGATCACTGTACCGCTCCTAAGGGTCGTAGCGTGATGTTACATAACCTATAGCCTTCAACAGTAAATACTCTGTCCAAAACAAAAATATTTTTTGTGTGGGTGTGTGTGGGTGTGTGGGTGTATGTGGTGTGTAGATGTGTGGGTGTGTAGATGTGTCGGTGTGTGGGTGTGTGTGGGTGTGAGGGTGTGTGGGGACTGGTTGTTACAGAGATTAGCGCGTTTAAACAGACAAACAAACAATCAAATCTTCAGCTTTATTATATTAGAGATAGTATAGAAGATGAATAGTCCGGTTAAATAATATAATGACAGATATGTTGTCAGGTCCATAAATAAGGTAGTTGTGCAACAAGGTATTTATATAATTTACAGTAAAGAAAAATCATCATCATCGTGTTCAATAATTAAAAAAATATTTAGGAAAAAAATAAGCATTACTCAGAAAGCTGAAAAATCCAGACCAGCAGAGCAAGATATACGAGTAGGCAAAGCGTAACTTTTTACTATTCTGAGATTGAAATATTACAATCGACAGAATGCGGTATAAAATTCATCTGCAATGGATGTATAATATTAAATTTCATCTGGCAAGTAGTTCGAACAATCCCAGATTATCCGATATCCAATCTCATTATATTATGAACAATTGTAATATATTTCAACTTTACCTATAATATTGCGACGCCGCTGCGCCGGTCGTAAGAATATTGGTTATCAGATCATTAAATCTTAACATCGATCACTTTAGAAATATATATTGTTCTACAGGTCCCAGGACAAACTTTTCTTTGACTTTGACAAACAATTTTTGAAAAGCTAATAAAGGAACAGACAGATAGTGTTACCTCACATTTTAATATTAGTTGGGATTGATCCTATTATCAATTTATTCAAAGACTATTAAGATGAACAATGCAATATTTCCGTCAAAATACTTACTCGTATAGTAAATATAAGCTCGTGAAAATCGTGAGAGTGCTTCAAGTGTCTTCAAAATGTATGGTATGTCCAGCGAATAACATGATACAACATTTCAAAGACGCTTCAGCTATTTTATGTGACTACTGTAGTTATTTTACATTTACCACAGGTCTCCCACCTATCTTGGAACAAAAAATTCAATTCGTATCATAATGATAGGTCCTGGCAAATTGATTCACTAGCCTGACTTCCCTTCGGAGAATCGTTTATTGAAAACCCAATACCAGGCCCACCAATAAATATATATAATTTTCTTTTTTTATTGAATTTAACATCATCATCCACCGCACCCTTTTTCCCAACTAAGTTGGGGTCGGCTTTCAGTCTAACTACGATACAGCCGAACTTCGATATTATACGTGAAGCGACTGCCATCAGACCTTCACAACCCAAATACTAGGCGATATCGAAATTCTGTAGTCAGACCAGGCTGTCGGACTTTTTAGGGCTCCAACCACCTGTAACGAATGCACACAGTTGTTCATATTGCAACCAGGACCGATGGCTTAACGTGTGGTCTCCGAGGCACAGAGGGGTCTCGATGTTACGAATAACATAAGAATGGTCATCCATCCTAAGACTAACCAGGCTAGTATTAGTTAACCTTTGTAATGCACTTACAATAGAATTTAACAACTTTTTTTTAATTATTAATGTTAAGGAAAGCATTACCTCTAAAACGTCTCGCGCTGGTCTCGTTAACCACGTCTGCAATCCAGGAAACCGCTGGCAGTGAGAGCACAACTTCTGGTGGAAATACCTCGCCAAATTTCTCTGCACCATCTGCACCAACCTGGTGGATAAAATTTGACTTTAATGGAGTTATTAATATAATCTTATTATTTAATATTACCTACATTCACGTCCTTCTCAAATCAAAAGTCTTGTGTATGTAAAAAAAATATTTTCGATTTAAGAGATTAATATCGAAACTTTAATGAAATAAGATAGTTTTAATACTAAGTAAAGTTGATTAATGATTGAAACCCGACCATTCAGTTTAGATACTAAAATTGAAAAACTGATAAATGTTTATGTTCAAAGTTCAAAGAAAATGTAAAGAAAATAAGCAAATAAATATCACATTTTTGTTAATTAATTATCAACCAATCAGGCAAATAAATAAGTCAGAGATTGTCCTAATCATCAGTTGAATTTCTAATTTCAATAATCAATTTACATGAATTTAAATTCACTCTGTATAAACAAAAAATAATACAACTTCAGTAATTGGTTACGAGTTACCATCTCATCCGAAGGGCTAATTTGACCTTATTGCTTTTATTACAGTACTCAAATAACAACGTTTGAACGATTATACATGAAACGGTTTGAATGATGGGCAGTAAAACTTTGCCTCCATAAAATTTTACCACGTTTTACAACAGCCAACTGAAAAGTATCCTAACATTTGCCACCAATATTTGTCAGGCAATGGCAATAAAATTGACTGTAAAGTTTTAAATGTAAGACTTTCACAATATTATTTATAAAGGGTCTTCCTTCAATAAAATGAAATTGACATTGTAAAAAGGTTACATTTCCAATTCTATAGAAGCCTCTCTTAATTCATGGAAGGTTTTTTCATTTATTGTACGCAGAAAGGAAAGATCGAAAACCTCTGATATACTTTTTTTCTACATATATGGCCTTTAAAAATAATGGAACTTTTTAGGCCGTGTCCCAACACAAGTTAAAAAGTTCAATTATTTTTAAAGGTCATATATTTAATATTACATAGATTGAAAATTGTAAGCAGAAATACACAGACACAGATTTATTATTAACTTTGGCGCAGTATACATATCTGTTTATTACAAGAATAATACAAAAGTTAATATCTACATAATTAAGGTTTCTTAGAAGTACTACGGCGTTAAAAGAAAAACTACCAAACTCCTCGCAGTCCCCAACTAAAAAGATCAGAGACGTTAAAAAATAACTGATTAAAAACTCGATGCGCAATTTGACTTCGTTACTTTTTTTATTACATTTACATCTACATTTCTTGACACACACACACAGCTCACAAACAACTCAGAAATTGATATCGGTATCGGATACAATCAGGGTCACCATCATCGGATAGAACAAACACACGACGAATATATAGCACTTACAAGAAAAAATATTATGAAGAAAGTACTGCGAACGAGATAAAACAGGAGCAATGTAATCGCGCACATTTATTATGTTTAGTAGCTTTAAATATCTTTTATATTTATTATTAAGTTCCTCCCCAGTCTGATCACGTACAAGAAATAAGAAACGGAATTATGATGGCATGTATTAGAAGAATATCGCGGGGAAACCTCTGATACGAACTAAATGATATGTGTGCAGAATATCAAAGTCAAGGCAAAATATTATTTCGAGAAAAGTTAGATATCGTGGTCGTACAACACGTAATTATTGAGACTCAATATCAATCGTAACTATCGTTTTAAAACGCTTTATATGAACTTCAATAGTAATAAGTTATGTTATTTAGGTATTTATAAATGTAACACAACCTTGAAACTTATTTTTTAATAATTTTCAGGACAGCTCATTTATTTGAACTCATTTCATTTTATTTTTATTTATTTATATTAGTTCATGTAGTCGTGGTCTATCGATTATTTTTACAGTTCTGTGCCCTTTTTTAGTGCTTTTTGAAGTGGGTTTAACTTTTTTTCTTAAGGTGTTTATTTTCCCATATTTAGTGTAAGGTACGTATACGTTAGTAGAAGTATTTAGAACATTACTTACTGTAATGTAAATTACCGAATTGCAGTTCGTTAGATTGTATTAACTTCGGTTTAATAAGTCGGATACTTTATTGAAATAAGATGCTAAGACTTTTTTTTGTCTAGCACCTTGCTGCACTTGATTGAATAACTTATAAAAAAACATCAACAGCCGAACGTAGAACCTCCTCCTTTTTTATTGTTTTCCCTCACATACCATCATCAGGTCCGGACTTGGTGATAATGGGACCACCTGGGGAGTATACCCTTTCAAACAAAAAAATAATTGTTGAAATCGAGCCGTAGGTGACGAAAATATTGGTGATACTACCACTATACTTAAAAAAAACCATACAGCCGAACACAGAACCTCCTTCATTTTTGAACTCAAAAGTCAGACTTGGAAGTTAACGCAAAAAGATACAGAGGGACTGGGAGCATTTGAAATGTGGTATTAGAGGAGGATGGTTAAAATTGGAAGTCGCAGGTGATGAAGCGCTAAAACTAGTACAGGTAAAATAATTTTAATGACGACCATACGAAGCCAAAGACAAAGGCAAACGTAACTTACTCAAAACTTAGTAAAATCTTATGTACGATTTGAAACTCAAAAAACATGATTCTGTTAAAACATCAATGTCAACATAAAACTCAAAATTATGTTATTTAGTTTGACATAACTAAAATATTATTTGAATGAAAAAAGTACTCGCCGGTCCCCACAGTTTTACCTGGGTTTATGTGACCACAATGATGATCTGATCTGCTTCTAAGGATCCAGGAGAATTAATGAAGCCAAGCATTTAAAACACGTTATATTAAACTAAAACTTTAAAGGTAATTGAAAGCGTGAAACGCTCGTTTTTTAGGTACTTAATAACAGAACAGTTAGTTGATTCACAAATTAACCTCATTGGTACCAAATTGGTAAAATAAAATAATGGGCTCATTAGTTAACTGGTATGTGCCTTACTGTGACGAGAAGGTACAGAAATGAATGGGATGCCATAAAAGGAACTTACCCATAGAGGTGACAAACAGTGCTTCAATAACAGTAAATGTCTACTGTGAAGAACATGGAACAATTATGGCGAAAATCTCAGAGAAACAACCCGAACTCATTCAGCGATTGCTTCATGAAATCCATGATCACGGAAGACCTCACTTTATTCCACAAGCTGTTTTATCACAAGACCTGTACTTTGAAGCCAAACGCTATATGCACTACTTGCCAGATTGGTTTTGCGAGTATGGCCTTGCCCTATTCGGATTGTTTCCTGCAGGGTTAAAAATTTGTAGACAGTGATAATGGTGCAAAATGCTTTCATAGGCTTAGACGTAGTGATTGCAGAACTAGAATGCAGATCCCAAGTTTCTGCATTCTGGTTTTATGGCAGAGGCATAAGTAATATTGTGTCGAGATCGCAGAAATGTATAGATAATGAAGGATAATGCTATGATGAACCAAGTATATTTCGTATGTATGAAAAAGGGGTTTGATCGTTTTAATTTAAAACTCCCATTACGTATTTGAAGCTCTTATATAAATAGACATATTACTTGTTTCGTACAAAGAAAACTGGACAAATAACTAGAAAAATGCCTAAGGCGGTTGGACATTTTTTGTAATCAACTAAGATGGTAAATAACCAAAAGGTTAATCTTATGATAAGATGTTACCGGTGACTATAAAGACTTGTAACACAAATGACGTCACTTGTGGTTCGTAACTCGAAACCACTATCTCTCCGATGATCTTGGGAGACTCTCCTTACCAGCAGAAACTAACAAAACGAATAGCGTAGTGTTACCTTATTCGTAGCATTCTTGCTTTTATACACCTGGAACGGCTGCCTGTTTTGTTATTTCATTGATTCTAAGGTCAGTTTTGAAAATTTAAAACGTATGGTCAAAAATATGTTTTATTTACTTTATTATACGCACGGTACATAACGTAGTACACTCTTTTCATTTCGGGTGTATACCCGAATTCGGGTGACTGTCAGGTATATAATCAAAAATTTGTTAACTTAAACTGCTTATGGATGAAGAGTACGACCCACTTGACAATAAGCAATTTATTTGAAGCACCTAACACGAATGACACCGGCAACGAAACCAGGAAAGAGACATTCCGCTTTCGCAACTCGCATTATAGCTACCTATTTACATAATAAACAACTGTTTTTCAATTACATGGAGTGTGACTAGAGATACTAGAGAAACTATAGATAAATCAGAAACCAAAAAGCCTTGTTGAATATTTCAATTCAGATTTACAAACGCGATATTAGACAGATAAACAGCACAACCGCAAGAAGTAATATTTACTTACTTGCTTAGATATTTCTCAGCTAAAAACGCACTTCAGATTTCTTTCAGTATTTTTTTTTTTTATAGGCTCAAACGAGCAGACGGGTCACCTGATGGTAAATGACTACAGCCGTCCATGGGCACCTGCAACTCGAGAGTCACAAGTGCGTTGCCGCCGAGTAGGAGAATAAAATAAAAGATTTTAGACTACATTTAGATGAAAAAAGCAAGTTATAGCATCCTCCCACACTAGACATAACAATAACAACAATAGCTACAGATGTAAACTTTCTCATTCCTTTGTATCGCACTTATACTATTGTCATCAAAAGCACTATTTTTCAACTTACAAAGCTTTGTCGTGCGGGATGATCACGCCTTTTTCCACTTCAAATAACGGCACGACAAAAACCGTCTTAGCAAACACACAGCCAGCGTCTCTCTTTTCATCTCCCATAAGCTTTCTAATCATTTTGAGAAACTTCGGCGCCAAACCATAACTTGGTATCATCTCTATATCCGATACCAGGAAGTAATTAGTCTTTGATGCATTTCTTGCAATGTTCCTACCCACGTTTACAGGATACATCATAAACTTTACTTTTCTATATGTCGTGAAATTGTAGTAATCCAAACCGGAGCAATCCTTGAACTCTAAGTTAGGAACTGCCATTTCTTGTTTTAATCCCATCATCATACGTTCTATCTTTGTTCTCCTTACCCACTGAATATATTTTCCCCTCGTGCTGTTATCCAACTTTCTATAATCGCCCAATCTCTTACTTATCAATCTTGCCACTTTTTCACTACTTAGAGGTTCCAATGGCTTTATTGTGGTTAGAGATAATTTTTTCTCTTCCAAAGTTCTGATTACAGGCGGGAATCGTTGTGGATAAAATAAATGCATCGATACCTTCATCATCCCTGGGTAGCAGTGACACAGCTGGTTCATTATTTGCATTGTAATATCTAAATCAAACCCTGGTACGTATACCGCAATACTAATAGGCCCCTGCCAGTATCTAGTTATTTCTATGAGATGATACAGGAATTCAGGGGTAGCATGAGTTACATACGTGACTTCTTGGCTCTTGGTGCGGTTCAAATAGGCTGTGCCTATAATGGCGTCATAAATTACTTTGTAGGAGCTCTGGGTACCAATTTCTGGGGACGGACATATTTGGAGTTTGTCAAAACGAAGCTTTTCGGGTAGGCCATAGTTAAAATAACAATAACTAATATTCCCGGGCCGTTTATTTTTTAAAAATCCACCGGGTTTGTAGATAAAGTTCGTTCTTAGTTTTGATTGCGACTGGTCGTGGTGTCTGTGTGCGTACAGCTGCAGCAACATGGTTAACGCAACTAGAAAGGAAGCTATCATCAATATAGTCGAGTGTCTTCTTGTTAACCTGAAGGAGTAGGCTCCAAATATCCGCAGACATCTCGACATCTTTAACGTTCATTGTTTTCTAATTAAATTATTCCTGTAGTGAACATTCTCTTCGTAAATCTCTGTATGCGCTTTAAGAATACCTGCGATGGATTATTTGTTCTCTTATTACATGTTATGTACATTTTCCATTATGCAAACAATAAAATTTAGTAAACAACACACAATGTCGTCAAAACACGAATAAACGGATTACGGTTAGCTAAACACACATTTTATATGATTGGGTTAAGACATAATCACAAGACAAAACTAGGATAAAATCACAATATGCGTTCACAACATGTTAAATAACTCAAATTAGTATAAATCTATTACTTTAAAATCGCGAATCTAGAAGTTTATCCACCATGCAATGTTATATTTTGACAGTTGTTGCGCGCGCAACTTGCCGGCATTGCGCGCATCTACCAAATCAATATTCCCGCCATGCTCAGTCAGTGAAAAGAAGTGCGTTCTTGTTTACAAAATTAAACATACGAACTAAAAATGTGCGTTAGAGGTATTAATAAGATTATTAATAACAATATATTAATATTTCAGTAAGAAAGAACTCTACTTACATGTGCAACCTACGTGAAAAACCCAAAAAAATGTACAGATCCATTTATAAAAATTAAATCTTTTCAAATAACTCTCAGTCACTGTTTATGCAAAGTTGCATCTAAACCAATTTTCAATACACTTTGTCCAATGCGCGTCAGACACTTTCTCCACAGGCAGCTCGAACGTAGTTAGCGCATCTTCCAGAACGCCGAGAAAGAAAACGCCTTTTGAGTTGACTTTTTATTTTAGGGAATAAAAAGAAGTCACACACTGCCAAATCAGGGCTGTAAGAATGACACAAAAGTTTGACCAGTGTGTTATCCAATGCTACTTCTGGTAAGCATTTGGTATAGCCTGACTAGGAAAATAAAAAACCTCGTAATGTTGCGGAAAACAAATCGAACTAATTTCTTTTAATGGCAAGAGTAACTTTAAAATATCATTAACATGTCATCATTGTTAATTTATTGATGATTGCTGTAAAACTTGAAGGCTGTTTGTGTGTTTCTTTTTGAGTTTATCAGATATTTTATGTGTTAAAATACCGAAAAAACTTTTCATAGCCGTGATAGAAAAGTGGTTACCAATGTATCCAGTGGTACCAATGTAAGTAAGTTTTAAAGAATTTCTCCACATAAAATTACCGATTTAGTTGTCAATATGACTGATAGGTACATCATATAATATGCAAAATGAAAGTTACAGACGCAGAAAGTTCATAGTGGAAACGGAAATTTTAAAAAATATTATTAATGTTCAATGCGATGAAAGTGATTCATCAAGTAATAACAGAGACAATGAGTCTGATGTCTTAGAAATCCAACCATTGGTGTATCGCAAAAATGAAGAAGATCAAAATATCAAATGAAGTTGAAAATTAAGATTCTGATTTTGATGATTCATAAATCATATTAGCTTTGATGGTTCTATTTTCTTGATTTGATTGCATGCTTTGACCTGGATAAAATGCTTTTTATTATGCTGACACATAATATACAATATGTAAGTTTATAAAAATAAAGCTTCGTTGAAAAAGTCCAAAATCAAAAATATTCTTGTTTGATTTCAAATGATTCCATATATATTAATTCACAAGGTTATGTCTTACCATACATGCTAATTATTAAGCCCCGATGCCAGGAGTGTAATAAGTTTAACGTGTGTATCTGTGTGTCTGTCTGTGGCATCAAAGTTCCAAAACGTTTGCCAATTTACATGACTATACTTAGTGTTGCATTAAAAAAACGCCATTGAGGCGCCCCTTAACCAAGTTTTTTTTTTTTTTTCCTGGTGAAACCATAGTATACTAATCGACATAAATGCAACTTTCACCTCGTAAAGATTACACCAGGCATCCTGTCATCCGGATGTCTTAATAAAAGCTGTTCCCGGATCCCTCCTACTTAAGGCGCAGTACGGCACACCGTGTGGTTTTAGTCGGTTCGATTCCGACACACCGCCCCACCGAAAACCCCGGTGGGGTGACGGCCCGAGGGGGTTTCCACAGGCACAAAAAAAAAAACATCCTGTCATAGTGACAGCTAACTGTTGACTGGCGCTTAGGTTCTTTATCGTATTGATAAATGCAAGATTCGTCACCCGTCATAATGTCGTAAATACCCTGATTCGCCAATTCTCTTCGATTACATTTTTATTTTCTGACACATTTACTTTCGTAACAGCCTTCAAAATTCCCACCACATACTTCTTCATCGGCCAAACTTGTGACCTAGCTTGAATTCGTTGAAAAATCGGTACACAGTTGCCTTAGAAGGGCCTCCGTCTACAAATGGAATTTGAAGTCTATCAAGCGATTCTTCCGGTTTTAGGCTACATTTGAAATCGTAAAATATCTTCGCGTGAAAATGTTCTCGAGATAAATCCATTTTACACTGTGTCACATTCGCTCAATAAAATGTGGAGAGAAATATGAAGTTGCAACGTTTGTATTTTTTATCGTTAATGATCTTATTTTTCAAAATAAAGTATCGAAATATGATTCTAACGAAAACTTCGACTAGAGTTCTTGTTTGAGTTCAATGGCGAATATAAATGAGTAAGGCCTTCAATAATGTCTATAGGTTTTTTGAGGTGCTATAATTCGAACGTAACACCATTTTAATGGGCTTATTCTACTTTGTTCGCCATTGACACTAACATTACTTAATAAGTATAATGACCTTAATTTTTTTGTCTCTCAACAATGAGACATATATTAAGTTGGCTTTGATTTGAAAATCCTTTCGTAAATAGTTTATATCAACAAATAAATAAGATTTAATTTATTTACTTATCTCACTAATGTTATAAATGTGAAAGTTTGGATGGATAGATGGATGGATGGATAGATGTTTGTTACTCTTTCGCGCAAAAACCACTGAACCGATTGCGATGAAACTTGGTATGTAGATAGCTGGAGACCTGGATTAACGCATAGGCTACTTTTTATCCCGATATTCTCATGGGATCGGGACTTACGCGGGTGAAACCGCGGGGCGCTACTAGTATACAGCGTGTAAGTAACACCGTCGCAAATAATTTACAAAAACGTCTTTCTTGGGATACTTATTACAATGCAAAAGCCAGTTCATCATAAAAATGCGATATTAAGGATTTACAGTCAATAGTTTGATTTTGAACTACGCAATGTAACGCGACACGCGTACGTGTACGGTCCGGTGATTGACCTTCAGCGCACGGTGCCGTCGAAGCAGCTGATTGCATAAATGTTTTACATTGCTGTTTTTGGCCGTATGGAGTATTTACTGATTTTTTGTCGGTAAAATGTTCTGTTTACTCATTGTGATATCACTTTTAAGCAAAAAAATTAAAAAATGATAAAAAAAAATTATGAATTTTCCGGCAGAAATTTCCAATGGTTTTCCACTCAGAATGATGGTCTGAATACATTATTTCAGGATTCGGTACGGTGTCACTTACACCCTGTATAATAAACATGTTAAACTAACGTTTATGCTTTTTATAAAAATCACTCACACACATCCTCACACACATCCTCCCACACATCGTCCCTCACATCCTCACACACATCCTCACACAAATCCTCCCACACATCCTCCCACACATCCTCACACACATCCTCCCACATATCTTCCCACACATCTTCCCACACATCCTCACACACATCCTCACACACATCCTCCCACACATCCTCACACACATCCTCCCACACATCCTCACACATCCTCACACACATCCTCCCACACATCCTCACACACATCCTCCCACACATCCTCACACACATCCTCCCACACATCCTCCCGCACATCCTCCCGCACATCCTCCCACACATCCTCATACACATTCTCACACACATCCTCATGCACATCATCACACACATCCTCCCACACATTCTCCCACACATCCTCCCGCACATCCTCCCACATATCCTCCCACACATACTCATACACATTTTCATACACATCCTTACACACATCCTCACACACATCCTAACACACATCCTCCCACACATCCTCCCACACATCCTCCCACACATCCTCCCGCACATCCTCCCGCACATCCTCCCACACATCCTCCCACACATCCTCATACACATTCTCACACATCCTTATACACATCCTCACACACACACACACATCCTCCCACACATCCTCATACACATCCTCACACAGATCCTCATACACATCCTCACAGACATCCTCCCACACATCCTCATACACATACTCACACACATCCTCACACACATCCTCACACACACACACACACAGAACCTTACATACTCAAATTCACAATAACAGTCATCACGTAGACTAAACATTAGACACTGTATAGCCATCATACATAGACTATACATAAAAATCTTACGTTACGAACGTTTTTTGCCGACTAGGGTACCCCTCCGCAACGCTCCATAAGGAACTTCGTTCCTAAAATGTAATACGAAAGTAAGTGAAGATCGTTCACGAATAATAGATTCTAATTACTTGGTTCGAGATAGGGAGTAAAATTGGTAAAATTGGGTTTAAGTTCAGCCTGTAATTGCACTCAACTTTTAATTAGATGTTCCATGCTCACAAACACGCCACAGACAGTTTTTGGAACACTCAAAGCCGTTCAGTTCGTTACACGAAATCATGAAGAACGCTTTAAAAGAGAAATTCAAAAATAACGTATTAGTAAAACCGTTGTACAAAAGGCTTAAAAATTATAACAAAATAAAACCAACAGTGCTTATATCTGTAAACAATTTCGAACTAGATGGTCTCGGTATAAAATTAAAAATTGATAATATCAGCCATGGTAGTGAAGTGTTCAAAATAAAACATACAGATAACTCAAAGAAGAAAATATTTATATGTGAGGGATGTGAGAGATTAAATAAAAGTAATATATTTAATAAAATTCATAAAGGCAATTTAATAAACTATGGATTGAAAGGACTTAAAATGGTAAATACTGCGGCCAATAGAGAGGTTAAAAACGAAGTAGATATAGAAGATAAAACAAACAAATTAATTCAAGCTGGTGATAACAAAGAAATTCTTCATAAAGTAAGTGTGGTTATCTTTTAACAATAATATGTCCTGCCAGTAACAAGTCCACTAATTCATCAAAATCACCTGTGAAATAAACCCTTAAAAAAGTTAAGCCGACTTCAAAAAGCACTAACAAAGTGAAAAATAATAGCATTACAAACTTAATTGAAAATACTACAATACATGTGACACTTTTAATATAATAGGTAACATTATAAAGGCACTTGGTACCTCCTAGTCTGTTTGAAGTCGGTGCCAAGCCAAATACATAGGTACTTGATCGTCCATCAAGGTTAGGTCCACCGGGACGGCTGCGAGGGGCTTAAAACGGATTGTCTACCAACTTGCTGCACTTGATTAAATAAGTTATAAAAAAGACACATATTGCCGATCATAAAACCTTCTCCTTTTTTAATCGCTTAATAACGATAACATTCATCACTTTGAACGTCAATATTGCTTAATTTCAATAAAAATCTGTACTACATCTGTACTTAATTTCTGAGGGTTTCCCTCGTTTTCCCTCAGATATCATCATCAGATCCGAACTTAGTGACAATGGGACGACCATACCCTTTCAAACAAAAAAGAACTTTTAAAATCGGGGCATAAATTACGGAAATATCGGTGAGCATACATGCAAAAAAATACATACAGTCGCATAATATATTACATCTGTACTACAGAGTAGAACTGAATATGATATGTGAAGTTTTTATAAGAAATTCTCAACTATACAATATAGTTCTCTCTCTTTTTTTTTTAAGAATATATAACGCTTTAGACGGCATACATATGATGCGGCCTAGAGCATTCCACTGCAACGTCTGGGCTCGCGGATTTGTTTTTCGTGAATATTTCCTTTAGTCTATGTATAATATAAGTATAATTATACATAAATATACAATAGAACATTTTAGAAACTGAATTTTCCTGAAATCGAATCATCTGTGTACAGTATGGATTTTGCAAGTGAAACGTAGAAGCACATTGGTGAATCCTTAACAATCACGTTTGTAGTAGCAATGTAGTAATACTTGCACTAATCACAGTGAAACGAGGCTTTAAACAATCTGCACTAAATTCAATTTATTCCCAAAGGTGCCGTGTACGTGGTTGAGAGTGTACCCCCTGCCACAGTACCCTGGAGAGACGGTCGGCTCTGTGATCTTAAGGTGGATATTTTGTCAATTCGGACTGGCGACTTTTCTTGTTATGTGGACCACAATATGGATATTCGTCATACATTATTTTGAAGGTACATTTGATGTTAATAGTTGTCTGACTACAGCAAAACGTATCAATAAATTTCGCATAGATAACAAGCTATAAAATAAGTATATTTTATAGCTGTTATCTTTGCGAAATAATTTTTCACGCACTTGTTTATCAGTTTTTTTTATTTTGTACTGTATTTTTTATAAGTCTCAACCTCAGCGGGAACTTAGCAAACAGTAAACATAATTATAATAAATAATAAACTTATTTATTTTCTCTAGGTAACCATAGGTAAACGTCTTATAATTAAGTATGTAATCTATGACATTCTCTTAAGATTTCACCTATGTGAGAGACTGGTGCCCGATGTAGGTTTTGAATTAAAACCCTAGGTTACAGGTCACCAGTGCCCCACCTTCGGATAGAATTAAGTAGGTACAATCTAATTTTTACCAGACTATGAGAGGACAAAAAGGAAGAATGAAGAATAAGTTAATTTAGAATAAAATGGTATCGGAGTTGCAAAATTAAAATTAAATCAGAGTTAACTGTGACTGTGTTTATTGTGTTATGCTTTTGAGTGTAGTGGATGTAAGAGTGTAGTTACTGGTACTATTATGTATTCTGTGGTGTAGTGATTACTAGTGATGGATGCGAGTATGATGCGATGGGACAGTAGAGTGTGAAGAGATAAAGAGTGTTGAATTATTATTTTATTCGAGTATTGATAAAAGGTTTTGTTTCTTCGTAGTCAAGCATTTTTAAACATATGTTTAATGTTTTGATAGAGCGAAATTTTGGTTAACGGTATATATTAAGAATTGTATTTAATTTATTTTATAAATAATTTCCAAGGAAGCAGAAACATTTTATAGTATAATTTATAAAATCTCAATTTATTAAGGTTGAAACGTTACACTTGTCTTATAAACTGAAATACTTCTGTATCATCATTTAATGATACGTTTAAGATAAAAAGTACATAGCATATGCATATTACCTGGTGTAAGGTTGTAATTGTATCCGTATGGTACTACAAAAATTGTACCACCAGACTACGTAAATCTTTACGCTATGTGTCAAACTATTTAACTCGCAGATCAATAGATGTAAAGTTGTCGATTATGTCAGCCCGTCTACAACGTCCACTGACGTAATCAATCAAGGACGTAGACTGTTTCAAGTTAATTCTAAGAAAAGGTGTTGATTTATTGAAATATTGATCGGCATCGTCCACTGTTTACCTACATAATACTGTTCAGGCTAGACTATGATATAATGCACCACTGGTAAAAGGAATGATGCACTGTTTAATCTTCTATTTATTAATAATTGAAGAGAAATCTTTGAACACCTTTTTAAGCAAATTTCGCAAACGGAGGAATGTGACATATATTATATTATGAAATACTTAAGGTTCATTTGTCCAATAAGTGAATAAAGGTAAAATGTATAAATAGTATGTGTTATAAACTTAAAAAAATTGTGATAACGGCATTAAGCTACACGTGTCCAGTGTATCTGTTAACCTGCCATGAGTCATGGTACAATGACAGTTGAAGTAATAAAAAAAATTACTGGGCAATGAAATAAAACAAAACAATAAAGTATAGTCGAAATTTGACTACGTGGCGATCTCTATCATAAAATAATTGTTTACATAGAAATGTCGTCATAAAAAAAAATCGTGGATATTAATTTTGAAAAAAAATATTGAGTAAAAAATATTTAGACATCTATAATAGCGGATCTAATTAGTTGTGTGTGAAAAGATCAAGAGGGTTTCTGTTACCTGTAATAAAGCTAAATATATCACACTAGCAGCGCCCCGCGGTTTCACCCGCGTAAGCCCCGATCCCGTGAGAATATCGGGATAAAAAGTAGCCTTTGCGTTAATCCAGATCTCCAGCTATCTACATACCAAGTTTCATTGCAATCGGTTCTGTGGTTTTTGCGTGAAAGAGTAACAAACATCCCTTAATCCATCCATCCATCCTTTCACATTTATAATATTAGTGGGATTCAATAAGTAACACCACGACTTGAAAATCAACCACGCTCAAGTATTGATCGACTGGTGCTGTAAACTACGCCTGCAGCATTTTTTCATTGTTTGTTAGGAATTTTTTGATTAAATACCAGAGCGCTTCCATTTAAAAATCGGTGGTTAGATATACCACCATATGAACTAAGCATCACACTCTAAACAAGTAAAGTCCTATCTATTTATATACGTGTATACAGGCCGAAGCTATATCAACATTGCCGATTGTTGAGGCAGCTGTCACGATTTGACCATAAGTGTCTCACGCCCCTAACTTTTTCGGAGTTGTTGTGTGATGAACAAATAAATATCATTTCGCATACCTACATCTAAAGGGGGCTAATTCAATTTATTTTTTTTTGTTATGCACACCATCGACTTCCTTGTATCAATACCTACCGACCAAAAACACAGATTTAAAAATATCCCCACTACTCGACGCTAGACGCTAAATTCACCATCTAACTCAAAATAATGAAACAAATACACATACATTGTTAAGCAATAGGGACCAAAACATGATTTAAACACACGATTCCTACAATATCTTTCTTCTACCTGCATATAAAAAGCATAAATCTATTCAGAACAGTAATTGGTTTTGCGCCGTTTAAAAAAAGTGTTTTTTTAAGTTAATACCTCCAGGTGTGCGATATGTATTATCGATGAAGAGAAACGTTACGAGGACATTTGCATTCGAAAAGGTTTTTAATGATGTGCTTGGTTGATTTATTTGTCACGTCTTCCAATCCACACAAGAAAGCGCACGGATTATATCCTATCCAACTCAAAAGTACTAACCATTATAACAGTATACTGAGAGGAGGCTCATGCTAAATAGTGAGACAGTTAACATATCTGAAATTATATCAAGGAACACACCCGTGGTGATACTTTCTGTCTCCAATACAGACTATTATTCTCACACGGAAAACAGTGTGTCTATGGTATGGGGTGTATAGGATATTCCTATTAACTTTGGAAATTAGGATCATGTTACATGTACATAATCAATCAAATTGCATTACTTTAGTAAAACATCTGGGCCGTATTCAACGCTTCCTCTCAATGGATTCGTTTTTAATTGATTGAAACAATATAATATCAATTTTATTTTAGACTTTATTTTTTTTTTTAATTAAATTAAAATAGTTAAAGTAACCCGTCCCGCATCAATCCCGGCGCAAAAGTGCCCTGTTTACCTACATAATACTGTTCAGGCTAGACTATGATATAATGCACCACTGGTAAAAGGAATGATGCACTGTTTAATCTTCTATTTATTAATAATTGAAGAGAAATCTTTGAACACCTTTTTAAGCAAATTTCGCAAACGGAGGAATGTGACATATATTATATTATGAAATACTTAAGGTTCATTTGTCCAATAAGTGAATAAAGGTAAAATGTATAAATAGTATGTGTTATAAACTTAAAAAAATTGTGATAACGGCATTAAGCTACACGTGTCCAGTGTATCTGTTAACCTGCCATGAGTCATGGTACAATGACAGTTGAAGTAATAAAAAAAATTACTGGGCAATGAAATAAAACAAAACAATAAAGTATAGTCGAAATTTGACTACGTGGCGATCTCTATCATAAAATAATTGTTTACATAGAAATGTCGTCATAAAAAAAAATCGTGGATATTAATTTTGAAAAAAAATATTGAGTAAAAAATATTTAGACATCTATAATAGCGGATCTAATTAGTTGTGTGTGAAAAGATCAAGAGGGTTTCTGTTACCTGTAATAAAGCTAAATATATCACACTAGCAGCGCCCCGCGGTTTCACCCGCGTAAGCCCCGATCCCGTGAGAATATCGGGATAAAAAGTAGCCTTTGCGTTAATCCAGATCTCCAGCTATCTACATACCAAGTTTCATTGCAATCGGTTCTGTGGTTTTTGCGTGAAAGAGTAACAAACATCCCTTAATCCATCCATCCATCCTTTCACATTTATAATATTAGTGGGATTCAATAAGTAACACCACGACTTGAAAATCAACCACGCTCAAGTATTGATCGACTGGTGCTGTAAACTACGCCTGCAGCATTTTTTCATTGTTTGTTAGGAATTTTTTGATTAAATACCAGAGCGCTTCCATTTAAAAATCGGTGGTTAGATATACCACCATATGAACTAAGCATCACACTCTAAACAAGTAAAGTCCTATCTATTTATATACGTGTATACAGGCCGAAGCTATATCAACATTGCCGATTGTTGAGGCAGCTGTCACGATTTGACCATAAGTGTCTCACGCCCCTAACTTTTTCGGAGTTGTTGTGTGATGAACAAATAAATATCATTTCGCATACCTACATCTAAAGGGGGCTAATTCAATTTATTTTTTTTTTGTTATGCACACCATCGACTTCCTTGTATCAATACCTACCGACCAAAAACACAGATTTAAAAATATCCCCACTACTCGACGCTAGACGCTAAATTCACCATCTAACTCAAAATAATGAAACAAATACACATACATTGTTAAGCAATAGGGACCAAAACATGATTTAAACACACGATTCCTACAATATCTTTCTTCTACCTGCATATAAAAAGCATAAATCTATTCAGAACAGTAATTGGTTTTGCGCCGTTTAAAAAAAGTGTTTTTTTAAGTTAATACCTCCAGGTGTGCGATATGTATTATCGATGAAGAGAAACGTTACGAGGACATTTGCATTCGAAAAGGTTTTTAATGATGTGCTTGGTTGATTTATTTGTCACGTCTTCCAATCCACACAAGAAAGCGCACGGATTATATCCTATCCAACTCAAAAGTACTAACCATTATAACAGTATACTGAGAGGAGGCTCATGCTAAATAGTGAGACAGTTAACATATCTGAAATTATATCAAGGAACACACCCGTGGTGATACTTTCTGTCTCCAATACAGACTATTATTCTCACACGGAAAACAGTGTGTCTATGGTATGGGGTGTATAGGATATTCCTATTAACTTTGGAAATTAGGATCATGTTACATGTACATAATCAATCAAATTGCATTACTTTAGTAAAACATCTGGGCCGTATTCAACGCTTCCTCTCAATGGATTCGTTTTTAATTGATTGAAACAATATAATATCAATTTTATTTTAGACTTTATTTTTTTTTTTAATTAAATTAAAATAGTTAAAGTAACCCGTCCCGCATCAATCCCGGCGCAAAAGTGCCCTGTTTACCTACATAATACTGTTCAGGCTAGACTATGATATAATGCACCACTGGTAAAAGGAATGATGCACTGTTTAATCTTCTATTTATTAATAATTGAAGAGAAATCTTTGAACACCTTTTTAAGCAAATTTCGCAAACGGAGGAATGTGACATATATTATATTATGAAATACTTAAGGTTCATTTGTCCAATAAGTGAATAAAGGTAAAATGTATAAATAGTATGTGTTATAAACTTAAAAAAATTGTGATAACGGCATTAAGCTACACGTGTCCAGTGTATCTGTTAACCTGCCATGAGTCATGGTACAATGACAGTTGAAGTAATAAAAAAAATTACTGGGCAATGAAATAAAACAAAACAATAAAGTATAGTCGAAATTTGACTACGTGGCGATCTCTATCATAAAATAATTGTTTACATAGAAATGTCGTCATAAAAAAAAATCGTGGATATTAATTTTGAAAAAAAATATTGAGTAAAAAATATTTAGACATCTATAATAGCGGATCTAATTAGTTGTGTGTGAAAAGATCAAGAGGGTTTCTGTTACCTGTAATAAAGCTAAATATATCACACTAGCAGCGCCCCGCGGTTTCACCCGCGTAAGCCCCGATCCCGTGAGAATATCGGGATAAAAAGTAGCCTTTGCGTTAATCCAGATCTCCAGCTATCTACATACCAAGTTTCATTGCAATCGGTTCTGTGGTTTTTGCGTGAAAGAGTAACAAACATCCCTTAATCCATCCATCCATCCTTTCACATTTATAATATTAGTGGGATTCAATAAGTAACACCACGACTTGAAAATCAACCACGCTCAAGTATTGATCGACTGGTGCTGTAAACTACGCCTGCAGCATTTTTTCATTGTTTGTTAGGAATTTTTTGATTAAATACCAGAGCGCTTCCATTTAAAAATCGGTGGTTAGATATACCACCATATGAACTAAGCATCACACTCTAAACAAGTAAAGTCCTATCTATTTATATACGTGTATACAGGCCGAAGCTATATCAACATTGCCGATTGTTGAGGCAGCTGTCACGATTTGACCATAAGTGTCTCACGCCCCTAACTTTTTCGGAGTTGTTGTGTGATGAACAAATAAATATCATTTCGCATACCTACATCTAAAGGGGGCTAATTCAATTTATTTTTTTTTGTTATGCACACCATCGACTTCCTTGTATCAATACCTACCGACCAAAAACACAGATTTAAAAATATCCCCACTACTCGACGCTAGACGCTAAATTCACCATCTAACTCAAAATAATGAAACAAATACACATACATTGTTAAGCAATAGGGACCAAAACATGATTTAAACACACGATTCCTACAATATCTTTCTTCTACCTGCATATAAAAAGCATAAATCTATTCAGAACAGTAATTGGTTTTGCGCCGTTTAAAAAAAGTGTTTTTTTAAGTTAATACCTCCAGGTGTGCGATATGTATTATCGATGAAGAGAAACGTTACGAGGACATTTGCATTCGAAAAGGTTTTTAATGATGTGCTTGGTTGATTTATTTGTCACGTCTTCCAATCCACACAAGAAAGCGCACGGATTATATCCTATCCAACTCAAAAGTACTAACCATTATAACAGTATACTGAGAGGAGGCTCATGCTAAATAGTGAGACAGTTAACATATCTGAAATTATATCAAGGAACACACCCGTGGTGATACTTTCTGTCTCCAATACAGACTATTATTCTCACACGGAAAACAGTGTGTCTATGGTATGGGGTGTATAGGATATTCCTATTAACTTTGGAAATTAGGATCATGTTACATGTACATAATCAATCAAATTGCATTACTTTAGTAAAACATCTGGGCCGTATTCAACGCTTCCTCTCAATGGATTCGTTTTTAATTGATTGAAACAATATAATATCAATTTTATTTTAGACTTTATTTTTTTTTTTAATTAAATTAAAATAGTTAAAGTAACCCGTCCCGCATCAATCCCGGCGCAAAAGTGCCCATGATGCTGGCAGCGTTGCCTCGCTGAATGTCAATTGATTGAAAGGGGCATTGTCACATCCACCACACTTTGAAAATAAGACTAAAATAATCTTCTATTACAAATTATATCTTAACTGACAGTACAACTTCTAAAACCCCCAAAACATAAAAATACGCCCGTGTACTCACATATTGTGCTTTGTGCTTTGTGCTTTCACAAAACATGCAATTGGTGTAGTTCTAAAATACTGTTCTAGCCAAAGCTGGCATAGTTTTGACTGATGGTGCCCTCAGTACGACGCGGGGCTGCAAACATACGAAACTGATTGCAACCACACACATTTCTTAGAAACATTCTGTCACTCTTGTTGTAACGCAGGCGATTAAATCATTATTTAAATAGAGTGTGGATATAAATTTAAATTGTGATATAGAACAGATGTTAAAATCTCTTCATAGGCATTCAGACTAGTGCCTCCGAGTTCAGTATTTGTATGAGCATATCGGTAATCGTGAAAGACAGACACAGTATTAATAACTTTACTAAATGTACAAAAGTCCCATGAACTGATAAACATTTCGGAAAAGCTTGACTAGTTCTTGATCTTGCGCATCTAGTAGGCTATATAACATCACGCAACGACCAATATGAGCGGAATATCAATAAAAAATATAGCGGACATCACTACTTCACAAAACGAGGCGGCAGAATCCCTAGCACTCTCACTTTGGACCATGGCCAGAGCCATGGGCTCTAGCGAGAGGCCATGGTCCTCCATGGCCTCTCTCTCTCTGTCTTATGTGAGTTGCACGGGTCAGCTATTGTATTAGAAAAGTGAATTAAAGACATTCCATTGTTTCTGCTTTCATAAGCTATTAGCAAATCTATCTAATTACTTATTGCTCATACGTGGTGTCTGAATACAGCTGCTTTATATATAGGGAATTGATTACTTGTGTTTTATTCCAGAACCTTCCGAAATAAATATGTACCACGACTTCGGAAAGCAAAAGAATCAACTTGTAATTGATTTAGCAACAGAGTTAAGGCAGGTAAGAGATATACTTATTGTATAATGGCAGCGCAATCTCTGATTGTTTATAATGCTGCGCAATTCTCACTTTTACTTTATTTGTAAAGTACAGATACAGACAACAGATTAATTATTTGTTAAACTTAATGAAATCTTATAAAATTTATAAACCCGGAATCCAATTACAGTACAAGTACACTACACTACATTTACTAGTCAATTAGATTAGTCGAGAAAAAAAAATGCAAGTCATGGTAATAACCAAAGAAATGTAAAAAGTATGAAATAATAACATAACTTGTACCATAATATATTATCTCCGTTGTAAAATGTGTTTATATAAAGTTTTTTTTTTAAATTAGCATTTATTCGAGAGCATCATTTGCTATTATATTGCTTACACATGCTAAGAAATGGATTGTTCAGGGATACATTGTTGTAGTCCGTTACTGTAGAGTAAGCCGGTCTTGACAGTGGGCCGGTCTAATTCACTGTCAACTACGATTAATGAGATCAGGAAAAAGTCATATTAGTGTAAACTAAGACTTACACGGAACAGAAATTAAGCATATAAACGGTTAATCCAATCCAATTAAATGCTGAACAACTGTGGAGTATCCTCAGATCGTGTTGGTATTTTAAAGTGTATCTAACTTATGTATTTATACGGGAATTAACACGATCACGAAAAGGTATTACATACCTCTGAATTGCCTGACGTTTCGCCTGTGACCACAGCCAGTGCAACCTGGTCGAAACGTATAAATATATATGCAACAACGTATAAGTATAAATACTCAATTATATCATGGACGCGAAAGTTTAAAAGTTAGTGTATCTAACGTATAAGATCCCGATCTAAAGAGAAATTAGTAATTTTATGTAGAGTACACAGGTCGCCCAGCCATTTCCTTTGCTCGAGACTGGTCATCCCGAAATTTTGAAGTCGATCTTCGTAATGAGGGAGTTTACGCTTTAGACCGTTTTTCGTACATTAGTCTCTAACGAAGGGTCTCTGTAGGGACTCCATTCGATCTATGTGAGTATTGTATATTGGAGCCCACCTTTCTGAACCTTTAGTGGTCTTCAGATCTCAACATTACACAGTACTAGCTTTGCCCTTGGCTTCGCTCCTGTGGGCGATTTTACATTTACTACTGTTAACGTATCCTATGTATTTATTCAGGTCATAAACTATCTCTGTGCCAAATTTCATACAAATATGTTCAGCCGTTTTTGCGTGAAAGAGTAACGAACATCCATCCACACTAATAAACTTTCACGTTCATAATATTAGTAGATTACATAACAAGATAGTGTTCTGAAACCTTTTAATATACTATACAATATATTAGGCAATTTTATTGTTGTGTAGATTATTGTTGCGTTGTATAGATAGAATATAACTTTCCCATACAGCTAGTTAACAGCAACAATGTCTTCATCATTGAAAATCTTATTTAGGAGTATGCGACTTTATCTTAATCACTATTAATCCAACGATTTCTAAGGATGAAATAATATAATAATAATAACTTGACACCTCACACACGGTCGTCTGTTCCCATACTAGGTAGAGCCTGTACTGAGGTAACCACACTACTGATAAACATACTTAAATATCAATAAATACATACATAGACAAGTTATACCCAGACACAGACACACAATTATTTGTCCTGGGTCGGAATCAAACCCACTACCTCTGGCTCAGTAGTCAGTATCACTAACCACTAGACATGCGCTTTCCAAAGTGAAAAAGTCACCAAGGATCCGTCAAATTATTTATTAAATCCATAGTTAGGTTCCTTCTTACCTACTTTTTCTTTTATTATATTTTTAATTCTGTCATCTTTAATTCCCCAAGAGACCTTTTGAGGGCAATAGGCTTGCCCCCTATTACGTGAGTAGTCTCGAACTGTTTTATACCCCTTCGGGGATACAAGCGTGAGTCTAAGGCGTGAGTATTTTGTTATGTATGTAGCTAGATACAAACATAATTTTGCAATAGCACAAAGTATGTTTTGAGAAGAAATGATTCTTCTGTTATGCTATATGGTTTTCGATAAATACATAAAAGTAATGGTATCTGGAGAATGGTAATGGAGAATCTTACGGCCCCCGGACGCGTTTATCGAAATGCTACTACAGGACGTCCTCGCGGGCTGAGACGAACTGAGTTAGTATTTCCAAGAGATAAACACGCGTAATTGTTACTTCGATACGTCTCGACGGTAAAGTACTGCAGTAGGATTTTAAGTAAGAAACCTCATCCTATTCGTCGCTCGCACGACGGAACATATTGGCGTAGGATTTCTAGTACTTAACGCACAAAAAAAATTACGTGCGAATATACATCACATAATTTGGGATGGTGTGTGCTAAGTTTTACAGTAGTAAACTTTTGTAGGAAAGAAAATAATACCAACATATTAATAATTTAATTATTACATTTTAAATAGGCTTATTAAGGAATGAGCTTTTTTAAAATATAATATTTATTTATCAATTTTCTCATTTTATCATTACTGATTGTGGCACGTTGCCCATACTACGTTACGTCACTTTTAAGAACAAATATGTAATAACATCTTGTGTAAATGTGATAGTAACTTGCATAGACAGCTGAATCAAGTGACTCTTCTAAGAATATTTTGTCCGTTAAATACTAGAAATCCTACGCAAATACGTCTTTTGAGCGACGAATAAAATAAGGGTTCCTAGTACATCTTAATGCGTATGCCTGGAAATACTGCTTCAGTTTGTCTCAGCCTTCGGGGACTCATTTCAATATATGCTACCCCAGATATGCTTACACAACTGTCGGACATAAGAGAGCAGCTGAACCACCCCCTTACCCCCTCCCCCCAGATATGATATGCTTATGTTCCTATTCAGTTTATTACGTTTGAGAGACAATTTAACTAAACCTCTACCCTGGAAAGGCAAAATAAACGCGGGGGAAATTAAAAAACTGGGTATGCTCATGAATGTAGGGTTTAATGAAATTACAGGGATTTCATGAGTGTTCAGTAACCTTAAAAGTTTGGGAAACCCTGCACTAGACTACCTACTACAACATTAATCCGTAACTTATTTTTCTAGTATATGAAAAAAATACCCTTCTTTTGTACAAATAGTAAATGAGAACACACATTTCCCAATAAAAAACTCTTAGTCTTGTACTCACTCACTGAACGTCTTTCGTCAATGGTTCCTCGATTCTTACATTCAACACGGTACGTATGTACTTTTCATTCCAGTAATATAAATCATGTTCGATAATCAACATTGACACAACTTGCTCCTACATTTTATATAATATTTACACGTCCTAAATAAATATTTGAGAACGTGAAATCAGTTATCGTTTAATTCACGGCAATGTTATTAGAGCAACCAACGAAATAATATATCAGGTTAAAGCAACCAATGCCTATTTTTTTATTTTTTTGTAGGTATTTCACCAAACTGTTGTACAATCTCAAAAGCAGTACATAAACAAAAAATACATCGTTTGAATGACATCTACTAGATGTGATTCTACCTTGCATACTTATAATAGTAAGACATACCTACTTACTAAAATTAACTTTTTTTTTTTCTAATGTGTGGAAACCCCCATGGGTCATCACCTCATCGGGGCCAAACGGCGAGGTGGTATGTCGGACTCGAACCGACTAAAACCACACAGTGTTCCATCACCGGGTCTTTTAGCCGGGACCTCAGGACTGTACCCTAGAAAGGAAATCCCTGTGAACCCCGGCAGACTTGGCCGCCTTTTAAACCAGGCGATCCAACTATGAGGTGCAGATAGTTCTATCCCCTCTAGTGTTGAGAGGCGCGCGCGGAACACGTCGCGCCACCGTCTCGGGCCTGCTTCTGCTAGGGTGACAGATAGCCCCTTCTGTCGCCCCCAGGCAAGCGCTCATGGAGGCCGGAGATCGTTACTAAAAATAACTAAAGAATACAACAAAATATAGAAAAAAGAAAACTTACATTATGCCTAATTTATTTAACACAATTTAATTTAAAAGATTAATCAATTAATCAAGACTCTGAGTTTAGACCTTACTGAGGATATGAAACCCACAAAGATATCAATTTCGGCTCGAATGGAGTTGGCCAGAGTAAGCATGCGAGACATTGGTGAACACTGACCCATATTGGTGTGGCTATAATGTTTTCCTGTTCAATAGGCGACTGCTGGTGCATGGGATTTTATTTCAAAAATTTATTCTTTAATTTAAAAATTATCTTTTCAAAAAATATATCACCGACTTCAATGCCCCTGAATCATGATAAATTGTAATAAGCTACATTTTACATCCCTTAATGTTCCATCCTTAGAAGTGCAATATTTTCTTTAAATTTAAATAAGACTAACCTTGTGTAAAACTTATTCAATTAACAGTCACTATAAAAAAAATACCAAAATCGCTTCAAGTGTGCCTATAAAATTTGAAGAGTTTGCTCGATTTATCCAGGATTCCATTATCAGATCCTGACTTGATGACCATGGGACCACCTTTTTAAACAAAAGAAGAATTTTTCAAATTGGTCTAGGCTTCTTTGAGTAATCTGGGAACATACATAAAAAAAGATACCGACGAATTGAGAACCTTCTGCTTTTTTGAAGTTTGTTTCACGTTTTAAGAAAACCCCTCTAAAGAGTATAGAACGAATGAGTGAATGGATAGAGTATATTTTTTAATGAAATGCTGCAAAGTCGCGCCGTTTTTCGATGCAATTTGTAGTAGTACATATATTATAATTTAACCTAATTTAATTAGGGAACCTAGTCTTGAGCATCGTCGTAAAGTCGCCTGCTTATCGGTTTTTTATAGTATTAACTTTGGTGATTGTGTGAAAGCCCTTTTCGAATTAATGGAACTCTCACCATTCTCTTCAGACTACTAGGCGCAGACACACAGAAACACCAAAAAGTCGAACTAAACGCTTTGACAGCTTCTTTTTGGTTTGGTTCAAAGAACTGCCTGCGTCTTATTTTTCTAGTCAATTATAATCCTGGAACGTTAAAGTGTAGAGTAAATAGGTTTCTCTTCGATAGGCGTGTACCATCTTCGTCTTCATCGTCACTTTCACGTGAGTTGGAAGACAAACGCCTATTCCATTTCATAATAATAAAAAAACAGTCAGTCGTAGGACTGCACGTCAGAAGTGAAAACATTACTTCACAATGTATTAGCATATACATACACACACACACACACATCTGTATATATATAATTAGGTTAAAAATAAAAAGTAGGTATCAACATATCTATATGTATACATAGGGTACACTGGAAGTTCTGCGCTCCTGGCCGCTCATAAATGTTTGAATTTCGAATGTTATATTTTTTTAAATATAAGAAACTCGGCTCCGTCTTACGAATTTTCGATCCGATCCCGTGTCCTAACGCGAGTTTAACATTTTTTACCCATCCCAAAAAGTGCAAAACGCCGCTAAAGTTTTCACTTCAAAAATAACAAATAAGAAACAACCCGAACTAGTGTATTGACCTGCTGCGCGTGGAGGACACTATAACCCATAGCCTAACTAAGAGTAACTATGTGAGCTAGTAGAAGTAGACTCTGTACTAGGTAAACGTTCTTTATCATCCTTGTTACGGTAGATATCGATTCAAGGACGTTTCAAGTCACCTGTCAAGGAGGTACAGAGAAACTGCACTAATCTCTGTTGCAATAAAGTATTTAATACATTTTAGGAAAAAAGAAGATTCTTGAAACAGTTTTGCCCTAAAGGGAGGGGCGAAGTATGTTTTCTGATTAAATGATAGGTAATCCTTACTAATATCCTTACTAATATTATAAATGCGAAAGTAACCGTCTGTCTGTCGCCCTTTCACGCCAAAACCACTGAACCGATTTAAATCAAATTTTGTACACAGATAGTCTAGAGCCTGAGAAAGGACATACTTTTTAATGCGAAAAAAACGGTGTAAGGGGTTAAAAAGTGGGGATGAAAAGTATGGAGGTATTGTCATATTTAGGGCTAGAAGCTTGAAACTTATTTTTTAGGCTGTTGATTCTGTATAAATACTTACACTATTTCACGCGGACGAAGTCGCGGGCACGACCACTTACTTAATATTTGTTAACTATATGACAGTGTTATACCGTCCTTTGATGTCAGGTGATACGATATTTTGCGCAATTATACCTTAAGGTTTTGCATAAATTTTAATTAACATATTAATTAATCAGTGAAGCTCTACATTATATTTATGTCGATTAATCTATCTCAACCCAGCTGCCACGGTAACAAAGAATAAACAGGTTCCTGGCACAACATGCGAATACTAGAGTGTGTGTGTAATTAAGTGAATCACAAACGGTCATAATAAGCAGTTATGTACAAACATAATCATAGATGAATGAATAGTAAACAAATGCTTTAATAATTATAGTTTAAAAAACTAAAAAACACGCTTTTATAGAAAATTCAACTAAAAAAAGAAAAAAGTTAATTAAATTATTGCATTGTCATCGGTCTTTGACACGTGTGCAAAATTTGAATGAAATCTGGCCGTTTAAAGTGGGTCAAAATCGCGCTCAAAGGAGTCGGTTACAAACATACAAGTGAAGCTAATATAAAGCGTGTAAAAAGAAACTTAGAGAAATAGAAACTCTCGTCACAACGTCGCCACGTCGGTCGTTTTGTTTTGTGGCAGCATGCCACTCTAAAATAAATTTACGTAGAGGCTATTATGTACTGGTACTATTATGTATTCTGTGGTAGAGGGTACTATTATGTATTCTGTGGTAGAGGGTACTATTATGTATTCTGTGGTAGAGGTCACATGAATAGTCTAAAATGTGTCTAATCGGTCAATAATCAGCCTACAGACCAGTATTCATACGCTCAGTCGTACGCACGTCACACCGGAATTGTGTGTGCATATTGCATCAACCACTAGGTAGCGGCCGATAGGTGTAGGTGTAAACATTGTGAACCCAGGCCTAACATGGTGAAGTCACCTCACAATTGTTACATAGAACAAGTATTTATATGATTCAAGGACATTTCTCTGCAGGTTGAGTTCCTCGCAATACGGAAACAATCCCACTAATATTATAAATGTGAAAGTTTGGATGGATGGATGGATGGATGGATGGATGGATGGGTGGATGGATGGATGTTTGTTACTCTTTCACGCTAAAACCACTGAACCGGGTGCTGCTAGTAATAAATAATAACTTGAGACATCTCATACACGGCCGTCTGATCTTAAACGAGGCAGAGTCTGCATCATGGTAATCAGACTGCCGATAAACATACTTCAATATGACTAAATACATAATACGTATGTATTATAAATAAATTACACCCAGACACAAGAAACAATCGTGCTCATCATACAACTATTTGTCCTGGGTAGGAATCGAACCCACGACCTTTGGCTGAGCAGTCAGGATCACTAGCTACTAGACAAACAGGGCGGACAAACGGGCGCACAAACTAAGTCTTAAAGTTTAAAATATATGAACTTACGACGTATTAAATGAATGAAGAATATTTTCTTAACATAGTTCTCTTTAACGGGAAGCCTTTAAAAAGCAAGTTACTTTCTTAAACTTTATTTAACTGCCACCATGAATACGTTTAAAAGCAACATGTACAATAATTTAAAAGCAACATTAAGCTCCGTTCAATATCAGAACAGGGTTTCTGAAAATATGTTACGCGCCAATTTGCACATCGCCGAATAAAGTTTGAATATTGTCGGAGGATTCGCAGGTACTTTCGCGAGTGATACTGCGGCATCCCAAGGGAAGACCTCTGGCCTACATAAGAGCGGAGACTTATGTATATGTATACTAGATCGATTTCTTGTCAGATAACGTCGCGGTTGACGCAGATATGTATCTCAGTGACGTGACAAAGATTACTTGTCAAGAACGTGTGTGTGAAGGGAGCTTTCGTCAGACAGCCTATTCACAAGAACTGTATGTTAAATTAACTTGAGAGATAGGTGCTGATGCTTTTGATTTCAAGAGGCTTACATTAAGACGTGTTCGTTAAAGTTATATACATATAGATATAACGACGCAATTATCATTTAATAAGGTTCATTCTTATTTTATGGGTAAAGTGTGAAAAAGAGGATTATTTAATTATGCAAGTTACATGAATTTCAGAAGTAATCACTACTAATTATAAAACAAAGTCTCCCGCCGCGTCTGTCTGTCTGTCTGTCTAAACTGAAAAACTACTGAATGGATTTTCATACCGTTTTCACTAATAGACAGAGTGATTCATGAGGAAGGTTTAGGTGTATAATTTGTACCCGTGCGAAGCCGGGGCGGGTTGCTAGTACTTAAATATTTTGATATCAGTTTCCTCTTAAACACTGAACATTATATGAAACCTGTTATTTATTGCTTAAGATCCTGTAAAAATAACCAACAACAGTCAAAAATAAACCGACAATACATAATATTTTCCTAGACACTTCAGCAGCCTATGACACCGCTACGATTACTACACAAATATTCGCAGCACATAAACCAATAAACAAAACCGCTCACTGTTCACAGCGATAAACAAATATTCATTGAGAACAATTAACACATAATCAGCTTCACGCTGTTTAAACGGCTTAGTCAATGTTGGCTTCACTGTAATTATCATGGCCGACAACTCACAATTAGTTGTCTCTGTTCGGTGAGTGTTGGCGGTTATTGCCCGTGAATAGACACGATAAAAGACTTAATAAGGGATTCGTTGGCTCAAAATAATAAGAGCCACTGTTGACCAGCTGGCAATGTGTTGACTTTTCCTCCCAGTAACTTCCAGTTTGTTGTATTCATTGGGTAACATTCAACGTTACCTATCTCATTACCTTACCATGTGTATCATTATACAGCTAACATTTATTTGTAAACTTATATTACCGTACGATTGTGAACATCGTTAGTTTATAAACATTCTCGCGATATATTAAATAACGAAAAATTGAGAACTAAAACCAACCATTTGCAATTAAACTAATTATTTCTCAATAGTTTATATTCTATCAATGTCAAATCGCCAAATTGTGAAAGAAACTGCAGGGCTTATAATCTGTCCGGTTTTATCACCCGTCAAACTTTGAACCGTCCCTTATCGGTCGACCTTGGCAGTAGTTCGTACTGCATCCATAAAGTTATGAAGCAAAGCAAGTTGTTAATTTATTATCAAATATGGCACTTATTGCTTAGCCTAATAGCTATGTCACGTGTAGCAACAAAATAAAAATCTAAATAAAGAAATCGAAAACTACTATCGTTCAACCAATTAGAGCGCAACATGCGTTCTGACGCATTCCAGTTTGATATCAGTTCAACATTTGAAAATTTGACATTGAAAGATTGTATTACCAAGTATCGAGCAATATTGCATGCGTTAATTTGAAAATGTTTTTTCGCAGTTCACAATTTTTCGTCAGTTTATAATATCGCAAATATGATTATAAACTAATAGTGTTCACAATTATACGGTGACATACACAAATGAAACAACAACATGACAAAAAATACGGAAAACGGCTTAAATATTATATTCAGAATAAATGAAGGCAGATGAGAATGATCCTTATTTTTTTTCGACATTGATGTCAAAGAGAGGAAAAATGTTAAAAGGTTACCGAAGTAATTTATCCCTCAGCACTAAAACAACACTTTATTATAAAAAATATGGACGACATGACAAACATAAAACAGGATAAGCATTTAAAAACAAAGCAATTTTACTCTATACAGAATAACGCACAAATAATATTTTTGTCTGAGCAAAGATTTCTTAGCGAATAATTTTTTATCGGGGTCTAAATAGCACACATTTCAAATCATAATTAAAAAAAAGTAAATTTTACAATACTGCTGCGTCTAAAACGGTAAATTTACTACTGTTACATAAACTTTGTGCCCCAAGACTTGGGTAGGTATAAAATTAATAATAAATGAGAAAATAAAATGAATTCTGTTATTAGAAATCTAAAGCTATAAATCAAACTTACGGCAGATTTCATAAAAACTTTTAGATGAGCTTTATCCAGATGTCAAATCAAATAAAATCCTTACTACGGTCCCAGCAGTTAGCATTACTCTGTATAGTAAATTTATAAGAATATTTTCCTTCTACGATTACATATACTGAGGAAAAATTAATTTTGCCTTTCCCTTGCGACTGACCTCGTCATATAAACTCGCCGGTCCTGAGTAACAATGAGTGTTCCTGAGCCCTCTTTGAAGAGCATCATTGATTTTATTCATGTGTGTCCTTCATGGGCATGACCCTCCCGGTATTACCATTTTGTTTACGATATCAAATGTTTTAACTATGCTCTTACTTTCGTTGCTTTATTTATTTTGCTTGTAGTTATTATTTCTTGAACACTGGTACGATAAAATGTAAATGACCTTTCCGAGGACAGATGTGAGATCTCGCAGCAGAAATGTTTTTACTACAATAAATTATGTATAAGCAAACTTTTTTAATTAATTTCTTAGAAAGTTTTGCTTAAATATCAGATGCCAGTGTTTTGACAAATTGAAGTATTTCAACAACTTTACAATCTACTCTGTGGGATCACCAGAATTGATCGCAATATTGTTTTTAGAACCAGTGATTAATTACTGTTTTTGCTTATAAAATATATGTACATACATAATCGTATATCGTGATATTTTACATCCAAAGTAAATTTTGCAGTCTTCTTCTTTACTGGAAAGATTCCGGTGAAGGTTGAGCATTTTTGTACTACAATTTTTATGTAAATGTGCTACTGCAAATCATTTGTGTTTCGTACTCTGTAAGTAACCTGTTCCATTAATATCCCTCCTATCAGATATTTTGGGTACGTATCTTCTGCCACCGCATAATTTAGAAGGTTTAATATTAATGGTATATATTTCCATATTATGTCGCGCAAAATTATACCAAGTTAGATATAGGTATATTATGTGGAATGTCCTATATCGAATTAGTCTGAAGTCTGTACATTGATGGATGTGAACATATGACTAGAATTATAAGCCGCTACGTGTTTGCGATTTTATTATCATAATAAATTTTGTACAGGGTAAAAATATGAAAAAGGAGACAGTGCAACGTGATTCTTACACCACCCCGAAGGATATGGGTAATGAGTTTCAATGCGAAGAAACCTAGTGAAGAATTTGGCAACGAACTACTGATTAGTTTTCAAAGGCACCGTTAACCGAGCCGAGAGCTTGTCTGCTAATCTAGTTTTATAAAAAAGACTTACTTTAATGCAACAAGTGATGATAGAAATGTTAACGTATTCAAAGCTCGTGTGTGTTACTTAGGGCACACAAAACCCTACACGTGAGGCAGACGAGACATGAGTAACATATTTAGGTTATATAATATTTATTGTGTACTAACTAAAGCCCTCTACCCGTTGAACATGTGTGTCTACAGGTATATAAATGCTGAAGTCATGTCTAGTATCTGTCGGAGTATTTCAGTATAGTGTTTTAAGAAAGTAAGTTTGCAGAACTGGGTCAGAATTTATACCAACCTTAGAGTATCACGCATGATGCGTTCATCGAAATTTTATAAAAATCCTCATTTTTAATACGTTTTTTATTAGGTTCTCTTGTATACTAGTAATGTGTGACCCACGTTACTAGCAGTCTTTAAAAAAAAACTATCTACCTAACTGTGTAAACATATCTTGGCAGCAACGTCGTATTCTGCTGCAACGTAGGGGCCAAGAATTGAACCTGAAAGGTATAATTCTCGCTCAACGCAAATACTTATACAATGTGTATCTGACAATAGAATTACTTAAACCACTGAAAGAGAATGACTCTAGTATGCAGTTACAAAAACGAATTTTTGAAATAAAACTATGCGTTTAAAAGTTATGAACGTTTCAATAGTGGGAGAGCCATGCTTCAGCACATATGGACCGGCTCGACCGGAGTGATACCACGGCCTCACAGAAAACCGACAGAGAAGCAATGTTTCATTTTTCTTTTTTTTTCCCTCTGCCACCCTTCCCGTACTCCCACCTTAAAGGCCGGCAACGCACTTGTGATTCTTGGGTCGCAGGTGCCCATGGGCGGCGGTAGTCATTTACTACCATATAACCAGTCTGCTCGTTTGCCCTCTATACCATAAAAAATGTACCTCAGTTTCTCATAAAAGCAGGTGAAAGGTGTAAAGTTAAAAAAAAAAATCGTACATATTTTTTATTTTGGAACTATTCACTCGTTATTGAGAAAATCCATTAAAAAATAACTTAAAAATTTAGTTCTTATGGATTTTCTTAGTAACGGAATGAAAATTTCAAACAGTCATAACTTGTAAATGAATAGTTTTTTTTTTAATTCTTTTTGTAACTGCATGCTAGACCATTTCAGTGATTTAAGTAAGTGTTCTATTGTCATATACACTCTGTATACTTACATGAGTATATCTATTTTGGATTGCTCTACAGGTTTGTTTGTATGTAAAATAATATATATGTGACGGAGGGGTATGATCATTATCCTCAATAAGGCCCATAATTCCTCACTTTCCAACTGCGCGCGCTGATGGGTAATGTTGGAGCAACGAAACAAAATAGTTCACTCGATTAAATTATAATGTTCAATGAATTTACAGGTTAGATTATAACAAATAGACACACGACTATAGCTAGATACATATATCGCTAGGAACGCGTAACGGTTTAAATATTCGACCTCTCTGTCCGACTGCCGCACAAGAAGTGTCGGGCGCGCCGCTCGGCCTTTAAACATTGACTCCGTCAAGCGCCGACAGGTGGCGCTGGCGTTGCGAATATGACGTAATTGCGACATATGTATGTATTTCCAAAAAGAAATGTAACTAAGTATGTAATCCGTGTTCTAGAACCGAGTTCTAGTTTGGTTTTAGATAGCGCTGTGTGTTCTGACGAATAATATTATTACTATTATTTCCTCAAGCAATTGTAACATATATATATACCTAAGCTATAGATCTTACGATAATATTATTGTATTTCAAAGTGACTCTGCATAATAATTGACAACACAAAACTCAACTTTATTATTGCCGTCATAATGTTAACTGTACCCCCGTGGCTACCACATGTCCTCATAGTCGTTACGATGGTAAGACCAATAAATGCCACCTTAAATGTTTGTTGGGTAGCCGCATATACGGGGTGACGATTTTAAGTTTAACTTTGACCCTAAGCAAACAAACGCACACAATAATACAAATAAAACTTAAGGGACGTGCAAGTATTACTTAGGCAAATTTTTAAAGACTGTGTACAAACCTTTAGACTTCCTTTGGATATTTGCAGGTTAAATACTCGTAGTTTAGCACCTAGTAGGTAATGATATTGTTTTTATATGAGTATTTCGAAAAAATATATAGTTTAACCATGTATATCATTATTTTCATGTAAGGAGAACTTAAATACATAGCTTATTAGAAAACAGTTTATATATATATGTCGAATCCTCAGCACATGACTAGGCACAATGTGGGCACAAAGTGGGTACGGGCGATGAGAAAACTCCCTTTTGACATTTAATTACTGATGCATTGTAAACATGCAAAGAAACACTGTACAGTTCCTACGTTAGTGTTGACTCGCCGGTGACCAAGCTCAAAATGAACTCGTCCTTCCGCAGGCCAACACCCTCCGCCTAGAATCTGCGGAACGCCAATAGATGGCGCTTGTGTTCCTTTCCGGTGAAATTATTATAGAGGGTGCTATAAGCATCCGTAGTAATGACCGGAAATGCGATATATAATATGTTTTATGACCTTTTATGAGTTTAAAATTTTTATATCAGATAGGCCAAAAGAGTTATTGGTCAATCTGATATAATAACTATAAATTTACAATTTGAACTACCCCGGACTCGAAAATCCCTTCAACTATTAGAAAAGAGCTGATGGTCTTCGAACGGCTGAACAGATTTTCTTGAATTATATCTAAGAACACTCCCGACTAATTCACCTTTCAAACAAAAATGACAAAATCAAAATCGGTTCATCCGTTCGGGAGCTACGATGCCACAGACAGACACACACACATACAGACACGTCAAACTTATAACACCCCGTCATTTTTGCTTCGGGGGTTAAAATAACACAACTGTAATACCTTTCATATACGTTCTTGATTTCCAATCCGAATGTTTGCCTTAGACATTACGAAACTACCGCATCATTACAGTTTCTGTTGGTCTCTTCTTCGTCCACAATCCTAATATTTAATGTTATAAAATATTTGTCACGTAGTTTTGGCGATATAGTTATTAGGCAATTATTATGGGGTTCACCACAACCTACTTAGCTTGCAGCTCATATTATATTATAGTATATTATAGCTCATTAAGTATAATTTTAATAAAGATTAAATTAAAAATTATAGGTAACACTGAAATGGCCAATACTCTGCATAATCTGACGCTGCGAAGCGCTTCTTAATTATGTTGACTCTTTGACAGTGTAAATTTACAAGGAGGCGTTTGGGTCATCCTGACGACTTTATCTCTAGACGACAGTGATGGATTTTAAGATAACAGAAGTATAATATTACTCAAATTATACGACAAAACTTAGTAAGGGACCGAGACCGAGGGACCATTGCGTCACGAATATCTTAAATACATATAAACCCACACACCGATCGGTAGGCAATTTCGAATCGTATCGTCAAAATACTTATAAGAGATCTTGTGGCCTCTCGAAATAATGTGATCGAAATTCATTCTAAGTGCGATTTATATTTGACTTTGAATCTCATATGGTTATTGGAGTTTATGGGTCTGACATTGCCTTATTGTACCCCTAAGGACTACATAATTTTCAGCCTGCTTAAAGAGAAGATTAGGTAAATTCAAAAGTGACCCCTGGAGCTTGGCCTGAAGAGTACTTTTCTAAGAATTCAGTTTACTATACTGATGGTCGCTGGAGCCGATATGCGCTAGATTGGAGACCGCGATTAGACAAACGTAGGACGCCCTGCTGTACGATGAACCAACGACTTAAAGAAGATGGCTGGCAGCGGATGGATGCGGACTGCCCAAGACCGGAATAGTTGGCGCTCCAGCAATGGACGGCGATGGGCTAATGATGTTGATGATGACGGTATTCAGTTTAAAGAACACAAAATCAAAAATATTCCCCAGAAAACCTGTCTCTGTTTTGACCAGAGATTATACTTACATAGTTTCTGTAGTGCGTTTTGTAATATTCGCTTAAACGATAGCATACCTATGTTAACATAGGTATGGTATTAAGCACAAATATCATGTAGATTGAAATTAAGGTTTGCTAGGTCACACGTATATATATAACGAAAAGGAAAATGTGGGTCGCTTTCGTTTATAAGTAAAATATACAACGTTATTTAATCGAAAAGGCATCTTGACAAACTCATATGTGGTAAGATTCTCAGTACATAAGCAGGACCTTCACTGCACACACATAAATTCGTGACACTTTGCTTCTCTCTTGTTACTAAGACGTAAGACACCCAGTGTTGCCAACTCCAAAAACTATTTACCCTTGAACTAAAGTCAAAAACCCCTAAAAATGCCACAATTACTAGAAAACTCCCTAAAAAATTTAAATCAGGAAAACTATAAAAGAACTTAAATACTTAAATGACATATATATTTCTTTTTTCAGTACCGAATTTACAAGTAACTTGCATTCGAAATGATCTAGCTTAATAAAATATTCTTCTGAGTTTTATTGAAGAAGGTTTTGTTCGTAATTCGATGGCGCTGGTGATTCTATGTTGAAGGATTATAAATTTTGGATTTAACGTTGTCCATCTTGATCATTTATAAACTACAATGGAACAAAACTACCTTTTACTTCTGAACCTGTTTTATTGAATACAAGTATGGAGTATGGAGAGTAGAGCAATAAAAAAAAAAGTAATTAAAATTTTATCCCTAAAAATACCCCCAAAAAGTTATTTCTCCTAAAAAACAACCCCCTGTATAGATTTTTTCTCCCTAAATTTAGGGAGAAAACCCCCAAGTTGGCATCAGTGAAGACACTGAGTGTGGTCGAATAAGTTTTTAATTTACTTTTATCAAATAAGAATGAAAACATTACTATAATCCTGAAGTTGAAAAAATCCTAATAACTAATCTGGTTCATACTGATTCAGGCATTATTGTCGGGTAACATATTGCTGTTCTAATAAGATCACTTTGCTTAATTCTCTTCTATTATCATCATCTACCTACCCTTGTCCCAATTTTATTTGGGGTCGGTGCAATATGGTTTATTCTTCCATTCTACTCTATCGTTCGTCATTTCACTGCTTACTCCTTTTCTAGACATATCTTGTTTCACACAGTCCATCCATCTTTTCTTTGGTGGACGACAAATCTTCTCTTGTACGGGTACAACAATCAACATCCATACAGAAAACTTTTTTCACCACATTTTGCTCATCCGTACCACGATAACCTATTGCTCCCTAGCTTTTCATCCACTTCTATCATTCATCTTCTTCTTTCAGGCTTCTCTAATATATTCATTTCTCACCTTGTCCATCCTAGTCACACCACACATCCATCTCAATATTCGCATTTCAGCTACATGCAGGCGTCTCCCATCCGTTCTCTTTGTGGGCCAACTTTCAGATCCGTACAAGACGGCAGGTCTGATGATAGTCTTATACACCTGTCCTGATGATTCCTGCTACCTGCCGCCACTTCATCCACCCTGTATTGATTCGATACTGTACATACAGTCCGGTCTATTTCGCGCAAGCTTACAGAGACACTAAATTGTTCGGTGTTTCCAGCCATCGATCTTACATAAGTGCTAGACTATCATGCGCCTTCTCTAAGTCAATAAACACCATATGCATATTTTGTGCACGTGTCTGTACTTCTCGCATAGTTGGCGTATTGCAAATATGACATCTATTGACCCGCGCCCTGGCATAAACCCAAATTGGTTTTGTGTTATCGCACTTTCATATCTTAATCTTCTTTCAATGATTTGTTTATTAATACTGTAGAATGATATCAATTTTATTTTGGTAGATTTTACAATTTTCATTATATTCTATATACAACTTACACATTAAAACTAATAAAAAAAGAAAAATAAATGTATACGGGCTATTTATATGCATGCGTCATAAAATTCCTCCACATCGTCGCCTACTGGCAGTGTTCTCAGAAGGCTGGCAGCATTGCCACGTTGAATGGCAATGCTAATTCTCTGTGCAAGGAAAAGGCCCGCCTTCTGGTCACGAGAAGTGTCGATCAGTCGCTTAGCTAATTCCTTATAAACGGAACGAGCACTCGGACCCCATGACCCAAGCGTTTCGACCCCAAACGGCTCAAAAATATACTTCATAACATATACTTATATATAAACATACTTCCAGCTGTACTTGGAAGATGTGATGGCGCAAGGGTGTAAACGCAGGTTGCGTCCCACACCAAAGGCCTACCCATCTTCCATGGCAGTAACGACATACCATCTGGTCTCTTCCCATCGTCTCGTACCAGACCATTAGGTTCACGTACGGCTGGCACGCCGGCGGTGACAAGAGCACGACGGATTATGTCATTAAGATTGGCATGTCGAGATATCCGGCCTGCGCTTCTGCTACAAGAAAGGCCATAATGTCCGAGACTGTCGACAGCTTCTCCACAGTGACAAAGATGCGGAGAAACACAAGGAGCTCCTAAACGAAGGCAAGTGGCAAGGCGGAATGTGTTATCGTCCAACAAGGTGCCTATGTTGGGCGATGGAAGTGTCTGAATCCATAGGCCTGATTCCCATTCTCCCACAGCCAACAAACGAGCGCGCTCTGCAACATTGGATGCGGTGTCAATTAAAAAATTCCTTCTTAAAGTGCATAACGGCGCGTCCCATTGCCTCTGAGAGAATGGATTAACAGGTAAAAGAGTATTGGGACAAGCTATCTGCCAAGCATTTATGGCATCGGTCTTGCAGGACACTTCAGAATTAACCAGTGTGTTTGTTAGAATTTTCCTGGTTAACTCTTCTGTGCCATGGACCGAAGACAAAAATGCTGGAAGGCTGACATCTGAAATTTTGCGAACGCCAAGACTACCCAAACGAACCGGTAAGGATGCTTGGAGCCAGCCTCGGTCGTTCAAAGCCACATTTAAAATTTTGCTAAGGGTGTTTTGAATAATTTTGTCATTTTTTTCTAAAAGTGTTAAATGTTTCCAAAGTTGCGATGATCGAAGGGCATGAGTAAATTTTGGTACGAAAAGACAAAAACGGAGTATAGTAAAAGCCGAATGGACATTAATTTTAAGTAAACGATCCGAAAAATAACCAAAATTTTTTATTTTGTCTTCTATGAAAGATTGAAAACCATCTTTCAAGACCGGGGACCCAAGAAGGCAAAGAGACGTTTTTTCTAAAACTTTAATGTTAGGTGCCAATGAATTGAATTTCTGTACAGTCGAGTGTCTGTCTGTTTTGTCACAAATAAAAATTTCGCATTTGTCAGAGTTTAGTTCTAAGCCTATGGATTTAAATTTATTTTATATGAAAGTTAAATCTTGTAAAACTGTCTCTACTTCCCCTCCTAGGGTTCCGTCATCAAGGTACCAAATGTTGAATTTTGACTTTATCTCCTTAATAATGGGGTGAATCGCTAAACTGAAGATAACTGGTCCCAGAGGATCACCCTGCTGACATCCAACGGCCGATTTCAAAAGATTGTCCTTGTATACTAATTTTGTAAGATATCTATAACATTGCCAAAGAAATTTATAAATTTTAGGGGTTTCCAATTTTGCTTGGGTCAACAGAGTGTCCCTATTAACAGAATTGAAGGCATTTCTCAGGTCAACCTTCAAGATTACCTCCCCTTCGTTACTGCCAAGGTACGTGGAAAGGGCGTGTATGACAGCCTCACAACCACCTTTTGAACCAAAGCCAAGTTGCACTGGCTGGAATTTTGCTGCAAGTTCAGCGCTGTAACTTTTGCAGCAAATTTTGGCCACCACAAGTACACCCTACGGCAATCGGACGAATGCCACCATCGTTCTTACGTAGAGCACATAAGTTGGCTCCATAGAAGACGTCAATGATGCCATCATCCACATTGCCGGAGAGCATAAGATTTACTAAAGCCGTCAGCTCCTTCAAGAGAGCATCACCAGCCTCCCCAGCGCTTGAACTCACTAAATCTTTAAGATGTTGCAGTGTCAAGCCGTCGAGGCCGCAGGCAGAGAACAGACGGCTGTAAACACGTCCTTGGTAGTAATATTTAGATATTCAGTGTCGGTGGTAGGTGCATCAGGGAAAGAGAGGTCATCCTGAGGCGTGGGATGTTTACTCTTCAAACCCGTGATTGTACCGGGCGAGTAAGGTGCTACCACATCGCTGCTAAAAAGCAACCTAGCTCCCCCTCTTATGTCACCTTCCCTCAGTTTTGTTTCCACGAAAGTAAAATTGTTGCTTTTATAATTACAAGAAAATGATAATTTTGGATCGAAATAAGTCGTAGTATTAAGGCAATTCTCTTTAATTTTGGTTGTGAAAGATTTTTGGGGACTATTATGTTTTTTTATGTATAAAACTCTATAAGGGAAGGTAAGCAAATGTTCCCAGGCCGATATCGAATTCTCCCGGACAACAAGACCTACACAATGGGCTAAATAATGAGCAACAGTAGGCCTCGCACCTCGGGGAACTCTTTTAAGAATCGGAACGGAATTTTTTAAATGTGTTAACTTTTGCCAAAAGGGGATTTGGGAGGTGTTTGGTGAAATTTCACTAACTGATGGAGAAACAGTGGGACATGAAAGTACATTTTGGGACCTGTGAATTTTTCCGAAATGCACTTTCAAGCCTCGCTCACCTTTAAAAAAACGGTCCTGAGGACAAAGAGGACATCGCACCAGGTTGCTTATTGATGCAGCGGGTTGACCTGAATACACTGCCACATTGTTACTGTTGTTGATGCTCATAAACATTAAAACAGTCTAAATTATTTACAGAAAATAGAAAAACAGTCTAAAATAATACAAAACACATTAAAGTCAACATTGACAGGTGCCTGCGTAGTCCTGTAGGCTTTCCGACTCAACGAATGATATGAGGGCGATTAAATAAATACGGGATAATATGCGCCTAGAATTGCTTCATGAACCACTATACTTTGAGCCTTCGCGTTCATCAACACTGGTGTTATTCTTGCCACCATTTTCAGCACTCTACGAATTCTAATAATGGTTTCTGTCCATGTAACCACAGCTTGAGTAACTTCTTTCTGAATTGTATTATATCAATATCACAGACTGAGACTTCTATTTCAGAGTGTTTTAGAAAACATCGTAGGGTTTAGTAGATTTTTATAATAATATTATTTTTGACAAAGAAACCTATGGTTGCGGTGACATTTTGCTATACTTTTATGGAAATGTATTCAGTTATATTGTTTTGTATTGTATTATGTTGTTTTAATATTTGTTATGTAGTAGTTCAATTCAAATACGACGTTACAACACAAAAGAAAAATCTTGAAATGTTTCAATTCTTCGCGGTTTTCTGACAATTCTCTAAAATACCTGATGTGCCAGCACTAATCCTGTCTTCTGGATGCCTGTTTAGTGAGAAATCAACAAACACATTACATGTCCCGTCGCTGTGAACACGTTTATGTAAAAGTAGATGGATAACGGTACTTTAATATTCACCAACAAATATTATCACGAGTAAAATGAAGCGTAGAACTGATGAGGTATAAAATGTAGGGTATGTTTTTACAAAGAATATTTTTCTTTACTAACGATCTATATGTTTATTTGGTTTAATAATAACAAAATAAATATATTTTGCAATAGGAAGAGTAATATAACAACTCGTAATTTTCTAAGAAACTTATTATCTCCCTAAACTACTATTAAAAATCTGCTTAAACTTCTTAATACTAGGAACATCAATAAGGGTTATGTTTAATTGAATGAAAAGGTACGAATGACCTTTTATCATTTGGGTTAACTTTGTGGTAGTCGATATGTTTTTCCATACAATTACAACACTGATTTTAATGTAATTATAATACAACCAGTTCGCTAATAAGAGCCCGATATCGTTAACATAATAATTATCTCAGTTAATTTAATCATTTGGGTTTGAGTCGATACAGTAAGGGGTAATTCATGAGAACATGAGAGAATTATATATTAATATAACGTCTCGTTTTGCCACCAATTACCGTATTTTCTATGAGAAGACATACCATTTTATTTTAATGCACAGGGAGTCTTAATAAATTGGTGCTCTCAATTAAGATAATAATTGTCAGTATATCTGTTTGCACAGTAATATATTTGTTGTATATAGTCATCCAAATATTATTTTTAATTAAAATATTATTCTTCTGCGTCACGTATTGCTCGTATTCCTGTTAAACCTCCTAGCTACGCTGTTGAGCTCAGTTGAAGATTACCACTTCTAACACAAACGTTGACTTATGTTAGGAGTGGATTCACCTCGGTAGTGTACTGTGTGGGATTCGATCCATTGACCGCAAGTCCAACGCCTTAACTATTAGGGTACGCCGCATAATACATTTATATTTATACTAGCAGCGCCCCGTGGTTTCACCCGCGTAAGTCCCGATCCCGGGGAATATCGGGATAAAAAACCTATGCGTTAATCCAGGTCTCCAGCTATCTACATACCAAATTTAATCGCAATCGGTTCAGTGGTTTTTGCGTGAAAGAGTAACAAAAATCCATCCATCCATCCATGCATCCAGCCATCCATCCAAACTTTCACATTTATAATATTAGTGGGATAGTGGAATTTTACATAGCTATAAACTGCCATATCCAATTAATCACATATCCCATTAAAACGGTCTGACATCTTATTTCATAAATTGCCTCCGTATTGTGTGAACCAAGATTACTTCCAGGGACCTTAATATGTAATCCTTGGAACAGGAATATAAATGTTATTCCTTATTAGCCGTGTACCAACAATATTTTTGTGCAAAGTAAATTGAATAAAAGACGTTGTTAAATGAGGTCGATTATTTTATTTTCTTCGTTTATTTTCATTTAAAAAATAGCAGCTCATTCGAGGTCGACTTTATTCTCATTTGAATGCAAACACGGGGCGAATGCTAAATTGTTTTACGAATGTAAATTATTTATGTATGGAATTCAAAAAGTAGTTTTAGCAAAATTTTACAGAATTTGTCAGAATAAATGAAAAATTTAAGAATTTGTCAGGGTTATATCTAGGTAAATTTCCGAGATAAGAAATATCCGACGGTATTGCGAAAAGTATTAGGAATATTCACCGATAATCCCTCCATGTTCCAGGTTTACCATTGATAAGAAGAATGCTCAACTCTTGGCCAAACCCAACCAAACCAACAAGGTTTCTGTCTCGCATCCCCAAAAGCCCATTCTCTGTCTGGCACGTGGTTTGGGTCATATCCACGTCAACAACACAGAGTATTTAGATATCCTGGCTTTCTTTCAGATCATACATCCAGTACAGTCAACTAGTTCTCTTGTCGAATTATTTATCAGTTTTTTTGGTGCAATTACCACTACAAAATGTATTGTAAATGGCAGATCCTTTATATTCAAGTGACTAAATTATATTGGTCAGTTCTACCCTGCAATATGAATATTAATTTCCTCATCATTCAATTTATTCAATTTTTAAATATACTCAAACCTTAAAAGGGGCTCGACCAGACATTGTTTCATTGTTTGATTGATTAACCATTGCACGAAAGGAACGCAAGAGAAAAATGTATCAATATATCAAATTATAAACTGTATGAACATGATTAAACCTGCATTCCGTATGGATTCTGCTTTCGTATCATTTTAACGGCGTATAGCATCTTCTAAAGTACCTACGCCCAAGAAATGATTAAAACTCTTTTATAGTTTAAACACAAATAAATTTAGGAAAACACCACAACTTTATCAGTATTGCCGCTATTCCTGGAAATTCAAGATAGGCAAGAGATAGTTCGGTATACGGAAGGTAGCCAACTATTCCAGAGGTCTAACTGCGGTTCAGTTGTCCTGACACCGGACATTATTAGAATTCCTTTACCGTTGTTAAGCAGCCGAGTGATTCTGATTTGAATATTATGCGGCATAAGATATGCTAGAATGGCTGTGGATACGGGAACTCAGTCGGTATGCATATTTGGGTAAAGCGTTATAGGTTAGATTAAAGTGGTTAGACGTAATTTTGATTTAGATTGGAATTCTGTATGTTACGAAGTTGAAATTAGAAGTCATAAATTCTTTAGTGCTTTAGGAACCAATCAAAAGGTATGTGTAGGTCATAACTTTTCTCTATTATATTTTAAGAAGCATATCTCAAACTTTAAATTATTTTTGTTTATTTTAATAGTGGCTGCTTCTGTAATGTAAAACATGTAAGTTGAACAAACGCGTGATCCATGCATAGTTCTAAATATTGTTAAAAAAAGAGAAACTTATAACCGATGTACGTAGGAAGTAAAAAAAAAGAATAGAAGAAAACCAGCTCACTTGAATGTGTCCACACATTCACGTGTTACTCTAAAGTAACTGAATAAATGAAAGTTGAAATTTTTGGAGTTTAAATGGAACATCAGTATTAAGAGTATTGTGTTGCACAGTAATTAGGAGGATATTAGATTAAGGTGCTTGGCTGAAAATCAACTCCTCGTGCACCTTGACCGACGGAAGTATCAGTTCTATTCTCTTTCGGGGACACGTTGCTGTCTTCTTTTCTTCTGAAATGTGAGTGACCCACATTTCAGGACGTTCTATTTTTCCGTATCCATGAAATTAGCAGATTTTATAGTGCAGAAACTCTTTCGCCATCTCGGCGAGGAGCAAAATTTCGGAAAAAAATATCTGACGTTCGTGGACGGGCTGTCTTTTTTTGGATTTGTTAAAAGACAGAAGACACAGTCTGGCAGAAATCTCTGCCCGACAAAGTTGTAACCTTGATCAGTAATTAACAGGTAATATAGTACTTTGAGACAAAACTTCATAATTGCCAGACAGGCCGTATGGCCTCTAAAGGTTATTCGCGTTCTACTTATTAAAATATCTATTAGGACAATGTTTTTAATTTAATTATTTACATGCTTAATATCTGTTCTGTGTAAGTTTTAGTTCACACTAATGTGACTTTTTCCTGATCTCATTAATCGTAGTTGACAGTGAATTAGACCGGCCCACTGTCAAGACCGGCTTACTCTACACCAACGGACTCCCCATTATTTAAATATAAAAAAAGAAATATCTGTGCCGCAAATGAAACAATTCTTTAATCTCTTACAAAAACCTGACATAGAGAGTATACTTATCGCCTTTGATTATATATATGGGCGCAAATCTTCAAGTATTGTTTTTTGAGTGATTATAATTTTTATAGAAATATCCAAAATACATTGGATTTATATTCAAATAATTTATTAGTGAACAGTAAAGCAAATATTTATCGGGCTCTAATATTTAGTTCGAATGGACACTGTTTTGACTGTTTAGAGTTGAACTTATGGTTCAAATACTCATTTGAAATAGTGATATATTCGGGTAATTGTGTGAATGTGCGGGGTAAGGTCTATTAGAATTGATATTATGTTCTGTATCAAGTTTTATTATTTTGTGCATAAATAAAATTTGATTTCTATTGAATCCTGATTGCAGCGCCATCTGCTGGCGATCTTTATAGGGGTGACATTTGTTTACATTAAATAAATGTAATTTGTGTAAAATAAATCATTTAAAGTTGTGTAAAATAGATTTACATGTTTATTAAGCTGTTTAGCAAGAATTATATTTGGTAATTTCATTTATTTGTTATAAAAGAGACTGTAGTCGCTTTTCCGTTTAAAAATCTATTGTAAGGTTATTTATAAAAGGGTTTGAATTGTGATAGGGGGATTAGTACTGTACTGGCGGTTGTGTGAAAATAAACTAAGTAATATTTAGTGCTTGTTTTCATTCTGATCGACCCTGAACATGGAAACCCTGGCGTATCGCCGACATATACTTGTCTAGATGACATATTCGGCCGTACAGAACGGTGCTAATAAAATCGACTATATTTCGTAGACTCGCGTATGACAGACGTCATTGTCATTTGAATATCTAAGCGTCGATGTGCGTACGAAAAACAATTAATCATGCCGGTTTGTGCTATTAAATTGTGTCGAAACCATACTAGAAAGCCTTATAAAAATACTAAGACTACTTTTCATCGGTAAGTTTTGTTTTCATTTACACTATTTTCTGAGAAAATACGATACTTTATTTCAATATTTGTAGCTATGACAGATTAGCCGGTGTTGTCAATTTATTACGGGGTAATTTTACAAAAACTATGGGTAATCATAAACCATGACGCTATTCCTGTTTGATATTATTATAAAAGTCTATCGCTGAAGAAAATAATACCTAATGATATTCGTGATTTTGACTCAAAGTATTTTAATTATTCATGTTAGATGATACGTCTGAATCATCTAACATCAATAGTTAAAATACTTTAAAGAATATTTATATTCTTTTATTAAAAAATACATCTCATCAATTGAGATTAATCACTTATTTTCACTAATTCACACTATTGCCTTTGTAATTTGAATTAGACCGATCAGTTTTCGTTTCTAACAAATTCAATCACTTACCCCTCTATTAAAAACTGACTGGCCTGTTGGCCAAGTGGTTAGTGACCCTGACTGCTATGCCATAGGTCGTGGGTCCGATTCCCACTCGAGTCTGGGTATTCTTCGTGTCCGTTGTTTGTATGTTTGTAAAGGCCCCCGCGACAAAGGAGTAATTCCTAATGCGGGGAGTTTTCTTAAAAAAAAAAACAACAGTTTATATTTTTTATTGTTTGTACAATTGTCGATATATGTAAATAATTTAGAGCAGACATCCCTAAACACGCCCACAGTGACAATTTGTTGACAATAACAACTCGCTCGTACTCACACATAATTCGTAATTGCAGCCTCTTTTATGCGCATCATTTGTTAGAGTTACTCTATCTACACATGTATTTAATCAAAGCTTATCGCACTACTCCTGACACTTTGACATTTGACTAAAAAACAAAAAGACTTGCAAGTCTATAAAAAAGTCAATTTAAAATTCCTTTCAGATTCAACAATGTTTATGTTTTTGTTAACACTACAGTTAACACCACAGGCACCACAGCTGATAAAATTATACCGCAATGCCACTTTATCTATGCTCCTTTCAGAACGGAGGCTTTAAAATTAAACAATGCAACTTGGAAGTGAGCCAGATTAAACCGTTTCCAAGACTACAATAAAAATATATTAATTGTTATTACTGGATGTAGATCGAAAAATTCTAAAGGACAATGTGTTTATTTTTACCACAGAGTATAGAATACTGCAAATTGTATAGTTGTTCAAACAATAAGCATACGTTTATTTATAGACTAGACTACTTATTGCATTTATAAGATAAGATAAGATAACTTTATTTGTCTAAACGTGTGTACAGATGATTTTACAGTAGCTATAAAATTGGTTTAAACATGCTTGGTCCATTAATTTTAGGCGTAAAAATATAATTATTTTACATCGATATCAATTACAGGAAATTACAATAGAATATTTATAATTACAACAAAATTACAATCACAACCAAGCTAAACATACATTAGTAAAAAAATGTATATTTAGAATTAGATCATATTAAATTTTATTTCAGGATATCTATTCATCAATTTTAGTGGAATTAATTTAATAAATAATAACAATATTAAAAATGTAGGTACATGTATCACAAGAAAATGACAATAAAGTTAACAAATTAAAGTTTGTCATTGAGATATGCATTTATAGTGTAGTAGTATTTGCTTAACAATAAATTAGAGAGACATGGAACTTACAATCACATTCATAAAGCTCCTGAAAAGACACTGATCTTCATACACTTAAACTCAATACCAGCAAGTATAAACCTCGGATAATGGTGCCGATTCTATTGTAACAATCACCAAACCAAAACCTGACTAAATTTCTTCATTTGAAATCAACCCTGTCTTATTCGCAATAAGGTCTATTTGTTACTGGCATCTATTTCTCAGAGCCACTAAATTTCACTAAAACCTGTCAACGTATACTCAACTTTATTTCCACCCATCGGGAATCCCCATTTATTCAAACGCCGTATAATTACCGTATAAAAACATGTTCAAAACGAACTAAGACGATGTTATTTTAATCGACACCTACGAAGACGCATATTAAAAACACAGAGCAAAAAAGATGACATTCAACGGATAGCGGCTCTCGCTACGTGTGTCAGACATTAGTCGACAAATAAATTGCTTATTTCGATAGCGACATATGTTACCTACTTGTTTAAATTTGAAATAAGACCTTGATTCAAAGTGTACAAGGTTTACATCTTGTATGAAGAAAATTTAGTCAATTATAGTCAAGAGTAATACAACAGAATTGACACCATTGGTGTCCTATAGGTATTATATTGCTTTTGTGAAAACTTAGCCCTTTATATGCCTTTTTTTTTACTCTTTAAGTGTTTCTCGATGGATGGTACTCGTCTCCGATGGTTCTCGCCTACGGTGTTTCTGTATTTTTTTTTTGTATTTTATAAATTATACGTTTTATCATCTGAAATCGTAACATTAAAATAATATTATTATTGATTACTGTTACATTTTGCGAGAAATAAGACTTTTTTGTTTATTTATTACTTTGTTTTTGTATTTACTCACACCTTTAGATTTTTTCCCTGAAAGATATCATTCCTGTACCAAACGATTGTTCTGCCCCTCACGTGTTATTTTAATAGGTATTTTAAAAGAACGTAACGAACTGAAAGGACTGTTCATTCGTATTCTTCCTTGTACTCAACCTGAAATGTAATAAATCTTAGGCAGTATTCTCGTTTTAATGGAGGCACGTCGCGACGTATTTTCCTAGAATTGTTTTAACTCGTATACCTATTACATTTTATACATGAAGAACGTGTATTCGTACCGGCGTGTCATTAGTTTATGTTTATGTTGTATAGGAGTGGTTTCAGGCTTCAATTTACTTGGTGCTTTTACGACTTACACGCATATATAAAATATCTCCCTTTGTCGCAGCTCCGCCGGCTTTGATGTTCATTATAAAGATAATATAATAAATAACGTGTCATTTGTATGGAGAAATCACTCCGCCATCGTTGCAAACCAAGACCGACCTTAGAGTTTTGCGATAAATTACAATCTTAAATTTTATTGTCATTGGAAAGAGCGCAAAAAAAGGACGCGTCTCCGAAACATAGGGACGATAATAATATCGAGGACGTTGCGCTAACCAACTGAGCTACCTATAACATACCATGATGATTTTCCCGTTCATAACTAAGGAGCAGGCTACCGCAATTCATGACAGGAATTGTAAGATCTGTAAACTGGGGTGTCACAATGTAAGTTTATGTCGTTCTGACAAATAACTAGCGACTCGGAATTTCACAATAAAGTACAAACTATCTTGCATTCTTTTCTTCGTGTACAGATGCATGAAGCACAAGAAGTAAGTGTTCAAGTTTGTTTGTTAACTTAGTTGTTTAAAAAATGTTACATTATAGAGCTTAGGTAATGGTATAAGCACACTCACGCTAACGTGGTTCCGTTGCCTGTTTGCCATCCCCCTCCTCATAAAGTGGCGACACTACTCAGCAGACATATACTATTCTATTCCATCAGAAATTAACAATGCCCTACTTCTTGTATAGCTACCGTAAGGTTAGCACCATAGACCGCTGGTACCGTGTTGTTACTTGTTTGATGTTCATCATGGGACATAGACGGGCCTGTGAATGCCACGTTTCTATACATCTCCTCTAAATGGTTTGTCGAAGTCATCAGAACGGAACATTGCAAGGTTTACCCGTGTAGACAAGTTAGAAAGATACCAAATTTGCGTAATTCATGCACATAAAATTAGCTATTTATCATCACGACAAACAACAAACCACCATTAGTATGCGGAGCGCAACGCAAATTAACGACATCCATCATTTCCAGTACAGCATTGACATATATTATCTTATTAATTGTTTTGTAATATATATAAGAATTAATTATTACAGTTTATTATAACCAGTCAGAATAAGGATCATGAGAATTGAGATTTGATTAATTTTAGCCTCTCCACTGTACCTACCCTCTACTAATAATATCAAAGAGACCAATTAATCAGTATACCCGGGGTATCCGGGTTCTGGAGTCCCTAACATCTGCTTAAGTATAAATTTCTGTCACAGTCGTCCTTGTTACCACTAAAATCACACTGTGTGCCGTACTGCTCCTAAAATAGGAGGGATCCAGGAACAGCTTTTATTAAGACATAAGAAACTTTCCTCCTAGTGCCTGCCCGGGCAACGCGGGCACCGCCTTCGGGTAACAATCTCTCAATTAAGCGACGTCCAGGAACACGCCGACGGCATCTATAGCGGATGGAGGGGAAAACTTGTCCCGTCATCCCGCGGCCACACTCAGGGCGGCATGAGGCGCCCGGAGTGTGGCCGCCCGGCTCGCCGGCGCCGGCAGCGAATTAGTCCCGAGTGGAGATCGTCCTCCCGGACCTTCTGCAAGATGATGTCCGCACAGAAGGTTGCGACCTCGGTAAAATTCCTGCCACTACCGGCCATGGAGCGTATAACGGCCGGTAGCGACAGATCCTCTCCGATGACTGCAGTGAGGGCCCGACGTTGCGCTGCCCTGCTGGAGCATCGGCCAGCGTATGTTGAGCCGAGTCCTCATTGCAGTCGCAGTGGTTACGGCGACAGAAAGCGGCCTATCTAGTCATGTGGCCTAGACTAAGACGGTTTACTTTTCACATATCTAAAAATAGACTTAAAAAAGAGCAAATTTAAACAACAATGTTTTAAAAATCTAAATATTCGCTGTAGATGTATATGTGTAAACACCTACATATCTACAGCGACGTGTTTCATGACAAAGGAGAGAGTGCAGACAACCATGTCGGCGGCGATGTAGTCTCAAAATTCATCAGATTCCTCAAGGAATACCGCCCTTTGATTTCATGTTAAGAATTCACCGCTAAATGGCAGCGGCTGCCAGCCGAAAAGCCTCGGGGACTTACATCCAGATTCACGTGCCTAAATAATTTGTCTTGTTAATTTCATTATAAGTATACGAAAATGGTTTTATCTTACTGGTTTTAGGAGAATGTTCATTGGGTTAAGTCTTCTTATTAAAACCATGAGAACATTACTGTTTCTCTATAATCTAATACAAACAGAAATAAAATTAAGTACAAGTTTTCTTTCTCACAGCCATTTAAAATAGGCCTTCCCGACATTCCCAGTCAGGATTGCAGGTTGATTGAGTAGAAACTACTTTACTGTAGACAGAATCCACTGCGTCTGACACCGAAAAAGAGATATTGTACCTCACAGGCCCTAAAAAACCGTTCCCGTCTGTTGCCAGAACGGGTAAAGTTTTGTGCCAAATGTAACACACTGTGTCACACATCCGTTTAAAAAAATCCAGTGATGCCGTTTTAATTTAAGAACTCACGGTGAAATTGAGCAGCTTAAAAATGTAGGCTAGTTCTGCCTCGATATAATGTCAGAAAGCAGAATCGATTCTGCTAAAACTAACGGCGTAGTTACTTTATGTACCTAGCGTACGGCGCGAGGAAGTTTATTAACTAAGCACCAAAGCAAATAAATACTAACAATGGTATATCTCATTCTAGCAGCGCCCCGCGGTTTCCCGTTGGGAATATCGGGATAAAAAGAAGCCTATGCAGGTCCAGGTCATCAGCCAGCTACATACCAAGTTCCATCGCATTCGGTTCAGTGGTTTCTGTGTGAAAGAGTAACAAACATCCATTAATCCAAAATTTCATATTTATAATATTAGTGGGATTACAATTTACCTATAACCAGTTTTACATCTTTATACTTAGGTACCTACATATACCAGTTTTAAGTAGTTGTAAGAAGCGCGTCCGAAATTATGAAATTCTACAATAATTCACCTGAATTGTCACAGCGATGTTTGTTTTACTTTTTTTTATACAAGTTAACACCTATTCAGCCCAGATTAGTCTCAGGGAAAAGTAAGGGTATATTCATTCAAAGAATAGAAACAATGTACTTTCAGTCCTCCCTCGCAATAAATGTGAACATATCCAGAAGAATATACATACCCATACATTCTCAGAAGATACGAACATTATGTACATTAAGAAGCCTAAAATTAACTGTCGGACATTTCTTAATTTTCGGTGCCATTTTGTTATGTCAGATATAGGCTTGTATTGACAACTACAAATTTCAATTTCCTATTAAAAGTTGGTTTTTATAAAAGCCTTTTTTTAATAATATCAGTTCTTAACTCCAAATATTTAATATAGGGTGTTCAAATACTACAGTTTTCGCTTTCAACAAAAAGTTAAAATGTTATTTACGATTTTATGAGAACTCTGAATTCGGATAACTTTTTTATTAAATACCGTTTCATTTAGGTGTGAACCGAAAGTTGAGGTTGAGAAAATATTAAATGTTGAAATTAGTTTTGTCCTTTGACGAAATAACATTTAAGATACCAAGTATTTGCGATTATCACCAGCAAATATTTTAGAAATTTGTTTGAACGTTCATAATTTTATTAATGACATTCCAAAGTTGGAATAAAGTATTTCTTATGATTTAAATTTATATTTACGTATTTTTACATTTACAATTATTTTTTAATTCTAAAAGGAAAGACTTGACAAATTTTACAATTACGAGTAATGACGTCATAAGTCGTTATTTCATTTTAGTTTCTACAAAACCTACAGTTTTGACGTTTAATAAAATTATACTAATTTGAGTAGACATTCAAATTCGGTATTATGAATATTAATAATACCGCGTCCACGTTAAATAATCTTTTTGATATAAGTCGCGCTAAGTGAGTCGAAAGTCCCATGTTATCATGTTCATGTTAGGAAAATGAAACAAAAAAAAACAGATTACGACTAAACGCTATAACACGAATTAAACTTGTACTGTATTGTGTAAATGATAGGTACATCTTAGATTTATTGCCCTAATAGAAGTAGGTCCCAAAATGGTGTCACGATATGTTCCACACGCGCCTATCTGATACGAAGAGGAGAAAGCTGTAACAGTGGGAGAGCCATGCTTCGGCACATATGAGCCGGCTCGACCGGAGTGATACCACGGCCTCACAGAAAACCGGCAGTGAAGCAATGCTTGCATTGCTTTTCGCCAAATGAGTGAGTTTACCGGAGGCCCTAACTCTTCCCTCTCCCCCTCTTCCCCTCTTCTTCCCCTCTTACCCCTTCCCCTACTCTCACCTTAAAGGCCGGCAACGCACTTGTGACTCTTGAGTTGCAAGTGCCCATGGGCGGCGGTAGTCGCTTACCATCAGGTGACCCGTCTGCTCGTTTACCCCTATACCATAAAAAAAAGAAAAAAGCCCTTTGCGATTCAGCCCTTTCTTAGGACCTCCTACAATATGATCTTAGTCAATCTGCTTCCAACTTTAGGTTACCCTATACTATAAGTTTCCACACGTCAATAAAACGGCATGTGTATTAATACGAATAGCATTTATTATACGAGAAATTATTTTCTTCACGTTGTGCAAAGACAATGGGAAATTCACACTCTCTTCACGGGTAGAAATTAATGTAACAATTATGTAGGGTTGGTTACTGTGTACAAACCTGAATAAAGCACTTTATATAATGCAGGAAAGTAGTGATATTAGCATCGTGAATGGTACCACTGAAAGAGCCGCCTTAAATAATAATATAATAATAATAACTTGACACATCCCTCAGACGGCCATCTGATCCCAAACTAGGCAGAGCTTTATTATGGTAATCATAATCCTGATAAACATACTAATATATTTACACCCAGACACGGAAAAAATTATCTTGCTCATCACACAATTATTTGTACTGGGTGGGAATCGAACCCACGACCTCTAGCTCAGCAGTCAGGGTCACTAACCATTAGACCAACAGGCCAGTCAAATTCCAATGTGCAGCAACAGCGCTACTTGTTGTGAAACCAGATGCTTGTTAAGATAAAAATAACGCGCATAACTTCGTTAACGTAACCAAATTGTGGAGAGCACTCAAGTATTTAATTTGATTTAGCCATTGGTTTCATGTAAATATTGAAGCACATGCACTCAAGCAAATATGGCCAATTGCGGTATTTTAACTGATTTTAAATATTATTTTTTAATATCATATAAGATGCTATTTTAACTAACGAAAATCACTAGATATTATAAAACAAAGTTCCCCGCCGCGTCTGTCTATTCGCGATAAACTGAAAAACTACTGAACGGATTTTTATGCGGTTTTCACTAATAGACAGAGGGGTTCACGAGGAAGGTTTAGGTGTATAATTTGTACCCGCGTGAAGCCGGGGGTATAAACATTCATTATAAACATTCTGCTCTTTTAGGAATCTCTTTCTTTTTTAACCCCCGACGTAAAAACGATTGGTGTTATAAGTCGTAACATGACGTATTTGTGTGTCTGTCTATGGCATCATGGCTCCTAAACGGATGAACCGATTTGAGTGCGGTTTTTGTGTTTGAAAGGCGACTTGGTCGCGAGTATTCTTAGATATTATTTAAGAAAATACATTCAGCCGTTCGAAGATTATCAGCGCTGTTCTAATTGTTTAAAGGGATTATCGAGTATTTTTAATTTGGGATTGTATAAGGTTCTTTGGTGTCAACAATCTGCAATACATTTAAAACCAAAGTACATCAACTCTATACTCAACGCTACCAAAAAATGGATCTGCCACTCCACATATAAGCTTTATACTTTGCACCCACTAGAGGACGTGACTTTTAGTATAAATGTGTATAATCTACAGCTTGCTCTATGAGGAAACTCAACCGTCTCTAATGGAGCCTGTTTCTTATTTCATGACAATAGTTTTGATACTATACAAGCAGATTTGTTACTAGCGATGCTTAAGTGAAGACTCGAGTACTTCCTAAGTATTATATATTACTATAAGCCCTCAGCAATGAGCGTGACTGATGCCACGCAGAGGGATACATTATGCAGTCGTCTGTGGTTAAAAGCATACCAATTATGACGGTTACATACACATACATACCACAAGGAAATCTGCAAAATATGATCTAACTAGCAACCAGCCCCGGCTTCGCACGGGTAGCAGAGACATCTTCAACAATTACCATCATATTTCAACCAATTTAAACAAAACCTTAACAAATTATATACTTAAACCTTCTTCATGAATCGCTCTATTGGTTAAAACCGCATGAAAATCCGTTCAGTAGCTTTTGAGTTTATTGCGAACAAACAGACAGACAGACGCGACGGGGGATTTATAATATGTAGTGATTATCGAAGGTTTTTTCGTGATAAATAATTAACAAAACAATACATAGAAAATGATAGCTTACTCAGGCTCTTTAATTCTAATACAAATTGTCTTCGAAAATATCCGCCACCTAAAAGGCCGTTTTTTATTTTTAGGGACAATTTTTTTCAACATAATTCTAATACAGACTTAGTTTTGATAAACTGTTTACACATTCGCACACAACGTTAACGTGTAAAAGTAAATAAATTCATCTCGCAATTCACCAATGAAGCCGGTGGGCAATTAGGTCATAGAGAACGAAATCGCCTTCCCTGTCATCGGTCTTGCATTATTCATCGTTCACCGGGAGTGAAATGCAAACGCCATGTGTTAACTTATTTAGAGCACCTTTCATTTATTTTTTCTCTCATTTCATTTACAGCAGCGTTCGTATGTAATGAAGGAAATTCGAAAGAACGAATATTAGCTAAAATCGTATTACACAGCATGATATGACAGGGCTTCCATAATTGTTTAATTTTTGCGTTTGCGCTCTGAACTGAAGAATAAAGAGAGATCGCCGCAGCCAGCCCAAGGTTTTCAGGGACTTATTTCGTATGTTTTACTGTCTGGGCATTAGCGTCTGCTGGTGCGTTAATTTGTATACAATATCTGTCACAACTTACAACGTTCATCATTAGCTATTTTGCTACCCTTAGGGTAAAAATGATAATATCTATATAGAATTGCCAAAGATACTTCGAAATAAATTATAGCCAAATTAAGAAAGTCATTCTTTTTTTAAAGTGATTCGAAATTTCACTTGTCGTACGTACCGTGCTATCAACATTCTGTAATACATTAAAAGGTTTCGACGAAAAAGAAAGTATTGAAGGTTCAATACTTAAATCTGCGAATCTGAACTGTAACAGTTAGTTGTTAAGTCTTTATGATGTAATTCACAAAAAAAGAGAGCTTAGAAAGTTGACCAAATAACCTTAATATCCCACAAGGACACAACATGAAAACTAAATTTGGAAAAACCGATGCCGATAAATGAATTTGACATCACATAATCAGCCGCTAGGACCACAACACCCGCCCTCAATTTTTCAACCCTTGTCAAGTACACTATATAGACTATCATCATACGACCCTTACGAGATAGTGTCAACACTAAAACCCACCGGACGGAAGCGTAAACAGTTTGACAACCCTATGTCGGTATTGGCTAAAAACTGTTATTCGAAATAAGCTTATTGGAATAAATTTAGTCTATTGGCATTTTTAATCAAACGGGTTATCTATTTTTATATTTTTTTAGTAATATCTACATTGGAGAAACGTTTAAAAGTTCCGAATTATGTGGACGTGGACATTTCGTGTACATAACTTTTTTTCATTTGTGTCTAAAGAACTTCACTCATTAAAGTATCTAGACAAACATTATACAGAAATATTGTATTTTTTTTTTAGTCTGTGTGTATGCGGATGGTAATCACTTCACCCATTTCAAAACTTCCTTGGCTATTTAAAGGTAAATTGTTTTCTATTAGACGTAAGCTACATGTTATAGACATGTTTTGAAACAGGGTGAAGTTCGAAAGTTAATCTAACTTATAACATTTTTGTTAGTATTTAGTTATGTTTTACCGAGTACGAAACGTTATGATGCTCATACCGCCTTGGTTTCAACTGAATGGTCACATTTAGATAATTAAATTCTTTGCTGAATAAAAACGACGAACTATAACGAAATATTAGACTTGATAACTTAAACATCTTAATGGCTGAAAATTATTTTCTTCATGATTTGGACTTTCCACAAAAGCCGACAAGCGGTAGCGAATAATGTGACTCGCAAACTCTTACTTGTAGTGCTGAACCTGACAAGACCATGATATTAACGGACGCGACATTATGTTAAGTAGTGTGCAGGTATATCTACTTAATTACTAGTTAAAAACTTGAATTTCACAAAATAATCATAATTAAACAAGGACGGTAACACAGTATTGAAATTTTATTTTATTTAAAGAAATAATATTCATAAATAGTATCAGCACACTGTTGTTCAATTCTATTTTATTTAGCCCAATATTATAATTAAAAAAAAATTACTATACATATATGAATATCGAAACCTTCGTCATGACATCTATACTTATATAGTAAAGAGTATTTTTTATTGATTGTTTAATAAATTCTTAGTCTTTTAATAAATAATTTTATTTTTTAATTGCTAATTTTATCGCGCTAATTTCTGGAACTATCTATAGTCGGATTCGAAAAATTATTTTTGTATAATTATGTTAACCAGATTCAGGAGACCGTTAGGACTGAAGCAGTAACCATAAACGCGGGTGAAACTTCGGGCAACAGTTTGTTTTGAAAAAATCATTTTTTTATCCAAATCTTACACTTATCTGGGTTATTTTAATTTGTAAAGTCAACTGCCAAGATATAATAAATAAGTGGCAGTAAAAAGTTATTTATAGAGAAATACGAATCATTTCATGTGTTGCAGCTAAAAATAATTTCTAGGCTGTTTCGTAACTGCGTAACGTAACGTCCTCAGAGGCACTCAACGAGGGTTGTATATCATTCTCCCATAATTGTGCAATGGAGGTATTCTATTTCAAAATAATGAGGGTGAAGCGTTACATAGTATGTGTATTTTCGTAGCCTAATTAGTAGCTTGGGGTTTATTTGAATAAATAAGAAAAGAGAACGAAGTAGGTATATTAAATATGAATATGATATTCCTACCGCTTGTAGATACTATTTACTCCAGAACATACAAAGATTTTTTTTAAATACATACACAATAAAATAAATACATACAAATATTTGCAACTAGCAACCCGCCCCGGCTTCGCACTGGTACAAATTATACACCTAAACCTTCCTTATGAATCACTCTGTCTATTAGTGAAAACCGCATGAAAATCCGTTCAGTAGTTTTTCAGTTTATCGCGAACAGACCGACAGACGCGGCGAGAGACTTTGTTTTATAATAATATATGTAGTGATATGTAGTGAAGATTTTTATAATATGATTTTTTTTCATCATTAGCTCAGCTACATGATATGATGATGATTCTAAACGCAAAAACCTCATAAACTAATGAAAAGTAAACAGAAACACTATTCGTTCCTACAATTTTCGAGGGTTTCTCTCAATTTCATGAGGATCCCATTATCAGATCCTGACTTCCTTGACATGGGACCACACTTGAGGTACCCTATCTAACAAAAAAGTATAATCAAGATCGGTCCGGCCCGCCAGCCGCCCTGCCCCCGCTTTTTAAATCTCTGATATCTTCTAAGATATTCATTTTAAAGATATACTGCAAAGGGCAATTTTGATCTACATGAAATGCACAACGTATCTAATGTATTTAATTGGAAAAGGAATAATACTGTATTGTTTAAAATAGTTTGATAAATAACCCATATTTTTTTTGTAATATGTAAAAGATAAAAATGGTTACTGTGGGTTATCCTTAGGAGATTATACCATCACAGACTTTTTTATTGATCTTTTTAAGAAATACAATTCCGTAGTACATTAATTTCATCTATCTCGTAAGGTTTAGCCAGCGTTTGTAATGTAAGCGCACAAAAATATGTTTGTTACGACATGACATTACAAATCTTTGAATTTCTCGACTTTTCTCTACAATAATATGAATACTAAAATATGTATACTACATATAAACCTTCCTCTCGAATCACTCTGTCCATTGGTGAAAACCGCATGGAAATCCGTTCAGTAGTTTTTCCGTTTATCGCGAACAGACAGACAGACAGACGCGGCGGGGGACTTTGTTTTATAATATGTGATAAGCAGAAACCAGGACGTCAGAGACGTTGCACTACCGCCGTGTCATATACACGTGGTCATAAAAGATGTAGTCATAATTCAAGGTCTTATAGTAGACCCCGTAAATAACGTGAAGCAGCGGTAGCGTAATGGCTAAGGCGTCGGACTTGCGATCAAGTAGTTGCGGGTTCGAATCCCACTCAGTGCACTACCGTCGTGAACCCACTTCTAACACAAGCGTTAAGCTTAGCTGGAGGGGTTAACGAGATTACTAGCAATGTGTGACACACGTTACTAGTAATCTTATAAAATATTTAAAAAAAAAACACTAGATTTGACACTAACGACGTTGATGGCATGTCTAGATTTTATTGAAGATATCTGCGTAACATAAACGTGCATAAAATAAACGTAAAATAACAAAATCATTGAAATTGATATGAACATTCATAATATGGTTTAGATGGGTAACTCGAGACTTCATTGCGATAAAAAAATTGAAAAAAAAAACTGTCCGTTTACAAATTATGACCGTTTGAATTTCCAGGTATTTTTAACTCCGCTTCTCATAAAAGCAGGTGGAATGTGTAAAGTTAAAGATTTTAAACCGCACGTATTTTTTTATTTCGGAATTTTTAACCGACTTCGAAAAAGGAGAAAGTTCTCAATTCGACTGTATTTTTTATTTTTTTTTTATTTATTACCTCAAAACTTTCGACTGGGTGAACCGATTTTGATGATTCTTTTTTTATTTGAAAGCTTCCCGTGTGGTCCCATTTCAATTTGGTCCAATTCTGACAATGACATCCATGAGAAAACCGTATAAGTCTTTTATGGAATAGTTTTTTTTTTGAAGTCGGTTTGTTTTTGGAAGGATTATTCATTCAATTACTAAAAAAATTCATAAAAACTAACTTCGAAATTTTTTCAAGTTAGTTTTTTATGGATTTCTCAAAAATTGAGTGAATAGCTCCAAAATAAAAAAGAGTATGATTTTAAAAAAAATCTTTACACATTCCATCTACTTTTATGAAAAATGGATGCAAAAACATCCTTTCCCGAGTCATGCCTTTTCAGTGATTTAAGTAAGTGTTCTTTTTTTCAAATACACCCTGTATAACTAAACTCAAACAGCACGACTGTATAGCGTACGATATACTATCATTATTTTTATATAAGTGTGATAATATCATGAACATAATTTCTAATCTAAAAAAAATTTTGCATAAAGAAACCTGATGCAAAAAATATATGATGTATGAATATATATATATAATCTATATATAATAAAAGTACTTCTGTATGTTTGTGTATAATTATATGAAACTGTATATTATGTCGTAATGATATTTAGAAATTTGTACATGTAAGTAATGTAAATATTAGTTTGTATTATGAAAAAAATCAAATGTAACTTTGCACCTACCTTATAGCAGTTCTACATCACCCCAAGGTTGACGGGTAGAGAATGCCTTAGGCATTAAGTCCGCCTTTGTACCAATGTGCATAAAGTTTTAAATAAATAAATAAATAAAAAATTTCACTTAAAACTTATGTTTTATGAATATTATCAATAGAAATAAATAAAATTAAAGTGTATGTAGTGTCAAAATAATAGATTTTTTTATGCTCTTACAGTTATTTACTCTTACACGATACCTATGCCGTTTTAATCAGGTTAAAAATTTTATCCGTCTGTCTGTCTTTCTATTTGTTTGTTCCAGCTAATCTCCGGAACGGGTGGACTGATTTTCAGGGGACTTTTACTGACAGATAGCTGGTGTTATAAAGAGTAACTTAGGCTACATTTATTTTTAAAAAGAATTAAGGTTCCGCATAAAACATAAATATGTACACGCGAGCGAAGCCGCGGGGGAACTGCTAGTGTTAAAATAATAACAACATTACGCCCACCAAACAACAGAAAAAGTATGCAAATAACTTCTCAAAAACACCAATTAGTGTGTGTAATATTGCCTGCTAAGATAAACTTTTATACACCTAGACATACGTACATGTCGGGGTAGGCTCAGACATCAGAAGTAAAACAGAAGGATAGGTACAGTTATAAATAGTTTTATTAATTTAAATCTTATTAAAATGAGCAGACACTAAATCAACAATAATTTACAGTACACACAATAAATATTATTATCATAGATTAAACAATAAATCAATATTTTACACAAGCCAAATAGCAAGACTAATGGCAGTGAGGGAGGCAGAGACTCGTACTGAGACAGCAGTCCGTGCACCAAGACGCATCCGTTAGGAATGCGTGCCGATACTTTTTTTTTTTTTTTTGTATTGGCTTTAGTTGTAAGCCGTGTGGCTGTATACAACTTTACGCGGGCTTGACGGCGAGCCTAGTGCTCTCAACCGTATACTAATTTTTTGGCAACGGCCTAAGGGCACCCCTTAGGGGGGTTAGGACCTCGGCTTAGGTTGTTGCTCGAGATGTAGAGCTAGTTGGTGCCGGCGTTTCCTATGACTAACCTTGAGAAGAAACGCCGAAACAAACTCAAGGATCAAAGTCTACCTATGACTTATCTGTTGGGGCGCGGGTGTCTGTTTCTACCCCTTCGTCGGGGGCAGAAACGGGGACCGCGGTGTGGTGTGTTTGTGCGTGTATTGTATTGATGGAGCGTGGCATACACGGCGTCTTGTGCCTTGGTTATATCGTCGTCAGGCTCCCCGAGGACGTATCTCGGTCGGCGCTTACGAGAGATGGCTGACGGGATGTAGTTCGCCGCGGATACCACGAGTGGGTTAGGGTGGGATTCGGCGGAGTCAAAGAAGGTTTGGGAGCAGTTTTTAATGAATTGCCTTATGGTAGGCAGACCGAGGTCTATATGGAGGTTTTCGTTACGCATGTACCACGGGGCACCCGTGGCTCTGCGCATGAAGCGGTTTTGTACCGCTTGAAGTCGGTGAATCCTCTTTGGGGAGGCGTGTCCGAATACGACTGAAGCGTACTTTGTTTTTCAGGGAGAGCTTGGAACTACGGTATAGGAGATAGTGGAGTCGACTTAGTGGAGTCCCTGCTAGCGCGGGCTCGAACCGTTGTGATGTGTTGGGAGAAGGAGAGGGTGTCATCAAGTATAACTCCTAGGTACTTGGCTTGGTTTGTCCAAGGGATGGGTTTTCCGAATAGGGTGATCGGGGGTGGCGCGGGAGGGGCATATCTGCTATCCTTCCAGCTGCGAAAGATGACTGCTTGGCTTTTTTCGGGGTTCACTTCGATCCTCCATTTCCGAAACCACTCACCTAGTGAGTTGGCTGCAGATTGGAGGACCTTGGCGATACACCGAGGTAGCCTGCCTGAGTGATATAAGGCGGTGTCGTCCGCGAACAGGGCTAGTTGGGCTCTCCGATGCTTAGGCATGTCGCTAGTGTACAGCGAGAAGAGGATGGGGGAGAGTACTGATCCCTGAGGGACTCCGGCAAGAAGGGGGCGGGGAGAGGATAGCGTTCCTTCTAGTCTGTAGCGAAAGTGGCGGTCCGACAGGTAGTCTCGTATGATGAGCACGAGTCTGTGAGGCACTTCCATTTGGAATAGCTTGTATAACAAGCCGTTGTGCCATACTTTGTCAAATGCTTTCGCGACGTCGAAGAAGAGCGCGCCTGGTGAACTTGGTGAACACTTGAGTGTTGGGTTCGAAAACCGAACTGCTCGTGCGGGATGAGCATGTTAGCATCGGCGTGAGCTTTGATGCGACTAAATATAAGTCTTTCATAAATCTTGCCCATGCCGTTGAGCAGACTTATGGGACGGTAACTGCTGGGTTCGGTTCTGGGTTTGCCCGGCTTTTCGATGCCAATGACTGTGGCTTCTTTCCACTGTGGTGGAAAGAGATTGTTGGACATGGCCGCATTGAAGATGGCGGTCAGTAGGGCGATTAGTATGGGAGGGAAGAGTTTTATGACTCTGTTGGTGATTTTATCCGACCCAGGGGCTTTCTTGGATTTGAGTATCTTGATGACTCCGCACACCTCTTCGGGTGTAACTAGGGGGACGGGGTCTTCTTCCCCGTCTGGGATAGCGGGTACCGGGAGTGATGCTCTCCGTTCCACTTCTGCATCCACCTCTATTAGGTGGTTTTGGTCGACTGGGAGTGAGCTGGGAGTGCATTGAAGCTCGAGACTGTCTGCTAGGCATTCTGTCTTTTCATTGTCGTCAAAGGCTGGAGGGAGGTTTGGCCTATTGAGGGGGGGCATAGGGGCGATGGTGTCCTTCAGTAGGGCTCTCGACAGCTGCCAGAACGCAGTATGAGATGGCTCAAGTGCACTCAGGTGGCTGTCCCATCGGGCTTGTCGTAGCTCGTCTATGCGTGCTCTAACGTCGCGTTGTAGAGAGCGCATCCTAACCCTATTTGGTTCGGACGGGTGTCGGTCGTATCGTGCCGATACAACGGAGCGGCTCTTTTTATACATTCCAAGCGTAGTGGGAGGTAGGTGGGGGCGATGACGTCCGGTGCACGTGCTGCTAGCGCATGATATCGCTGTCTCTTTCTTGCACTAAATGTCAGCTGTCGCCGTCATACATATTGTTAACTTTAAAGATTCGATGTTGTTTATTTTTGCTTTTTCAAATAAGGGAAGGAGCGTTAATAAATACAAATACATACATACATACGCGCTAATACTAAATACATATGAAAGTTCTGCATTTACTCGCATACATTGAGGTGGCTGACATTGTTTCATTAAAAACCTCGTAATAAGAAGTCTTCACCGAAGAAACGAACTCTAAGTTTTGAAAATTTTGGACAACTCTGCAAGCTTTGAGCAAGTGTTGGAGGCTAGAGATCGTTATGCATCTCCGATGCCTGGAGCGTCTTCTGCAGGACGGGAAAGAACTTAGTGCCAAATTTTGCATTTGCGTCTCCTTCTAGTCGGTAATGACGGTAATACAATATATTCGTGCAACAAACATAACATCTGTATGAGTTTGTAAACAGAACAAGTTTTCAAAGTCAATAAAGACAAGAAGTTTATTCTATTGTTAGACTACATACTACCTTTTAGTATTTACACAAAACTTTGGTTAATCCGAATGTGTGTTAACATAGGACGTGGACGTGTAGCTTAAAGTAAATATATTATTGTCGTAATTTCTAAGCTATGATTGGTTGTACATTTCATATGAACATACTAAAAGCTTCGTTTACGAGCCACTTGCATTATGAATATTAAAAAAAAGTTGTTGCTATTTTTGAAAATAGAACTTCTCGGTTACATTTTGAAGTGAAGTGGTGATGACGGTTTACTCGTGGTTATAAATAACAATTATTGTAAAAATCAGAGGCTAGATTAACATTAATCGCCGTGTTTGCATCACCTGCGAGTAAAGTAAACGGCAAAAAATACAAACGGTAGAGACTATGATAACGCGAAAACCTATTCATGTTTGGTAACTGAGGTCAATAGCCAGGTGAAAACCAACCGAACTGTGACCACGACCAGTGCAACCTGGTCGAAACGTCAGGCAATTCAGAAATATGTAATACCTTTTCGTGATCGCGTTAATTCCCGGAAATACATAATTATTGAAATAAAACTATTTTTAACGGATACTATCGCGATTTATTTGGTGTTATTTTACTATTTACACTGATCCCGACGTTTCAGTTGCTTTTCAACAGCCATGGTCACGGGTAGACTAAGATGGTGGTCGTCTCATGTATCGAAGTGCAAAGTTATCTCAATGTACCCGAAGTTTGTTGATTGTTGGTGTCACTATTTACGCAGAATGAGCTCAAAGTGTCTTGAAGCCTTGCTGTATTTTGTATTTTCTTGGGTTTGAGTAAGTGAATAACCGGATCCCAAGCTGGTGGTACGTTCCAACCATCTTCTCTATTCAAATTAGGGTGTTTTTTAATTTCAATAGCCTCACGGAGCATCCTTGGTACGAATCGGTGTTCTTTCGCGAGTACCTGTGGTTTATCAAAACGCAGGTAATGGTTGGTCCCTTGTTGCACGTGTTTACACACAGCACACTTCATCGAGCGTTGGTGTTTTATGTCAGCAATGTGTTCTTTGACGCGGGTGCCAATGCTTCTCTTGGTTTGACCAATGTACGAGAGCCCACAGTCACAGTCTATTTTATAGACCTCTGCATCTTGTAGAGGTACTTGGCACTTGACAGATGGTAAAAATTGACTTATCTTCGTTGGCGGCTTGTAGTATGTATTGATTGAAGCTCGCTTCAAGATGTAGCCAATCTTGTCAATAACTCCTCGTACATACGGTAAAATGGCAGGCTGGCGCTCGACAGTGGCTGGCTTTTCTTAGGATCTGTGACGGAGGCGCGGTAGTGGGAGCTTGTTGTCTTGCAGTACGTGCTTGACATGTGCCAGCTCAGCGTCCAGGTGTTTCTTGTCACAGATCCCACGGGCTCTCTGAAACAAAGACATCCAAAACAGCTAGCTACCGTGGCGATACATGAGACGACTACCATCTTAGTCAACCCGTGACCATGGCTGTGTAAATAGTAAAATAACACCAAATAAATCGCGATAGTATCCGCTAAAAATAGTTTTATTTCAATGTGTAACATTCGCGTAAACTTTCGACAATATCATACATAATTATATCAAGAGATCCGCTGAGAGAGTGTATCCGCTAATCTTTTAATAAAGGATCTTATTCCGATAAAGCTAAATCTATATAGATAGATTGAAAATAAAGATAATTTTTTATAAATTCAAAAGGGCAAACGAGCAGATGGGTCACCTGATGGTAAGTGATTACCGCCGCAACTCAAGAGTCACAAATGCATTGCAAACCTTTAAGGTGAGGTAGGGGAAGGGGGGAAGAGGGGTAGAGGACTGGATAGGGAATAGTTAGGGCCTACAGTAACCTCACTCACTCACCGAAAAGCAATGCAAGCATTGCTTCACTGCCGATTTTCTGTGAGGCCTTGGTATCTTTATACGAAATCGCCTACCTCTTCAAGGAAACAGGAGCGAGTGCTTGTTTGTATGTATGTGTACTAAATTTAATGTATTAAAATTAAAGTGACATTTAATGAAATTGTTTTTTGACATAATAATAACTTCACACATCTCACACACGGCAGTCTAATCCCAAACTAGGTAGAGCCTGTACTATCATAACCAGAATGCGGATAAACATACTTAAATCTTTCTAAATACATACATATTATAGATAAATAACACCCAGACACAGAACAAATTAATGATCATGCTCATCACACAATTATTTGTTTTGTTTATAATTTTTTTTTTACGTACATCGTTTTTATAAGATGGTGTGGACATTGCTATAAAAACGATATAAAAAAAATTAAACGACAAAAGACTACTTTCAAAACAGCCCTAACAAATAAGTGGGGTGGATAAGCGAATTGAAATTTAGCTTATATGGTATAACGTTGGGATTTGCTTGAAACGAGTCAGGAAGTGACCCGATCCATTCTTCCTAGAGAATGTTAAGACAATGGTATTGTAGTCTATTGTGCTCGTTTGCTTATTCCAGCGCTTTTCTAGTATCTTCTGGCAGCGTCCGGCAAATCGCCTTGGATATGCAGAGTTGCAACTGTAGAGACTTTGCTTGCTTGGTTTTGCGAATTAAGAAATACTTCGAGTGCAGTTACTTTTCCGTAATAATTTTTTGCATAAAATGGTGTGTGTCTAAAAAATAATTGGTATTTCATTAGGACCTTTTATGACTGTAGATAATCATTGCAGCATCTTGAGCAAAATAAATTTTGGGGTTTTATGATGGCCATCTCTTCCAGACAACCTTATGGGTATTGTTATTAAATTTGGGGGTTAGTCTGCGGTCTTCAAATTTTATATTACCAGTATCATAGACAGTGTATTCGTTCCAACCAAAAATATTATTTGTCACACAATAAAAAATACCATGATATACAACGTTGTGGTAATATTGTAGATGATAAATTGTTAAGCCAGACTGAAATATAATGGATTTTAAAATATTCTTCCTCAAGTAAATACACATATCTAAGCAACGTCTTATCAATTTTCTAAGCAATTTCAATTTGTATCAAAGAACTAGTTTATTTCATTTTTTTAGAGGGATATTACTGGATTACAAACTTAAATATTTTATTATAATCGTTGGTATTCATTGCCTGAAGTTTCATTAGTGTCACCCTTCCTCCTAGGAAACTTGAGCTTTGTCCGTAAATTTTCAAGTTCATATCTTCAGTCAAAAAAAAGTTTCTGTAACAAAAACACGAATACTCAAAATTTACAATGTTCATTGTTACTAAAATGTGACAACACTTTTGTACAATTTAATTTGTACAGAACAGCATAGCTAAGTTTGTCGTGTAACTTAATAATACAAGAGTTTGCAATTAAAATGACTATAGCTTGCTTCAGTAAAATTCTAGCAATCAGTTTTATTTATGGCAAGCGGTCTTTTTCTCATCTGTCAGCCTGTTAAAACTTTTATGGAAAATTTGATGACGGACTCACAGCAACTAAGTTATATTAAAAATTTTTTTTTATGAAATGATTTAATTAATAAGCCTTCATTTATGGATAGTCGATCGTTCAGAGTTTCGGTGCATCGTGAGTCTGATTGCCTTTCGGACATTCACAAAATGATCTAGCACTATAGGACTCAACTTTTCATTAAAAATAATATTTCCATACATACATTACGATAAATTCTTTAACATACATAAACATACATATTTATGCTATGTTTGTAATCGTAAACAAATATGTAGGTATGTTTATTTACTTTCTAATATACTACAAGTCTTCTACTTCTACTTTTATTCTACAAGTTAACGATGGAATGTCCGGATTTGACCCAATATTTGTTTCTACGTAATTTTCTACGATATAGGTTTTAGTTTACTCGAGAGTCTTAAAATATAATAAGTATAATTAATATAATATATAATAAGTACATATACCCTAAGTGGCCATGTTTTTAATGCTTTGACTTATATAACTTCACTTTCATATTAAGTTAAGTTCACCTTTAACTTCATTCCCGAGAAAAGGCAACGTTAATGCACTAGGAAACAGATAAATGAATCAATAAGGAACTCTAAAAGATGTGGTTCGATACATAAAACATTCTCCTTCAGTTGCCGATAATAAACTTGCACTGAGCTGTATCTTTCTACGTCGTACTGTGTAGAAAGTCGTTCCAACTTACCTAACAGGGCAATGAGGTCAGCTAATGGAGCAGAAACCGTTCGTACTTACTTGAATTAAATTTGTTCGTCCGTTCACCGCTAGATGTTAGGGATGGCAATTAATCAGGCCTACTGCCGTTATCCGCACCGCTTAAGATTTATGTGTTTGAGCTGTTATGCCTCAAATATGTTTATCTCTATTGTTACAGTTGGTTAAACATATTGTATGTAATCCTTTCATATAACAGTATTTTGTCGGAAAATCTCTTTTACATTTTACGGCTATTCTTACGTGGGAGAGCCATGCTTCGGCACGTATGGGCGGGCTCGACTCCGCTCGATACCACAGCCTCACAGAAAACCGGCAGTGAAGCAATGCTTGCATTGCATTTCGCCGCGTGAGTGAGGTTACCGGAGGCCCTAACCCTTCCCTTTCCCCTATTCCCGTCCTTCCCCTCTCCCCTCTTCCCACTCTTCCCCCCCTCCCCCTCTTCTCCTACTCCCACCGTAACGGGCGGCAACGCACTTGTGACTCTCGAGTTACAGGTGCCCATGGTAGGCGGACCCGTCTGCTCGTTTGCCCCCTTTACCAAAAAAAAAAAAGAACTACTTTGTTGTTCATCACTGTCATGGTCTTATTACGTTTATTTTCTTCCTTTTTTAACTACATCTAGGTCCTAATTCTATTTTAGTCACAATATGACACAAAGCGTCTTGATTTGGACACAGCGCACAACACCATCAATGAAAAAACCAAACAAGAAAACAATCAGTATGTTTACAACACAAAACCTCAGCTTCCAAAAATCCCAGATGAAATTCCACGTGCGTGAACTATTGAATTCCAGATTACGCCACTATCACTACGCTGGAAGGCAGCAATAGAGAAAAGGATCGAAGAAGCTGGCCTAATGGCGTCGGTGGCGGTGCTAAAAGGTGCTCGTATCCAGCCCGGACAGTACTGGAATCTTTCTGGAACCTTCCTCTTTACAATCTACGTCATGACAGCGTTGGGTACTGACTTTTCCTTTAAATAATATTGTAAAATTCGACGAGAGTTAAGTTACAGAGATTTTTTTTGCTGGCTTATTACGGCTCTGTAGTCCTGCATGGAGATTTCAAAATACTCACAGATAGAGCAGAGAATCACCAATAGTTAAAAAAACGAAAATAATACCTAGGTTCCCACAGTGTTGCTTCCTAGAACATATTTCGGGCCCCTTGTCAGACAATAATCCCCACGATAGAACACCGTGTTTATTGACTTGAAGTTCGATTCCCAAATAACAACCACATTTTTCCCCACGACTGTGGTGCTTGGGTAGTGATAAGGTTCCACAGGCGAAAAACCAACTGCTCTTCCAGGGTCTGATTGTTTTACACAACCGACTCTGCATTACAGCAGTGACTATTAAGAGCTAATGGCACAATTTGACTTAGGTAGGTACTAAGATTTTGACAGTAATATTGTAAATATAATAAAAAATATTTTGCCAAATATTGACTTACATTTAGCAACTTGAGATGATTATTTGATATTTACTGTTTTGCAGGATTTGGCGCCCCAGTGCCGCGGACAACAGAAGGCAGAACTGCGGTGCTAGTATATGCCGCCTTGGCGATACCCATACATTTTTATCTCAGTAAGTAGACAAAAAAAGTCCAATATAATAATGTTACTTATGTATAAATACATTACAATTCGTTAATCAAATGATTTATAATATAATCCACAGAGATTTTACATGCGGTAAAAATGCTCAGGGCATGTGATTTATATGAAACTGCAAAGTGGCAGTAATGGGTATACACTCGTTTTTGTGAATCAACCAAAATATCTAGGATGATCGTGTTAAAATAGAAAGCCTACTTAATCAAAACTGAAAATTAAAACCACTACCAATTGCAGAATATATAAAAGTGACCTTCTTCGAAACCTTGCGACAATTTTCAGAGAGAGAGTTTTCCGAAGGTGTTAGACATCTCTACAAGATCACATCTATTTCTATTAGAGTGATCATATTATTTCCTTAATTGATTTTGCAAATGTTTATATGTAATATATTTATGTATTTAAAAAGTACCTATAGATGTATTTATCTTTGTTCTAACGTTACAAAAGACCATAAATAGTCCAAACAGCTCTATGCACTCAAACCAATAATAAATCCTTGTGCTAGAATCCGTAGTACACGCTTTTCTTTTAAGTTAGTTTTTTTCTAGATAGCGATGTTTAATGTGTCCAGAAAAAGAAAACAGTCAGTCGTAGGACTGCACGTCAGAAGTGAAAACATAACTTCACAATGTATTTGCATATACATACACATACACACACATCTGTATATATATAATTAGGTTAAAAATAAAAAGTAAGTGATAACATATCTAAATGTATTTATAGGGTATACTGGAAGTTATGCGCTCCTGGCTGCTCATAAATGTTTGAATTTCGAATATTATATTTTTTTAAATATACGAAACTCGGCTCCGTCTTACGAATTTTCGGTCAGGATCATCCCAAAAAGTGCACAACGCCGCTAAAGAAGTTTTCACTTAAAAAAAAAAAAGACTTTCATGTAATTAAATAAATGAACAGAAATTGGAGGACGCTGAAAGTAATATTTCTTTTGACCTTTTAGAGCGAAAGAATAAAACTATACATACTGTCTAGCAAAGAAATAAATCAGGAATTTTATAACATTTGACTGGTTTTAAATTAATTTTATATAGCTATTGGACTTCGTTTAATTTATTTCTATTGCTTTCAATTTGGAATTCTAAACAATTTATTAGAAGTATCTAGACTGCATTGAATGTTTATTTTTAATAAAAGTAGAATGCATGAATGAAGATTCATACAAACGAATAATTTTTAACTGGGCTGGCTTAAATGAACCTCTGCATGCTAATCAATGAAGTCACGTATTTTTGGATGATGATATGGAACTTGGAAGAAAAACTGAACAAAGTAGCTGTGTTTTAAAAGTATTTGTCTTTACTATGTCACTGAACCCCATCCTAAAGCACTAATTTCTTAGGCTACTAGGGTTAAGGATGCAGTTGACAGATTTGGCTACAGAATTATAAATTTATGACCGTATGTGCAATATTCTAAAAATATCGATACGATTCCTGTAAACCTGAAATCTACAAATTGTGTTCTTATCAATAAATAAATAGATGCTAATTATATTCTTAAGACGTTTGAGGTCGAGATTTAAGGGTCATGGAGAGGGTAGCAGAGAATTAGCATTGCCATTCAACGTGGCAATGCTACTGTTTCTGGCGCTACCGGAAAAGTACCGCTCCGATGATGCGTAGGAGTTTTATGACGTATGCGTGTAAATTGTCCGTATTTTTATTTAATATAGGTATATGTACATTTTTTCATGTATTTATATATATATCCTAAATATATATTCACTGTTACCTAATAAATCTCACAATAAAAAAGTGAAACTTTTAAATAAAAAAAATCACTCAAAAATTTGTACTACTTATATAAAATAACTATAACTTAACGTGTGTATTCTCATTCTAACCAGGGAACTGAACTACAAAATCGACTTTAAAAAATAAGTGTCATGTTTTATATTTCAGTAATGAACGCGAGCACGTGCATTGTGGTACACGCGCAGGCTTATATGAAACAACTCAGCAGCAGGCTACGTGATAAAAGGCCGTTTGTAGTTGGTGAGACTGCTCTTGACAATGGTATGAACACAGTATAACTAAAAGTACACAGTATAACTTTGATCTTGCAAATGTCCGCCATTTTAGTAGCTAAGAAATTGGCAACCCCTTAGAACGCTTTGCGTGAGTCGAAACACGTGGCGAAGTTTCATTTCTGGCCGATACACCTGTAAGATTACAGGTTTATTAATGGGACATTTTAGGGGTTTCGAGGTTGAATCCGAGGAGATTTGGATTGTTATCCTTTCTTGTGGCAATTTTTGAGGATCGCTTTAAAGCATTGCTGTTACCATCCTACTAATATTATAAATGCGTTTGTGATGATGTATGGATGTATGGATGTTTGTTGCTCTTTTACGCAACAACTACTGAACCGATTGCTATGAAGCTTGGTACGTAGATAGCCGGACACCTGAATTAACACATAGGCTACTTTTAATCCCGATATTCCCACGGGTAAAACCGTGGAGTGCAGCTAGTAATATACATATATATTATAATAAGGTTTAAGCCTTCTTGTAAAACTAATAAATTTAATATTTAATTAAAAGTGCTCGCGAGAAAGAGTGCGTTCGCACTCTTAAGAGTGCGAATGCACTTTTTCTCGCGAGCACTTCTCGATAGTAAAACAATTATTTCTACTTGGATATTTTTTCAAGCAATTAATGCTTTCGTCGAAATGCTGCCTAGCGTCGTAGCTCAGTCGTGGAATCTCATATAAAAGTACCTTAATAAGTACTTGTCTCTCCGAACAGAAAAAGCCTACCCCATCCTACCTACTCCTAAAATCTATCCGTAATGTATACTAATATTATAAAGCTGAAGAGTTTGTTTGTTTGGTTGAACGCGCTAATCTCAGGAACTACTGGTTTGAATTGAAAAGTTATGCTATGTATAATACAATAAATAAAGTCTATGTATATCAGAGAGCTTTCTACATAACCATAACCTCATTGAAATTTGAAAAAAAAATCTGCTGATGAAAACTTGGAATGAAAGTTTCTATGTTAATTTTCAAAACGTGCAATTAACACTAGGTTAATTAACCTATAAAATATGTTTACAACTTCAACACTGCAACAAAGTGTTGATAAAGCTTTTGCAATACAACTGCCTCAAAATTTTAATCAATAAGTTGGCAGCACGTGGTGATGTTGTTATTACAGTGATTTCGAACAGGATTGTTCCAATTAGTGCTTACAGCGTGTGCTCACGATTCCCGCATTTAATTTCGTCTTGAAATAAACCGTTTATCGACTGGCAACACATTTATATGTAACTAGAACAAGTAAAGACGAGGGCGAATTACTTAACCTTGCTTACATGGTAAATATAGATTATATTTTCCACTTAGGCAAGATTGAGTGATTAAATCCACTTACGGTCTATTAATAAAGAGTCTGAATACGCGGTGTTGTGAAATAATTGGTTATCAACATTTTAATAATTTATTTAAACTGTTTTCTTTTTGTTTCAAATTTAGAACTTAGTATAAAATTATGAATGTGGCCAAGTGAGAGTCTTATTTCACAATTTTTTTTACCGACTTCAAAAAAGAAGGAGCTTCTCAATTAGTATGTTTTTTTTATTTTATGTTTGTTACCTCAGAACTTTCGACTGGGTGAACCGATTTTGATGATTCTTTTTTATTTGAAAGCTGGTGCTTCCGGTGTGGTCCCATTTCAATTTGGTCCAGTTCTGACAATGGCATCCATGAGAAAACCATATATAAGTCTTTTGTGGAATATTTTTTTGTTGAAGTCGGTTTTTTTTTGAAAGAATTATGTTTAACAAACTATTATTTGACCAGCTACCCTCTACTTTCCTCTACATCTTCAAGCCTTTCACACCCATACTCAAATTGTGTTAATTACATGTTCATTCTATGAAAGATGAGACATTTTAAAACCAGAAATGTTTTAGGAAAGTGTGGCGTGAAAATAAATCACTACATATTATAAAACAAAGTCCCCCGCCGCATCTGTCTGTCTGTTCGCGATAAACTGAAAAACTACTGAACGGATTTTCATGCGGTTTTCACTAATAGACAGAGTGATTCATGTGGAAGGTTTATCTGTATAATTTGTTAAGATTTTGTGTAAATTGATTGAAATATGTTGATGATTGTTGAAGATGTCTCTGCTACCCGTGCGAAGCCATTCATGGATAATCCGATAAGAGATGATCCAAATCCCTTCCCACTAACGGTTTAGGCTGAATACAATACAATTAGCGGTCTGAAACAAAATCACGAGACATGTATGTGAGTGTTTTCGGAAATTGGACCGATTATTTTATATTTATTGGTAACTAGCTGTACCCGCGACTTCGTCCGCGTGGAATAGTGTATTTATATCGAATCAACAGCCTAAAAAATAAGTTTCAAGCTTCTAGCTCTAAATATGACGCATTAAAAAGTAGCCTATGTCATTTCTCAGGCTTTAGACTACCTTTGTATCAAATTTATTTTAAATCGGTTCAGTAGTTTTGGCGTGAAAGACAGACAGAGTTACTTTCGCATTTAAAACATTAGTAAAGATAGTAAAGATTAAACCTACCATGCCTAAATCTTTCCTTACTAAAAACTATTTCTTGGAAATCTCAATAATATTCCTAAAACGACGTGGTCGCAATAGAGCACAGATTAAATAAGGTAATAAGTGAGTTAGCCGTGTTTATTACAGCCAGCGACCACTGATAATGGTGATAATAGGCTATTACGGTCCGGTTTCATAGTAAGCTGCATTTTATTGGACCCCTGATAGTCTAGGCGATATTGGATGAAATATTGTATCGTTCTAGTTAGTTGTTTATTTAGGGATGGTTTTGTACACATAATGCGCTTGTGTACAACGTTAAGGGTACTATTTTCTGTTTGTTTCGTGTTTGTGTAATCGACTAATGAGCATTTATAACCCACATTGTCAATCCGTAGATGGTAGGTATGTCTATTTATGAATAAATGAAGGGAAATATTTGTATTGTACCCCTTTTTAAGCAAATTTACGAACGGAGGAATGTGTAATTTGAAATAATTAAAGTTCATATGTCGAAGAAGTGTTAAAAATCTAAAACTTATAAACTATATGTGTTATAAACTTAAAAATTATGTGAAAACCGCTACTAAAATCTATACGTATCCAGTTACGTTGGCATGGCAAGTTGATGTTTAATGATAACGATCTGAGCACAAATAAAACGTTTCAACAACAAATATATAAATGACAATTAATTAAAAACTAAAACTTAAAGTCAAATTAACGGAAAAAAGCGATCTTATTTTATATACAAATCTCTTAAATTCACCGTTAACAAAAAAATACTTTCTCATTGTAAGCCCTAGGTACCTATTTAAAAACAATTAACTTGGACATATTTACGAGCAACTAAATCTCAATGATTAACTGTAAATGTTTTGTTTCAGAGAGTCCAAACTGTAGCCGGCACTCGGAAGTGCTAAAGGCACCAAGCCGTTGTTGCCTTGGTGGGAAAATAATGGTAGGCTTTCGCTGATGAATTGTTATGGTTATTTAAACCGTATACATACCGTATACAAGGAGTTGCTAAATACCAGCATAATTAATTTATTAGGCAACATGCACTTAAACAGATGATCTTGTAAAAAAACGGGTTTTTTGAAAACTTCTTCGTTTGTGCACTTTTGCTATGGGAAAAAAACACTGAACTCGTGACCGTCACACTAATAATACGTATATAGATCCACTAGAGGGCGTTAATCTAAACATTGAGTTCTGTCAGCTCCTTATTAATTAATGTCACCAACCTGCTAATGTGACGTTTTAAGTTCGTCGTTTCGTTTAAGTTTTCACTTCTGTCGGCAGTCCCATGACTGCCTATTTTTTTATTACAAAGATACAAGTAACTGACCCAGACATATATAAGTAATACCCAAATATGGTCCGATATATACTATCCGACAATATTTTTGTTTGGGTCAAGGTCACAACGCCCGAAGCCCCAGCAGTTGACAAAGTAAAACTTAATACGACAGTGGATGGTTTCTAGTAATATGACCCACGTTCCTAGTATTCTTTTTTAGGAATAAAATAAGTTAATAAATAAAACTCGCGACTTTTAAGCTCGACATTCAAATAAGTACCTACCTGCTCCCTCCCATGGGCCTAATTTATACAGTAGTAACTTATGTTTTTAATAATATATTTATTCCAAATTTTCACTTAGGTACCTATCTTTACAAAATGTTGACAAGGTTCTTTTTTAATCTATCCAATATTTACTTTTGAAAATTACCTCAAACAATTTAAAATTATAGATAGTTTTTGAGATATAAATATAATAATGAGCCGCTTCATTTGTTTATATATAATCAAGAAACGATTCGTTTTGCTTACGGACGGTAAAATTTCGTTGAATTTTCAACGAAATTTTTATTTAGTTAGTTTTATATAATTTAAATTCAGTAGTCTTTATTTATTTTCCTGCGGAATATAGTAGAGATATACTCATAAAATACGATTCATTTGCACATTTTGTTAACCGTCTAAATGAGTTTGTCAAACATTAATACTAAGATAGCCTGTTTACAAATCAATTTCAATTTAATTAACTTTCTTAATTATGTATTCGGGAATTATGCGATTATAGAGATAAGTATTACACCTTAGAATTGTCTGACGTTTCGACCATGTTGCACTGGCCGTAGTCACAGACTGACTGAAACTTAAGTTATAAAGTTAGTACCCATTAGGTAATTAATTTTCTTTCACTTCGACATCACCAGCGGCGAATTTACACATTTGCTATTAGCCATGCGCTATTGCAGTAAGCTATTAAAATTTTGCCGCCCCTACCGGTCGGTCTATCTAATTCGAAACGACCAGGACAAGACGTAAAAAATAACGTAGGCCCCAAATTTGCCGCCCCTAAAATCTGCCGCCCTAGGCTTCAGCCTTCTCAGCCTACTGGTAAATCCGCCACTGGACATCACTATGTACATTAGTTTTCTTACTCATAAAAATCCAGCCGTCAAATGTATGTTAAAGCTTATGTGGATAACTAAAGAATTTTCTGCAACAGCGGTGCCTCAGTGTGCTAAATGCATGTCACTGCGTGCCACTAGCCGCTATGCTGTACTATTTGGCAGGCGCGTGTATTTTTGGCGTGCTACACGATCTCGAGCCTCTGAAGACTTTAATGTTCCCCATAGAATTTACTACTAGTGGAGGATTGGATCATGTAAGTAGGTATAATAGTTGTGATACTGTACCTAAATAATTGTATAGTTATGTTAGTTACACCTTACTACTGTCTCCGTACCAAGTCCTGTAAATTTCCTGTAAGTTAACCATCTCCTTTGGGCTCCCCCTCTTACCATCGTTACGTACCTACCAACCGTACCTACCAACCTACCAGCTGCATCAGTTTGCCTATGTACCTACAACATTTAGTTCAATACTTTAGTTATTCTAATTTTTGCTTAATGGTGAATCCGCGGTAACAGATTGTTATATTTTGTAAAAATAAATAGTTTTTAGTTTTAGTTTTTGAAATGTATTGATGTTCCAAATTCATAAAGTTCTTCTTGGCAACGCTGATTCTACATTTATCTTCAGCATCATTATCTCAGCCACGAGACGTCTAGCCATCTTTAAATCTTCAACGATACCTATTTATTTCAGTAGGTCCTCGATATACATTCCTAGTAGGAGGACTTTTTACAATTATTTGCTGGTCTTTGATCGCCATCAGAGAACACCTCTATTTCCCCACTAGTTGACGGTACAAATCGACTGTTATTTAATAACAAGACTTATATATTTGATAAACAGATACCAGGCCACTTCCGTATCCTATACGCATTCTACGTAGAGGGCGCTGTGGTATTGCTAGCATGTGCAGTGGTAACCCTCCGCCGGTTCAGCACGCCCAGCTTTCTCCGGGCATCGCAGAAGTACAGATTATTCACTACTGAGGATTGAAACACTATCTTAAGTCATACTCCTTGAGAAGCCTCAACTTTCCATTTTGTATTAGTAAAAGAAACCTCATTTCGTGTAGTGCAGCTAAAGGATGCTTCATCTCACCGTTGCGGACCCTAATTTGTACCTAAACGAAGATTAGTAAGTTGCCATAATGTGGTTTATTTGGTTTGACCCTGACATACCACTTTTCCGTTAACACTGGTGAGGTGATGACACGCCCTATTATCACTTCGATGGCATTTTGGGTTGCAGTTTTTTTATTACAATACTTCATCTGTCAGACATACACCAGCTTTACAACTACATCGGCTGTAGTCTAGACCTCTTTTTGCTGACACCACTCTTGCACTTTCATTCTTTGTAACATTGCCCAGACAATATAATATATTGTAAGAATAATGTTATTGTAAGTGACAACATTAGAGGAAGTTAATATTGCAATATTCTACTTTTAAAAATAGATGCAGTATTGTCTCGGAAAAGTGTTTGATTATTCGTATCGCGTAGATTTACCTTTCTTTGTTGACGCATCAGGAACTAGTGCGAACGAATAATATTGTAATGTAAATCTTTTGTCGGGATCTAATACGAAGATCTGTAGCCAAATATTTGTAGACGTTACGTCGATAATAACGAAATTCAAATTTCTTTATTTGCAAGAATGTAGGTTTACAATGTATATGATCTTCGATTGTAATATTATTTCATTTACATTCTACGAATGCTGTGCAAATATTTATTTTATTGGTATTTACTAGGTATTGTTTTAAAACAACAATAAGAACTTAAACTAGCCAAAACAAGTAGTGCGTGCAAAATTATTTTGAAACGTTTATAGATTAAACATGTAAATACTCTAAATTGCAATTCATGATGTGTAAGTAGATACCTTAGTATTATAATATAATGTCAAATTGAAGATGTTTTAAAATGTATAGGTACATTAATTAATATTATGATATGCTATTCAATAAAACTATATCTACTTACTACTCAAAACAAAATAAGGGCCACTAGTTTCTTTATGTTTGAGTGCGCTTTAGTGAACTGAAAGTACCTACCTAACTGATGAGTAGTATTCAATTAATATTACGAACTCTTTGGTATCTGATCTCTTTCATACTGGTGTTCGCGTTCCTAATTTGAAAAATACCTACCTACTGGCCGTTATTTGAAGAAAATTTTATATTGGATATTTTGTGTACCTATTGCTATTAACATCTCGCGTTACTAATGCGATTACTGCAACTAGAGCCATTACAATGATTAAAGGACATTCACAGCGTGACGAAGGCTTGCGCTTGGGTTTTCTCGCAGAGCCATTCAAAATGCATGGAACCGCTTCCAAGAGACCGGCAGTGTTGCCAGATCTGGTTCGGGTAGAATTCGTATACGTCCAGTTAAGTGCTCTTCGGAATCCTAGTGACGGCCCTTAAGTTGCAACACCACCTACGGCTGACAACGAGTACCCGTGTAAGTGACCAAACTATTCGTAATCGACTGCACGATGACCAGCAATCGTCATCGTCGACCAGGTCTCAACTTGCAAACCGTTTAAGATTCTCCCGTCTGTATTTGAACTGGGGATTAATGAGTGGGCATGGTGCTTTTTACAGACGAGTGCAGTCATTTTTTTAATTATGATCGCCGGTTTCGTACCCTTAAAATATGACCACAATTTTCTGTAACAACCTGTATAAAATGACTATCACGACAATGCAATTAGAAACGTCTTATTTAGCGCAGCGTCGATACTCAACTTACGTAAAGTTTGTAAATAGGTACTTTAGTCTAGATTAGCAGTTAAGAATTTTATTACTATTCGTCTCAACAATAAGAGGATTAATATAAATAAAACACCATGTATAACTAAATTTGTTTTTTATTTACCTACCATTTCCTACACACTAGTCAACGGCTATATACAGCATCTTTGATTACAATTACTAGCGAAATGTCCAATTAAACATGAAATTTCCACGAGTAAACTAGCAATATTCTCATACACCAATGAGAAAATTGTACAGTACTACATGTATCACAGAATCTTACAATAAAACATACAAATTGAGGAAAATCTACTTCTGGTAAATTAAGAAAAAAATTTTTTTTTTTAATTTCATAACATAATATTGTAACAATTTAACTACATCGAGGTAGCACTTTGCTAAACACAGATACAAATTTTAGTACAATGATGGGCATCATTTCTCGAAGATTGACAAGCACATTTTAAGCAGTATAGATATTTGTACCGGTTTAAATAGACATTACAATTGACTAAAATAGTATATTTTCAAATTTTGTCTTCAAACCTACAAGGAGATACATATCGGTAAATCCACGACACGAGTGCACAAATGACATTATAATATTATGAACAAAACAACTGGTCTAACGAATAAACGAGTTATGTGAATACGATAATTTACAAAGGATTCTAAACTTTATTAACATGACAAATAATAAAACTGCCGCGACTAACAAGCCAGGTTAAGAACAAGTACTTTAGGAAATACACAACACCTAGGGCTATATAAATATATATATATAGCTATATTCGCCAGCTTTCACTACCAGCTAATTTAGCTTTCTTCAATTAGCCCCAACATACATACGACGGTATACATTGCTGACTTCAGAATTGTATTTCCGATGGACTATAATGAAAAACTCGTAATCTATCCCTTGCTTCTTTTAGATTGTTCAAGCGGTTCCTCATCGGTGGTCCCTTCGAGAGACTTCTTGTCTTTAAGAGCTTCTTTGACAGAATCGACCAGGTTGTGCGGCTCGGCTACTGACACTTTTTTACCTGTCAATTACAATACAAATGATTAACTAAAGTTTATTACTAACGAGCAATTTTATTCCTATATTTCTGTTTCATGAGATGCCAACAGCTTACTAAGGACTTTATGACCGTTGAAAATTCATCGAAATTTTACCGTCCGTAAGCAAAACGAATCGTGTCTTGATTATAGGAACGCGGCATAAGTCAACTCCTAACTTTAAGTAACAGTAACCAGTGCTTATTGACTGCTTAAGTTCGAACTCTGTACCAAAATCGAGCAATTGAGTGACTGCAGGGTACTTCCGAAATCAATCGCTGTATAAGGCTTCCAAAAAGCAACAAAATTGCTAGACCCCACTGATGACTGAATAGTAATCAGAAAAAAATGCACCTCAGCTATAATATATTTTATGATATCGATAATAATAGCCCTGTTAATATGTTAGTTAACCGAGTAGGAGTGGGAACCGTAGAAGTAATTTCCTAGCACTCCTTTTAAAAACCGGTCGAATATTAGAGCTACATTAAAAATGAGTGCTTACGTAGTAATTGCTCGCAAAATGGAACACTATTGTCTCGATTAATTATACTACGCTAGATTAACCGAAACAAAACTGAACTATAACTAAGTATATTATTAATAATATCCCTACGTACTATAATAAACTACTGAGCTCTCTGAGATGATGCTATAACTAAGGTTTATATTTTTAATGAGAAAGGCAAGAAAGTGAAAAATGTAATATTAGAACACTTGCCAAACACTTCTTGAAGTACTTTCCGAACTTGGACTTTTCAACACTACTAGAGCAAAAAAAAGTACTAGGGCTGGCCACAAAATTTTAACGATTACAATACTAGTTGATTTTGAAAACTTTAAACTTGTAGTTTTTTGGAAACCATGGGAGAGAACCCATTTTATTTCATTTATGAAAATGCTAAATTGATGACAAATTTTCAAATTTGATGATGACATAATTTCAAATATCATCTATTTATAATGCTGAAATCACAATGCTGACTTTTCTCAAGGCGAGATTAAACACATCTAGATCTACTTTATGTAAGAGTCAAAGACATTTACTTAACCTATTAACACAAATCTACATGTTCCAATTAAAACGCTACCAAAAGTCATTGTAAATAAGAGAAGCTATAACTACGTAATGAAAGTAAAAAGGTGTATACTTAAAAGGTCTTCTATCATTAGGTACCTATATTGTTTTACCTAGAACAATAATATTACGTTAATATTTTTTTCGAAGTCAGATCGCTGGACAAGACAGGAATGCGCCTCATATATAAAATCCCCATTTAGTCTAAGAACATTTAAGAATCTACCGAAAATCTTAGGATGTATAGTAACACACACCAAGCGCGGATCCACCGTTGTGGGCACAGTGGGCATGCCCACAACCCTAATTGAGGTCAAAATCTCTCTCACTTTACATATCTCTTTTAGTTTCCGTTACTGCAGAGCAGCAGAGAGCAGAGATTGTCTCCAGAGATACTCGACTTCTTTCAGTTGGGAGTTTTTCTACCTAAATAGAATGTCAGTGTCAGAACCTGGGATATCGATATTCAGACAGTGAAAAGATTGGTCCAAATGTACTGGCCATTTAATGATTCAGAACCAACCGTAATATAATGAGCCAATACCGACTCTGGATGGCCAAATGGAAAATAGAATAATCTCCGACTTACCCAAAACTAACAAAATAGATCCGGCCTGGACTATTTGTAAAAATTAAGTATGTTAATCGACTGTAAGTCTGTAGTCCGACTCGAAGTTGGCCGATTTTCGGGTGGCCGTGACCGCAACCTTTTTTGTAGGCTAGATCCGCGCCTGAGTACACTAGCTTTAGCGAGTGGCTTCAGTCGTGTGAATGTAGACTTATGCCCGATCCCTATAATCAAGAAAGGATTCGTTTTGCTTACGGACGGTTAAATTTCGTTGAATTTTCAACGAAAATGTTACCGTCCGTAAGCAAAACGAATCGTTTCTTGATTATAGGAACCGGGTATTAATCAACCAATTCAGGTATAACTTTGGAAATAGTAGGTACTTTTTTTCGGGATGTCCTTTTTTGTACCCCTGACAATGTGTATGTAAAATTTTATGATGACCGGTTAATGCCCCGTTCGTATAATCAAGAAACGATTCGTTTTGCTTACGGACGGTAGAATTTTCATTGAAAATTCAACGAAATCTTACCGTCCGTAAGCAAAACGATTCGTTTCTTGATTATAGAAAAGGGGCATAAGTAGTTAAGGTGTGAAAACGTAACAAACAAACTCACTTTCGCGTTTATAATATTAGTTAGGATGAATGCATTTTTGTACTATAGCATCCTACTAATATTATAAACGTGAAAGTTTGTGAGGATGTATGGATGTTTGTTGCTCTTTCACGCAAAAGCTACTGAACCGACTGCAACGGAACCTGGTATGTAGATAGCTGAATATCTGGATTAACACAGGCTACTTTTTATTCCGATATTCCTACGGGATCGGGACTTATGCGGGTGAAACCGCGGGGCGCAGCTAGTAAAAAATAAAGCAAACGAGTAATGATGAAATACACCTATATACCAGTATAGTACCATATGATCTGAGCTGGGTGGGCTGCGAGTAGGATTAATACTTAATTCTTTCACTTGTTATCTCATATTATAACGTGTGAATTTATAGTTTATCTATAGTTCTATTAGAAAAATATATTTTACTAGCTACCTGGCCACGCGTTGCTGTGGATAAGGATTTGCAATAAAAAAATATTGTGACTATAAATTAACGAAAATACTAACCTATCTCGCAAGCCATGCAAAGCATTTTGCAAAGTATGTCAAGCAAAATTTCATTCAAATCGGTGTATTTGTTTAGGAGTTCATCGCTTACAAAAACGTAACATGATTTTTTTTATTTTTAAAAGATGTTTGAATCGTTGTCGTTGTGTGGTGTTGTTTGTGTGAACAATAGTGGACTGACCAGCCTTCCACCGCTCTCACAGTGAGCTTTTAATCTTTTGAACGTCACGGTCGGCTATATCCGACAAATGAAAACGTGGCCACGACGCTACCGTCAGCAATGGCCGACAAAAAACACGTCATTTTTGCAGTACAAAATAAACATCTAAAAATAACTTGTTTTTTGTCGCTATTATTTAAAACTACAATAATCTTTTATTTGTATAGTATTCAAAGGTAAAACAAATAATCTCATTTAATAGTAGAAAAACAATCATTATAAACATCTCGAAATGCAATATTTGACGTGCTCACTACGCCACAGTCGGCAATAACTAACACCTAGTGACGGGTAAGAAAGGGAACTATATCAGGGGAAAAAATTACTTAACAGAGAGCTTACGCCCTTGTTGCTTAAACTACTTTTCATTTTATGTTTCATTAATACTTTATTTAGTTTTTAAGCAAATCTTGCAAAATTTCAAAACATAATTTATAACAAAGTTTATAAAACAATGAATTAACATCGATAAGTAGTTTGTCACGCTGCTATATCCCTAAATCGAATGCGGTGAATTTCACAAATGCCGAGCCCACCACGCCCCAGTCGGCATTTACCGACTGCGGATGACGTCGAACGTGACTAGTACTGTGACTAAGTAATTTGAACTATATGTATTACATTTTGTTATTATTTTGTTTGCTCTTACATAACTTGGTAATCGTCATTCATTTCGTGTTGTAAGTGATATTATACATAGGCTGCACTAAAAGTATCGGGAATGGAATATTTCCAGTATTCCTATCATATTAAAATCTTTTTAATTGAAAACTCCTTGGTTTTAAAAATCGAATACCATTTATTTATTTAAAAAAAGATTCTCGGTCTTCTCACAAGGTCTTCTCAAACTTGTTTAGTCGTTGAGAAAATGGAATTGACTCGAGAAAATTCAAGGGCGATGATTTATTATGACTTTCGAAGCGGTTTAACACAAAAACAGTGTGTTGACCGGATGCTTTCTGCATTTGGTGATGAAGCCCCATCCAAAACCACAATTTATCGCTGGTTTGCTGAATTTCAACGTGGACGTGTCAAGCTCAGTGATGATCCCCGTCAAGGTCGTCCAAAAACTGCAGTCACCCAAGAAAACGTTGATGCTGTGCGTAAGCTGATTGAGGAAGATCGACATGTGACATACCGCGAAATTCAGGCAAATTTAGACATTGGCATGAGTCAAATACAAATAATCTTGCATGAACAATTAGGTGTAAAAAAGTTGATTTCCCGATGGATACCGCATTTGCTCTGTGAAGAGCAAAAAGCGGCTCGCGTTACTTGGTGCGTCAGAACTCTCGAAAGATTCCACGCAGGATCCTCAAATGCTGTATACAACATTGTATCAGGTGACGAATCCTGGATATACGCGTACGAACCCGAAACAAAAAACCAGTCACGAGTTTGGGTGTTCGAAAATGAGTTAAAGCCAACTAAAATTGTTCGTTCACGGAGTGTTGCAAAAAAAATGGTGGCCACGTTTGTCTCCAAAACCGGCCATGTTGCGACTATTCCTCTTGAGGGACAAAGAACGGTTAATGCAGAATGGTATGCTAGCATTTGTTTGCCACAGGTCGTTTCCGAACTCCGTAAAGAGAACTGCAACCGCCGCATCATCCTCCATCACGACAATGCGAGTTCTCACACCGCGCACAGAACAAAAGAGTTTTTAGAGCAAGAAAACATAGAATTATTAGACCATCCGCCGTACAGTCCCGACCTAAGCCCTAATGATTTCTATACTTTCCCTAAAATAAAGAATAAATTGCGTGGTCAGAGATTTTCATCACCTGAAGAAGCTGTGGACGCCTACAAAACGGCCATTTTAGAGACCCCAACTTCCGAATGGAATGGTTGCTTCAATGATTGGTTCCATCGTATAGAAAATGTGTCAAATTTCGCGGAGAATACTTCGAAAAGCCATAAATACATTTTTAAATAGTAATGTTGTGTCACTTCCTTGATTCCCGAAATTTTCAGTGTAGCCCTCGTATTAGATGGTTATCGATACGATCTTGGAATCCCTATGATATTTGTATGTATTTGAAGTTGAGGTTTTTGATTTGTAATTTATGGCTTGGCGTGGGAGTCACGCCTATACATTTACGCTCTGGCGGTCAAAGTATTAAGCAGGGATGTTATCGAAATGATGTCGTATGGTGCCCGAATGTATTTTGTAGAAAGTGCCTCTTTTCAATGTCTTTTTACAATTCTCAATTTTGTTAGTTTAAACTCTTAGTAGTAAACACGACGGAATAACTACCACCGCCTGTAAAATTGCCATTTGTTAATGTTTTGGGAATATTTGTAAAGCGACACTAGTGTTGTGACGTCTAAAATTTAATGTGCATGATTTGTGGCTACAGGAAAAATCTAAATATATATTAATGTGCAGTTTATGCGCATTAAATTCTTTTCATGCATGCAATAAGAAAATGTTAACTAATTCAATGAAGATGCTGCAATGAAGCTGACTGTAATCCCAAAGACTTTTAACATGCCACGTTCTCTTAAGTTTATTTTTTAATTTATACCTACCCCATTTTGAAGACATTTTGGATTATAGCATGATGGTATGGTGTAGGGATGCCGAAAGGTTTGAAATGAAACAACATCATTATCGAATTTCATGTATTCATGAAACAGTCTACATTATTTACATTTTCTTTGTAACGACTACTGTATGACCATCATACTATAATCAATAAGGGCGGTGTTTGTTTTGCGTATGAACGGCAAACGAACTAGCTCAACAAATTTCAGTCCAACAAGGGCAACGCTGTACGCAAAAAGAAACACCACGCTTTTGTATGCACAAGTATATATCGCAATGGACCTTCATAAACACGACTTTGACGTCAAACAAAAAATAAACAATTCGTTAATTGCCTAGGACCAAATCTAGCCACATACGATTCGTGCAGTTCCTATTGTCAAGACCAGCAAGATCATTTTTTGAAAGGTCAACATCCCACAAGGAATATTTCTTAGAACCAGTATTTCCCAAAAGGACTACTTCCCAGACCAAGAAAAACTTCTCGTAAAAACCATTTCATTTCATAAAGAAAAAATATTGATGTTACAAAGAAGCTTTGACGTGTTTTTGGGGACATAGATTGAGTACTACAGTACTTTAGACAAAAACGTTTTTGTATTGGGAAGGTTAAGTGCTTATAATGATTTATGGCTTATTAGTTGCCCCAGATGTCGACTTGAAGGATACTGATTATAAAATGTTGCAATATTGTTGTACTACTAAATTAAATGTGTTCCATCTGTTTACCTACACAGCACTCAAGATAGGTAGAACTAACAGAAGTACTAGGATTAAAATCAATTTGATTTTTTTAGGTCGTTTTAAAGCCAGTACTACTTCTTTCTTAGTATACTTTTTGCACAAGTTCTTCTGTTTCTAGCTGCACGAATCGTTGGATGCTTACGGTCAATAGCAACCCGGACTTTAACAATACCATGGTACAACTAAATCTTTCAAAAGCTTTTGTAATAAATAACACTGGCATAAATATAATTTAAAACTAGAACCAACATTCATATGACACACATGTCGCTGGTTTGCGATAATATCGACGTAATTCAAAAGTACCTGTGCCAAACGATCATAAATCTTTGATGTTTTATGGTGAACAGAGATGCAACGCCGATTTCGTGCTAACGTTCGTTAGATAGCGACAACCTCATTATATATTTGTGACAAAACACTAACGGAAATCACAAATCATTGCCATTCTCTAAAATTAATAATCTTTAATTCCGTCGCTATACTCGCAACCCAGCGATATATTATATTTAATGAATATTTCGTGACTGGATTTAATCGTAGTTATTTTTCAAGGTTAGATATATTTTCCTTTCAACTTTAAAATTAGATTAGGTATAAACAAGTATATGGAACGAAATCACAATATTAGGAAATATTATCGTACTTTAATTCTACAAATAAATAATGTTCGTGTGTTAAAAATCTTAAACACTTTTTTTCGCGAAAAGAATAAATCACTATAACATGTACTTACTATAAAAGATGACGCAAGTTGTCTATTTGACTAAAGTCAGAATTGGGCCAAAATTGTAAGAGAATAACTGGTGGACTACCTCAATAAGTACATTCGACGATGGAGATAAATTATAAGGATATCAGTGGACAAACACAAAAGTAACGCATATGTCAATTAAGTCATAGGAATAGACTGAAAGCCTCTAAAAATAAAAGTTCTAACTTTTTAGAAATGTGACAAGGCTTTAGATACTGTGTTTTTGTATATCATACCGCTTTAGTGTCCATTTAATAAAGATAAGGGTGTGTTCCTTCCTCGAGATTATTGACCGCGATTTCATTCTTATAACTCCTTTTGTAGTTCAAAATACCTTGTCTATGGCCAAGGTCGTACACGGTCGGCCGCAGGTACGACTCCTTCGTACATCGTCTATCGCAAAAACGTAACACAGTCACAGAAACAAAGTCGACATGAAAGGACTATCAGTAAACACATAGTAACCAATGTTTTATTATATATGTATTAAAATTATACTATTAGAAAAATATATATTTGTCTAAATAGAAATAATTAAAAATATGAAAGATTTCTGTTATTACATGTACCCACCCGCGCTAATTCAATGAAATGAAGTACTTGTTGTGAGAGAGCCATGCTTCGGCACGTATGGGCCCGGTTCGACTCCGCTCGTTACCACGGCCTCACAGAAAACCGGCCGTGAAACAATGCTTTCATTGCATTTCGCCGCGTGAGTGAGGTTACCGGAGGCCCTAACCCTTCCCTCTCCCTTATTCCCCCCCTCCCCCTCTTCCCCCCCCCCCTCCCCCTCTTCTCCTACTCCCACTAAGGGCGGCAACGCACTTGTGACTCTCGAGTTGCAAGTGCCCATGGGCGGCGGTAGTCATTTACCATCAGGTGACCCGTCTGCTCGTTTGCCCCCTATATCATAACAAAAAAAACTTGTAAACAAATTTCTAATGTACTAAGAATACGTTAGAGAATTCCTAATACCATGTCAAGCATGTGTCTGATATACCACTGTTTAACTCTGGATGTTTTTTGTGGTATATTTATTAGTCAACCATTTTGTCAATGATTTTAATAAATTATTAATAAAAAATATGAAATAAAGTACAAGAAGCCAAACGAGACAGACAGAACCTTAATGACTTACAAAAGGGCGCTGGACCACTGCCTTCTGGTGCACCCTTAAGATGCAATACCTCCTAGAAGTATCACTTTCTCTATTCTCTACTAGCTTGCTTCTCCGTCTAGCTTGTGTCTCTGATTAACAGAGAGAGCAGTGGAGAGACTGCGTCGGGAAAGGCGGGTGCGACACCTTCCATATTTGCGGAGAGGTGGACATAATCTAGCACAAACCTTCCCAAGCGATAACCCTTACCGGCAATGGACAACGATACGATGTTTTCAAGAATGAGCAGTATAGTTGTTTTTAAGACATGAGTAGTTCTTTAGAATGAGCCAGAGAAAGTTTGTGTCCCAATAAAGAATTTCTCCGTTCCAAATTTGACGGAATGGCCAGGACTGTTAATGAAGGCTCGACTCATTGGTCAACTCAACTGGTTAACTCAATCCACAATTTAACTTTCTACTACATACATCATAATAGTGTCGTGATACCACTGTGGTCTTGAAAATTAGTTGTACTATCGATGGTCATATTAAAAACATTGGCTTTGATAATACTACTATAGTATTGTAATGATACAATACTATCGATAGTATCTTGATGTCTAACAATAGTAATTTTCTTAATGTTGTCCATCGATACTATTGAAAATGTCAATATTTTTGATAGCACTATTGAGAAAGTTACTATTTTCAAGGTCAACTATCGACAAAGAAACTATTGCAACAACACTTCTTCATAAATAAATATATAGTAAAATCTGTAAATTAGACTGATATTTATTTTTATGCATTTTTTGGGTTACCATGTGTTTACTTATGCCGCATTCCTATAATCAAGAAATGATTCGTTTTGCTTACGGACGGTAAAATTTCGTTAAATTTTCAACGAAAAATTTACCGTCCGTAAAGCAAAACGAATCGTTTCTTGATTATAGGAACGCGGCATTAATCTATGTTTCGATACTGAATCTACCACAGTGTTAATTAAACATTTACACTTGGTACAACTCGGGCGTTCTCTCCTTCTCACGTTTCAAAGCTCTCTCATACCCAAAAGGTTTATCCATCTCCTGAGTGTCAAGGTTGTCCAACTTATTGGCATACTCATGCACCCCATACCTGTCACTAGGATCTTGCATTATACTAATAAAACACATGATAACAGTCATAAAAAAGCCCATCAAAAAATAGGTTCTGTTCTGTTTATAAGCGTCACTGAAACTTCCTAAGAGCGTCCACATTTTGTAACTATGTTTGACGTCATCGTTATCGCGGTTCGCCCTGTGAATATATTCAGTACCGGTACACTCCTTACCGCTATTTTTTGATTTGTCTGCAAAATAAATGTTTGGTCTGATTCTGGATATTAAGACTTTTTTGGAAGCCACATCTATGCACTAGATAACAGATTTAAAGCTATAGTGATGAAACCTAAGCTCATTTGTCAACTGAATAAAAGTCAGTAAGCTCCCTTAACATTGAATGTGGCAATGACTTATTTGTAGCTCATTTAAAAACAAGTTCAAAAATCCTTGATCACTAATCTAGCTTAGATGATAATGCCATCACATATACTTTTGAGTTCAGAACTCATTTCTTACCATCTCTGTCATAGGAGACACCCAATATTTGACCGGGTGTATCTTCTTCCATCTCCGCATAAGCATAGATCAAAGCCTTCTGCTTCTCCGACAATGATTTTGGTACCTAATAGTAAAATTATATGTTTTAGTAATATTCTTAACTGTTACAAGAGGCATATAAATGTTATCTATAAAAAAGGGTAAAAACAAAACAGTACTATTTTTATCTATATTTGTCTGTGTGTAACTATATTTTTATAGTATTATTATTGTTTTAAATGCCTAATGCTACCTCGACCATTTCTTGTCTTTTGTAGCTCACTCTTGCTTTATAGTTAGATTGTCTTCAATTCTTCTGCGCCGCATTAGTTAGTAGATACGTGTTACTGCACAGGTTTAGTATCTTTTGAGCTCCAGAAGTTCTTTTGATACTTTGTTATCATAGCCCTTTATTAAGGCTTTCGAGTGTCTTAGACCAATCGTGGTCTTCCATCTCTTAATTGCCATTGATGTGTATTAGGCGTTTTTTTTTATAGTAGCTATATTTTTTTATAGAATGAGCTTGTGTTATCAAAAAAAAATTCTAATTCCAACCTCTGGGCGACGATTTTTTTTTAAATGAGTGTATTTGCCCATTCGCAGATCTGACCATTATAGTTTTATTAATATTCAAATTTGCTATCCATAAAAAAAATTATTAAATGTTTAAACTTCTATAGAGATTTGATTAAACTTGCAGACACGTAAGTAATTTAAACAAATAATGTACACAAACCTGTATTTTGATGTGCACATAATGATCCCCATAACCAGTGTGACTGACTCGCTTCATGCCCTTCCGTGACAAACGGACAACGGTATGTGAAGAAGTACCTGGCATTATCTGGAAGTACAATACATAAATATTATATTGATATCTGTAGATATGTTGCTATCTAAACTATACGGTTTTACACTATAGGAATGATGGCCTTCAAGATTTAATGGTTTCAGTTTAAAAGACTAACTTAAATAATTTAAGAGTCTTCAGAATATAAATTTAAAAAAATATATCTATCGAAAGCAAATCCAGATGTAGTATTACATTTAAATATTCTAAAACAATGAGTTTATATAAAGTTTGTATAAGTTTATATAAACATATTTATTTTGTTGACATCAATTTTAACAATGCAGTAAGAATGAATAGACTTTATCATAAAACAGTGCCTAATGGAGCCAATTGAACTTCGAATGTTATTAATGAGTTGTGCGAGCATAAACAGATTCAAGAGATAGTGTGACCTAGCATGGTTCGGAGTATTATTTTTGTAAAATCGCTTTTTTGCAACTAGGTAGTATAAAAAAATACACAATACATAAATCCTTCTGACGGTACATAAATTTTTTATGGAGCTCAACATTAGGTCATTTTGATTTCAACAACAAAATCTTAACAAATTATACACCTAAACCTTCCTCATGAATTACTGTCTATTAGTGAAAACCGCATGAAAATCCGTTCAGTAGTTTTTCAGTTTATCGCGAACAGACAGACAGATGCGGCGGGGCTTTGTTTTATAATATGTAGTGATGTGGTGAAAGTGATATATGTATGTATTTAGAAATATGTATTAGTATGTTTATCAACAGTCTGCTTACCATAATACAGGTTCTGCCTAGTTTGGGATCAGACAGGCGTGTATGAGATGTGTGAAGTTCTTATTATTATATTCTTTTACAATGTTTCAAGGTTGCTATAAAAAACCAGACTAACCTGCAACGTGTGATCTTCATATAAGCCTTGTAACCTGACCGTGCCGCCTAGCATTGCTTGGGACACAGAAATCTGGAATTTAAGATTTTTGTAAATACATATACACACACAAAGCCAAACACATCATTCGCGAATGCGGAACGCACATTTATTAAATACTGGTAACGTTTATAACAACGAAAAACAAACAACATTTCGCAACGTCAGGTCTTATAAAAAATTATATTAAGTTTTTCTGTCAAAATTGTTGTTTTATGCATTTTGTTAATTAGCAATAAAAGTATTCATAAAAGGAAGTACTTGCTTATAGATGAATGCAATGTAACATAATACATATTAAAAATGGAACGCAGACATGCATTGTGTGCTTAGAAAAAATATATTTTGTTTTTCTCTTTATGTATTTTTTTTTCTTCTCTTTCTGTCTAATAATGTATTCTCTGTCTACGGTGATGAGCTGGTTGTACGCATTAAAAACTCATATTAATTCAAGTTATCGGACCTTTTATTACACTAAAAGCCTTAAAAATTACTAAAATTTAGTTAAAAGTCAACGATTTATGGCTTAGCAATTAAGGTTACCACCATAGCAAAAAAAAAAATGTACTTACATTACAGTCTGTGTGAACATCAGGTCCATCCCTGCGGAAGTAATTAGACTTCTCCACTTTAAAGGTGACAAATACCTCGCTGTTACCGACAGACATGCGAACCGTCTGACCATCTTCCACGCCAGCTGGTACTGGTACTGTCACTTTTTTTCGCTGTACCTTTAAAAAGTAATTTAATAAGAATTCAGAAGGCATTCCCAGCAGTTTCATTAAGGGTCGTAGCGTGATGTTAAACTTCACCAAGAATAGGGATGTTAAAAAAAGTGGTGGCTGTTTTGCATGATTGATTAACCGAATGAAATTACGCTTCATTATGCTTTTGTGAAGCATGTATGTCTTTATGGCATTTCGTTGAACAAATTATAATAAAACGTACGATAATATTATTTGACAAAAATAAATATCCATCAAAAAGAATATTATATAATAAGCTCAATTTATTTCAAGAGAATTAGAAACATCTAGTTGTATCTGAATTATTTCAAACTGAACTAAGCTTTTTCTTTAGATGCATCTATAGGTGAAGGTGTATCTAGATTTTACTTATAATCGAAAGGCTAGTCATTTACTTGCTTAAAATATGAAATGATTATGATATTCAGTTCCTTACTTTTTATTGTAATTGAACAAATTGTTATAAATGTGTAAATGTTAATTTCTATTTTATTTCTAATTCTTAATCTATTTACGGATAAAAGTACAAATAAACAAGTGCTCATAAACACATGAAACATTTAAAAAAGAAAGTCAATTCAAACAAGTATAAAAACAAATGTGACTCTACTCATTCCTTGTCCTACCAGTGGTAGTTTATCATAACATTTTTTTTTAAACAGCTTTGTAAATACAACTTTACAACAGACACATAAGACTGAACAAAAACAGAATTTATATAAAGTACTTACTGATGAGCCTTTACCCTCACATTCAACACAAGGGAACTTTATGAGCATTCTAGATCCGTGGCAGTGCCTGCATGTAGAACGCATCACAAATGGACCTGTAACACACATCCACAACCAAATTAAGGTGACCATCAAACAAGGAGCGATATTAATTAAAGACTGCTGAAGCAGAAGGATAAATATAGATAGATAACACTTTATTTGTACACAATTGTTATAGTAGAAGTGTCATACATATGTGAAACAGATAATGTACAATAACTCTTGTTTACCCCTCCAGCTAACCTAAATGCTTGTGTAAGCGTGTTCACGTTGGTAGTGTACTGGGTGGGGTTTGAACCTGCAACCACTGGATTGCAATCAGATCATTATACATGAGGAAAAGAAATTATTAGTACAGTGTTTCTAACTTTTATTCGCTACATTCATACAATGTATAATATTTTTAATATAGCTATATGGAACACTGTGCGGGGCCCCACCAACTGTATTCCCCAGGACATAGACAGATACACACATTTTAATTAAACCAACCTCGGGAGAATGTTTCCATGCCTGTACCATTACAATAAGTACACTTAATTGCTTTGGTGCCAGGTTCGCAACGGGATCCAGAGCACTTAGGACAAGTGTCTACTACATTAAGGGTTACTTCTTTATTCAAACCACGGGCAGCTTCAGAGAATTTTAAGTTCATGACAACCTGTAAGAGCCAAATATTTATACTTACTTTTAAAATTACGACAATTACACAACAATACAAAAACCGAAATAATGATTCACACATTAGGAGAGGCCCATGTCCAGCAATGGACAATAAGACGTTGATGATGATCATTTGGTAATTTCTATTACCCAATAAAAAAAAATGTATGTAATATTAAAAGATTTACAACATACTGTATATAATTTGTGACAGTACTTACCTCTTGAGCAGCCCCAAAACCAAATTGTGATTCAGCAAAGTCACTAAACACATCACTTTTAAATCCTGCATCACCAAATATCTTTCGGAATAACTCCTCAGGGTCAATAGTGGACTTATACTGCCATTGGTGAGTGAAACCATCAGCTCCTGAGCTGCTACCCATACCCATTTGCTCCGAAGTGGTTCCAAATGTGTCATATTGTTTGCGTTTACCCTCATCAGAGAGAATCTACAAAGAAGATCCATTTTAGATTTAACTTAATTTGAAAAGCCACATTTTGATATGTATAATATTTACTTATTACTTAAATTTTTTTATTAATATTATATAAATTAGGGCTGCCATCCGTCCGGGTTTCCCTTCCATTTGTCCTAGTTTAGAGGGCGTCCGGGAAGCGTTCAGGTGAGGTTTTCAAAAAGTGTCCGGGTAAAACACGGACACTCTGTGGCAGGGCCGACTTATAATTATTAGATGAACAAGCTGTTTAACTTTACAAAAAAAATGAAATCGGTGATTTTTTTAAGGTGTCTGGGAAAGAATCTCGATTTCACACATGTGTCCGGGATTTTTGAAGAGCTTGTCCGTCGTCGGCAATTTAAGTGGAATTCATTCCTGACATGGAACTAGAACGAACTATTCTAAGAGCTTATAGGACTTCGTTCATTTAGTACATTAGTACTGTCAAGAAACATGGAACAATTGAATCGTTGGCTAAAAAGTCGTATGTTACGCCCCCGCGCGACACGGCGGTGAACGAACAAATAAGACTGAGATGCATGCTGTCTGCATTTAATTTTAGATAATTCGTACTCGTTAGTTTCCATTTTAAATTTAGTACATTGTTAGATTAGCAAACAAACACCGAAACCAAAACAACAACACCATTTTGCGTGTTCATCATTCGGTGTTTGTTTGCTTATGCATTGACTTACTAATTATATTATTAAATAATATATTTTTGTTATATAAATGTAAATAAATTAGTAAGGTGATTTTACGAGAATAAGAATGACAAATGACAGTCTTAAGCATGCAAGGTATGAAGAAGATCCCAATATTCATTCAATGCAGTTACAATTCTATTCTATTAGTTCAATAGTACTACTGAACTAATAGAACTAGAAGTCCGAACTAGTACATGTGAGTGACTATACTAGATTGGAGCGCTCTTTTTAGTGACCGAGTAAGAACAAGTCTAATACTTTGTTATAATTACACTAGTAGTCATTAAACATAAGGAAGATTTACCAATGGTAACATTTAAACAAATTTGTGAATATCAGATACTCGACCCCTCACATACCTCATAAGCTTCAGACACCTCCTGGAACTTCTTAGAAGCTTCTGGATCAGATTTATTTGCATCAGGGTGGTACTGCTTAGCAAGTTGATAGTAGGCTTTCTTGATATCTTTGGCAGACGCATTCTTGGACACGCCAAGGACTTTGTAATAGTCGCTTCTCTTCAAGCTTTGGGTTGTATGGATATATCGGTGTCTACCACCGACACTATCTAAATGACGAAATAAAGTGAGGTTATACTTCAAGCAATGTCAATTTAGAAAAAATACAAAAACAATGGGAATTTACAAAAAGTACATAAGGTATTTATTACATAGTATTTAATCATATTTTTCCTTCAGGAATTAAAACCGGTGATGTAATTAAAGTATGTAAAACTTACAATTAGTACGTGCTAAAGAAGCAACTGATAAGATTGGGCCACTAACAAAATTATCACAGCTATTACACCCACGCACAAAACGATAGGGAGTTTTTACTACATTATTAGTGAAAACTTTACTAAGGGTTTTTGGGTTTAAAAATCCTAAAACACTCCGGGTAGGAGCCATCTTGAAAAATAAATGACAGATGACAGCGGCGAACATTCAGAAAGTTAGTGTAAATCAGGCAGTGTGATCATTCCCAGCGAACAATTATTAAAAAGTTGGAATAAAACCAATAACTTGAAACTTATACGTCTTTTTCGTCGTTCTTTAAACAAAGAGAATAAAGAAATAAAAGGTCACTTTAAATGTACAGCTTGACCATAAAAATCCTGGTCTAGGGACGTCTTAATAATAATACACCACCTTAATTATACACCACCCACCGTAGTGTTTGTGTACTCTTTGCCTCAACTGCGTTTTTAACACAAAGTATGGTCATACCTATAGATGATGTATATAAGGTCGGTTTAAAACCAATTAAACCAATCCGTTTAAATGAGGATCAATCACGTTTTTTTTTAAGTGTACCGATTTTTAGAATAAAAAAAAACAATATTAGATTTTTAGCAATAAAAAAAACATTTAATCCTGTGTTTAAATTTTTTTAATCGAATCAAAGGTGACCAAGATACAGAGATTTTAGCGTCGCCAATTCGGAAACTTCTTAGTCCAGCGCAGTTAGTGCAACTACCTGACGATTGCTAATTTTTTGGATATTTTTTTAAAATGATAATGCAATCAGATAAGTATTGCACTGTGCCAAAATGCAAAAATACAAGCATTAATACACCTAATAAGCTTTTTTTGACTGTGCCGAAAGATGCACAAAAAATTAAAAAATTGCAAGAGTCAAGACTATTCACGATCGTTTTTCATCGTGCATCGCACGTGACCTTGGCGGGACGTACGTCAGGATGGATGGTGAGTAAGGTACTTTAGTATAGTATACTAAGGTACTTTACTCACCATCGTGCGGGACGTATGTCAGACACGATGGTGAGTAAGGTATCTAAGGTACTTACGTCCAGCACCGCGGCCTTGGCGGAATGTACGTCAGGCACGATGGTGAGTAAGGTACTTAAGTTTATGGTTTTACCCATCATATTTCTGTTGTCTTCAGTTGAACAAGTTTATTGAGCGTTGACAACACTATTTTCCTGGGCAACGGTAGGCAAGATGATTTATAAACAAAAAATGAGCTTACAAAATGCCAATTATTGTATTGAATTTTAAATAAAACTTAAGTCGTTTACAATTAAACTGTAGTGCGTTCTAGTTAAAATAATATTCAATATAATTAACCCGCTCAAAGATGGCATCGATGCGAGACCAAAAAATCGAGCAGCAAGTTAGTTACAATTTAATTTATATTTTGTGAAATATAAATTTTCAGTGGTGTGGTGGTTTTCCTTTCAGTCAATATTACTTTAATGTAATTAAAATTTGGTGGCCCGTTCATTTTTAGCGCCAGTTGATGGAACAAAAAATGAAACAAAAACGCCAGAATTCTGGTATGGTCCAAGCTAACGACCTAAGAGTAGGATCAGCAAAACGTCCAATATCAGGCAGCCGATCTCGAGAGCTTCATGGTAAGTAAAGCACAATATGTCATTCTTATTAATTGGATTTGGTCAGTGTTTAGTTAACTATTGCATGGATTTTTATGTATATTTTCGTTATGCGCATTTTTTTTTCATTTTATGACAGGCTACGATGGTCCGATGCAATATCTTATGTCGCCCGTCAATCCGGACCAAGTAATACCCCTACAAACAAATAGAATATCAACTTATGATGGTAAGTAGAAGCTGCTATGCTTATATTTATTTCTTTAAATCATCCTGCTTCACTGTCTATATGCGCCTTCTCTGTCTATAAGTAAGCATGTGAGATATGTGTGCTTACAACATTTATAATTATAAGACCATATAGCCAAATTAAATCAAGGAATACATTCTTTATTTATTATAGCAACTACAAAGCCGCTAAACTACAAATGAATTATGGATCATGTAGTCAGAAATATTAAATAAAATACTATCTGCAGAATTATTTTCTATCTGACCAACATTGTTATTATAATAATAACTTCAGATGACTCGCACACAACTGTCTGATCCCAAATTGAAAAAGGGCAATAAATATTTAGTTTATTCCGTAACTATTCTCATAAGTATCTCATATTTTAATTTAGCAAATAAAATATTAGCCTAAAAGAATTGTGTAATTTCAAAGACTGCATTTTTTTTAAAAGAAAGCTAGCAATGTGGGTCACTCATTACTAGTATTCTTGTTAACCCCTCCAGCTAAGCTAAATGCTTGTGTTAGGAGTGGGTTCACGACGGTAGAGTATTGGGTGTGTTCGAACCCGCAACCACTTGATCGTAAGTCCGACGCCTTACCCATTACGCTACCGCCGCTTAACAACATATGATAGTATCTCAAGTAAAATATTGACATAGTTTTGATTAACAGAATGGTTTTTATTTAATATGACTCAAGCATTGAATGGATGAGGCATAGTTATTGTACAAAAACATTTATTATTCATTCATAAATTCTACCTAACAAGATTTTACCACAAGTACTATTGAATAGGTGAAGACATTTGCTTTATACACTAATTTTTATGATGAAATTGAAACATAATAACATGTTATGTTTAGGCCAAAGCATCCTATGGTTGGGAAAACAATTTGGCAAGGTAAAACTTTTATTGAAAAAGCCTCATTGAAAAAACCAGTTTCGACACAATTAAATTTAATTTACTACTAAAACTTCCTATCAGCCTTATTTCATTGCTTGCCAGAATTTGATTGTGAAAGAAAGAAAGTTTGTATAACTACAGCATGAAAATCTTTTTTTAGAAATTGCCTTTTGAGCATTATGCAAGGACGCCTTAGTCATACAGTAATCAACATGACTCATACAGCTAGTCCTCTTGAATACTTCAATGTGCGTTTTTCAGAAATTTTGCATATCACATAATGGGAAGTCCACTTAAAAAAAATCATTTTCATTTAATTGTGATTAAATGCGATTGATAATTAATATAAATTTTAATAAAAGTATATTCATATCAAAATTCCCAACAAAACTGATTTAAAACTGATGTTCGCATTAGAGAATTCCCATACGTCACAAAGTATACAAAGTCTTTTTTAATTAAAATATAATACATTTCGAAGATTACCTTTGTTATATCAATATAAACATAATTAACTTCTCAATAAAATATAAACACTATCATTACCCTCAGACATGTAAGTGCTATTATATAATTACTATCATATGCTACAATTTGGTACTTAACACTGCAAAATAATACAATTTCTATGGCGCTAAAGAAATATACAATAAATATATAAATAGTAAATTTAAACACATTTTACCTTCATAATCATTTAACAAAATGGTCTTTATTATGTTTGATATTTACTCCTAATTACTTATTCTTAAATGACAGATTTATTAAGACACGTGACGTAAGAGGAATTTAAAGTCACGTCTAGGATATTAGGTATGGTCTACAAAGTACTGCCGACTAGTGCCTTTAATTTAAATCAACTATGATAATACAGTAACCAAATAAACTTTAAAATATCACTGCTCACCACCAAGACAATAACAAATTTTTTACAAATAAAATATATTTTTTTTTGTAAACAAACATCTTTAATTTAGAATCCATAATATTTCACACATTTCATGGTAGTCTATGCCTCAGAATTCCATTACGACACTTTCCCGTTCCACTAATACAACACATGACGTAGTGGATGTGACGTATTTGGTTAATTTAATTTTAAACTGTAACAGTAAATAAATTGATGTAAATATGCCAAGTAATAAAAGGTAATCTAAATTAAGATAGGTTCATGTATTTAACTTTATAAACAGAAAGTTAAAACATTAATATTTACCTTGAATAAAACCTGTAGATGGAATAAAAATTTGATCACGGCGTGACGTGAACACTTTTCACATTAATATTTTTCAAACTAAGCTACTAAAATGAAATGGCGATTGTCAATACCAAAGAAAATTTTATGAGAATTCAAATAAACTATTTGTTTTAAATGGGTTATTATTACTGGTCTTAAAATAGCGTAACGTAGTCGGAATTTCCACCATACGTGATTTCGTAGGACAACATGAAATGTATATTTTATTGATTATCCGTCCGTTGCTTGCCTATTTTAGAGTGGAAAATAAGAACTTATGTACGAATCTTTAAGGTTAATTTTCGAACGTCGCCCAAAAAAAAGAAGAAAGATATCTATAATTTTTACCAAACTCAGCAAGCAGGTTGTGGCTACACGAAAAAATCGCATAGCATATTGCCTTATTTTAGCAATAATTAATATATTAAGCTATTTCCATAAGTTTTAAATATTACAGTTATTAGGATAACAGCTATTTTGTAAGAAACAAAAGTACAACTCGGGAACAAAAATAATCTCTGAATAAATAACTATGAAAGTCACGGGACACGTCAAATCTACGTAGGCGCTTTTTTTTCTGGAAAATGCCCCAATATCAATTACCAAATAGGTATAATAGCGATCCTGCGAACAAGGTTTTGCGCTATTAGTTACAAGTAAATTTTAATCACATTTGGGGTGTATTTTTATTGCACTTTGGTTGAGCACATTATGTGACCCAAATTAATTATTAATTAACTTTTGCATATTCATTCAATAAAATGGGGTTTTCTTTGATAATTAGAAGCATAAATAGATACTTCCAAATGGTTTCAATTAGTTAGCATTTGAGGCTGTTTGGATCTCGCGCCTTTACGATTGGTGACGGTTTCGTCAGCTCTGGCGACACCAGCGCGGCCCCTGATTGGCTGTCGCCAACGCGGCTAAAACAAAATGGACATCGCATTCTTTTCTGATTTTGAAAAATGCTCTCGGCTCTCGTTCGGCAAATGTTCAACACGTAATTTTTTGGTGCTTTGATGAACAATTGTGTAATATAAGTGAAGCCGCAAGAACCCTTTAAACATCGCCCTGCAGGGACTTCGGACATTGTTCGATATCTGGTTGGTGTAATTGCTACACGGCTGACTGAGGACAGGTGTGCTGGAAGGCGTACCCGAGCTGATCTCCAGGTTAGTGGGACCAATAGTTTTCGGTGCTACGTTTGAAACCATTTGTTTACTCAGTTTCTACAGAGTGGGTTTAATGGGAATATAAATATATTCTAAAGAAAAACATAAGTAAGTTCCCGCGTGTTGTCGGCTATTTACACGCCGCTTCACCATAGTTATGGTCCTTCAGATCCTGGATTATGTACTAGCATATCATACATTCAATTAAATACAGTTTTTAAGCAATATTTTTAAATAAAATACTTGGATGTTCGCAGAATAACGAAACTAAAGTTTTCTCGAAGTACCTACTTATTTTTACTTCAGTTAAAATATCCATCGAAAAATAATATTTAACATTTTTCTTTATATTTATCAGGAATTATCAATTTAAAATGTCTAAAGACAGCATAATGGAGGATGCAGAAGATGCAATTCATCCTAAGTTCGTCCTTCTGACGGCAAAAAAAGAACGAATTTTTTCTCGTATGAATGAGTTATATAAGCTTAGCATAAACATTTCTAATTTTGCATCGAGAAGCAACGAAAATTTCATGATTAAGTCCGAATTAATCGATCAAATGCGTAGTCAATTTGAAAATATTTTAGATGAGTTAAATGACCTCGAGTTATCTCAAGATTCATCATTTAAACCAGATTTTAGACCATTGGATGCATTTGATGATCTATATCTTACAGTAAAACGCACCCGAAATAATGTTATTCAGGCTTTGTTACCTGATAAATCATCACATAATTATTCGTACTCATGTAGTGTTTCTAGTAGAATTAAATTGCCCCCTATAGAACTGCCCAGCTTTGACGGCCACACCGAAAACTGGCCTAAGTTTTATGAAAGTTTTAAATCTAACATTCATAACAACACTCAGTTGACTGACTCGCAGCGCGTGCAGTATTTGGTGGGCAAACTGACACGCGACGCTCTCAAAGTCACGGCAGGTATTGTGCCTTCAGGCGATACGTATGAAATAATCTGGGATAGCTTGGTTAAAAGGTTTCAGGATAAACGTGCATTGGGCACGCATTATCTAAATAATATTTTAGAGTCTAAAGGTTGTACAAACACAGCTGACAGTCTTGATACATTTATAGGTATGTATGCCTCATCTGTCGCTGCATTAAAACAGTTAGGTATTGAAGACTTGTCCGATTTTATATTGTTTCATTGTGCATTTAGAAAAATTGATTTTCATACAACTCAAGCGTTCGAATTATCCGTTCGTAATAAAGAAATTCCGTCATACAGTGATTTAGTATCATTCGTACAAGACCGAGTTAAAATATTGCAGCGTTCAAATAATAATAACTCGACGCGCTCGACGCGGGTATCGAACAGTGGCGCGAGCGCGGCTGCATGTAAGCCGTCCGCTTGTCATTCAGCTCGTCCGCATACTTATAAGTCGTTTGTAGCGAGTAATGGTAATGTACCTTCTGCTTTGCTGCCGGCGCGATCGTGCGATTTTTGTAAACAGACTGATCATTTAATTAATGCTTGTTCTCAGTTTAAAAACTTTAATACTCCGTACGCGAGATTTGAATTTATTAAATCAAAACACGGATGTGTGAATTGCTTAAGTGCGTCGCACACTGTTACGTCTTGTAAATCGACTCATGTTTGCAATGTGTGCAAGAAAAAACATCACACTTTCTTACATTTCGATAATAAAGATCATAAAGTTATTAGATCGAAGGGGGGGACCGGTGAGGGGTCAATGACACCGCATATGGTTCGGTCCTCTTCATGCGCTTCGCAAGGCCATTCGGAAGTAAACACAAATACACGTGTCGCGAAAAGTTGCTTAGCGGACAATAGCGCATCTTTTACGCCTAACCCCTGTAGTGATAAGTCTTATCATAACGTTGATGTTAACCCTACAAATGCTACGTTGTCATTAAGTACCGAAGTGACACCGACCGCGTCAATTTTACTGTCAACCGCGCAAGTTTACGCGAAATGTCAGAATGGCAATAAGAAGATAATACGATGCCTTGTAGATAACGGCTCACAAAATAATTTAATAACCGTCGATTGTTGCAAGGCGCTTAATTTAGTCATAATTCCTTTGAGTAATTCTTTTGTCAAAGGAATCGGGTCCGCTTCTCAGCCGATATTAGGCTACGTTAATGTGGACATTGAGTCCCGTGTATACTCTCATAATAAATACACAATACGTGCACTGGTCGTTGAGTGTATTACGGATCAGTTGCCTACGCATTATATAACCAAAGGTGACGTAGGCTATTTAGAGGAATTGCCGCTTGCTGATTTAACTTGGAATATTCCCGGTAATGTAGATGTCGTATTAGGTGCGCAACTTTTTCCATATATTTATTTAGGTAACAAAGTGGAGTCAGGCACTGATGCACCTCCCGCTTTACTGACCGCGTTCGGGTTTGTGCTCATGGGTGATTACCCTAATAATAACATTTCTAATAAATCTTCTTCGTCGTTTTCCGCACTAGCTTTGAATGATTTGGTTCAGAAGTTTTGGCAACTGGAAGAAATACCGAACATGCAATTTTTAAGTCCAGAAGAGACTGAATGCGAAAACTTGTTCGCGTCATCTGTGTCTCGAACTGATGATGGTAGATATTCGGTCGCCTTACCTTTTTCTAAGAACCCGAGTGAACTGGGTAACTCTCGCACTGCTGCACATCGTCGTTTTATGGCTTTAGAACGTAAATTCAAACAATCACCTGAGTTAAAAGAAAAATATAACAGCGTCATTAATGAGTATATTGACAAGGGTTACTTGTCCGAAGTCATCGAGTCCGATATTTCTGATGAGGGATATTACATTCCGCATCACGCCGTGACCCGGCCGGATAAACCAATGCCGCGGATCGTACTCGACGCTAGTGCTGCAACTCATACAGGGTTGTCACTTAACAACATCTTACATACCGGCCCAAACTTACAGGCAGATTTATTTCTACTTTTACTTGATTTTCGACTTTTTCCGGTCGCTGTGACCGCTGATATAAAACAAATGTACTTACAGATTGAAGTTCCTAGTGAACATCGTAAATATTTAAGAATTTTATATAGGTTTAGTAATAATGAACTTATACGAACCTTTCAATTTAATCGAGTCCCGTTTGGACTCAAGTCTAGCCCATACCTGGCAATGCGGACAGTGCGTCAGTTAGCGCAGGACATGAGGCCTCATTTCCCGGAGGCTGCCAAAGTGGCAGAGTCTAGGCTGTATATGGACGACATGGTTCATTCTATTGTAGATGAAGCCAGCGCTGTTCGTCTTTCACGAGAATTGATCTCTTTGTTTAAGTCTGGTGCCTTTGATTTGGTGAAATGGACAAGTAATTCTAAAGTTTTACTTGAAAACTTACCAGGCTCGCATTGTAGTGCGGTGGATTTCTGTGTAGATTCTTCTAACAATACCTCTAAGGTGTTAGGTCTCTCATGGGAACCAGTTGGTGACAGATTCTTCTTCACGACTTATAATTTTGTAGAGAAGTGTACTAAACGTAACATACTATCGATAGTGGCGCGATTATTTGATGTCCTCGGCTTGGTAGCCCCCCTTATTTTATATGCTAAGTTACTCATCAAGGAACTGTGGCTGTGTAATATTGGATGGGATGACACTCCTCCAGAAAGTGTTGTTCAAAGGTTCATAGCGTTCACACAGGAGTTGCCGTTGATTTCTTCTTTAAGGATTCCTCGCCATGTTGGTCCCTCGCGCGACAGCACCGTGTTGATCGTTGCCTTCTGTGACGCTAGCATGAGTGGTTATGGTTGTGTCATATACCTACATACTACTGATTCGGCTGGGAACATCACATTGAGGCTGTTGTGTGCTAAATCAAAGGTGTCCCCCACTAAGGTGACCACACTTGCTCGTTTGGAACTCTGTGCCGCGGTCTTGATGTCCAAATTGATACGAACTGTTCGTGAAACTTATAATGAGCGTCTGCCTATTGCTGGTATATATGCATTTTCGGATTCAACCATCGCTCTTTCATGGATTCATTCCTCCCCGCACCGGTGGTCTGTTTTTGTCAGCAACCGTGTTGCTCAGTGTCAGGAAAATTTAAATTCTGAACACTTTTATCATGTCGCCGGAATTGAAAACCCGAGTGATTGCCTTTCGCGTGGTATGTTATCCTCACAGCTCGTTTCACATGACTTGTGGTGGTACGGTCCTGCGTGGTTGCGTCTTGCTCAGGAATGCTGGCCAATCAGGGCGTTCACTCCTACTAATGGCAAAGAACTCCCAGAACATAAAGCTCAAATTTTGACTGTGACCTCACATATTGAGTCACCTTTGTTATGCGACTTAGCTCTTCGTATCTCTTCATGGGAGAAACTCTTGCGCGTTATTGTTTTTATTCTTCGTTTTATTCGTCGTAAGGATGACGAGAAGTTGAAATCCATTGAGGGTTTATTAATTGCAGAACGTGTTATGGTTCGTACAGTACAATCTGTGCATTTCGCACAGGAAATAAATCTCATCAAATCAGGTAAATTACCTTCAAAGAAATTACAGAGTTTGTCGGTTTTCCTCGATGAAGAGGGCATACTGAGAATTGGTGGAAGACTTTCGAAGTCAGATCTTCCCTTTGATGCTAAGCATCCTGTACTTCTCCCTAAACATAACCATGTTGTAAATTTAATTATTAAGCATTTTCATATTGTGAATTGCCACACTGGACCGGGACTTCTCATGTCTATTTTGAGACAGCGATTTTGGATATTGGATGCCAGATCAGTTGTCAGGTCTCAGGTTAGGAAATGCAACACCTGCTTTAGAGTGAAACCATCGCATCCAACCCCCAAAATGGCTGATTTACCAGCGTATCGGGTGGCTGAAGCGAAGGCGTTCGTTCATACCGGAGTTGATTATGCCGGTCCAATTAATATAACATTAACTCGTCGGAGAGGTCAGCGCTCACAAAAGGCGTACATTTGTTTGTTTATATGCCTAGTTACAAAGGCAGTTCATGTTGAGTTGGTCTCAGAATTGACTTCTGATGCTTTTTTGGCCGCGTTCAAGAGATTTATATCCCGCCGCGGACCAGTAGCTTGTTTATACTCTGATAATGGCACTAATTTCGTGGGTGCTAAGGCTCAATTAGATGATATATTTCAATTCCTTATAGATTCTGAATTTCAACCGGTTTTAAAACGAGAGCTTAGTACTCGGCGTATCCAGTGGAAGATGCTGCCACCTAGGTCCCCCCATTTTGGTGGGATGTGGGAAGGGAATTTAAAAAGCTTAAAAACTCACCTTTATCGCGTGATAGGTAGTCAACTTCTCACGTATGAGGAGTTGCAAACCGTATTAGTGCAAATAGAGTGCATCATGAACTCTCGACCACTCACCGTGGTATCGTCTGACCCTTCACCGGAAGTTCTAACTCCCGCACATTTTTTAATGTCGACCCCGTTGCAGTACTTGCCTGCCGTGGATTTGTCTGATGCGCGTATCAACCCTGTTAAACGTAAAGAGCTGCTTGATAGCATGGTGCAGTCTTTCTGGAAGAAATGGCGACTGGAATACCTGCACACGCTGCAAGTTAGGCAGAAGTGGACTGCCCCAGATCGTCCTATTGAAATTGGAACAGTCGTACTTGTAGGACAGGATAATTGTCCACCGTTAGAATGGCCGTTAGGTGTAATCATTGAAACGCATCCAGGGTCTGATAAAGTTGTACGTGTCGTGACGGTGAAAACCAATTGTGGGATTTACAAACGGCCGGTTGTAAAGGTATATCCTATTCCGACACAATAATTAATTAAAGATTAAAATATATAAACAAAACTTAAATATACTACCTACCTACCTTTATATAATACCTTAAACTCTGTAATATGTATATATGTATAATATTCCTAATGAGAGAGTTGTTCTTTTTTTTAAACAAATAAAAACGAAATTATATTTAGATAGCATAAACTTAAATATTATAAAATAAAATACATGTTTTCTTTTGAAAGTTCTGCGAACTTCCAAGGCGGGCAGCATGGTTGAGCACATTATGTGACCCAAATTAATTATTAATTAACTTTTGCATATTCATTCAATAAAATGGGGTTTTCTTTGATAATTAGAAGCATAAATAGATACTTCCAAATGGTTTCAATTAGTTAGCATTTGAGGCTGTTTGGATCTCGCGCCTTTACGATTGGTGACGGTTTCGTCAGCTCTGGCGACACCAGCGCGGCCCCTGATTGGCTGTCGCCAACGCGGCTAAAACAAAATGGACATCGCATTCTTTTCTGATTTTGAAAAATGCTCTCGGCTCTCGTTCGGCAAATGTTCAACACGTAATTTTTTGGTGCTTTGATGAACAATTGTGTAATATAAGTGAAGCCGCAAGAACCCTTTAAACATCGCCCTGCAGGGACTTCGGACATTGTTCGATATCTGGTTGGTGTAATTGCTACACGGCTGACTGAGGACAGGTGTGCTGGAAGGCGTACCCGAGCTGATCTCCAGGTTAGTGGGACCAATAGTTTTCGGTGCTACGTTTGAAACCATTTGTTTACTCAGTTTCTACAGAGTGGGTTTAATGGGAATATAAATATATTCTAAAGAAAAACATAAGTAAGTTCCCGCGTGTTGTCGGCTATTTACACGCCGCTTCACCACACTTAAATTATTATTTTCCTAATAATTGCGTTTCATCTACCATCAAGTGATATTGGATCAAATAAGCTATTTTCAAAGAATATAGACTAAAAAAGTGAGAGCGTAATGAGATTTTTGGTGTAAATTAAATCAGAATTAACCCAACTACCGAGGTACCCATCCCCGTTCTACAAAAACTTAACAAGACGTAAAAAATTAAATATTTTGATTTGGTTTGAATACCCTAAAATCGATAGTCGAATATATCGATTACTGTGAATTCAGTTGGTCAGTATTCAGGTCCAAACACATCAATTTTGGTAGTGCTGCCAGCGTTTATAGGCACTAATAACCATCTCATGGGTATCAGGCCACTTTCCACTTTATAGTAACCACCAAAATTATATCCTACTAATATTATAAACGTGAAAGTTTGTGAGTATGTGATGTATGGACGTTTGTTACTCTTTCACGCAAAACCTACTGAACCGATTACGATGAAACTTGTTATGTAGATATCTAGATACCTGGATTAACACATAGAATACTTTTATTTCGATATTCCCACGGCATCGGGACTTACACGGGTGAAACCGCGGGGTGCAGCTAGTATTATAGATAATACAAAATTAAACTACCAAAGATATATTGTTTCAAATGAAAATAATAACGTAAGTAGAGCCTCCATCGCAAAATCCGTCGAGAACTATACGAGTATTCAGACACGTCTAAAGAAATCCAAGTAGATTTATTTAATGGAGGGGTAGCGGGTTGGGCTGACCGTTACCCCAGCAGAAGGGGGATGGGGGGGGGTAGGGCCGTGTGGTTTTAGTCGTGTGTATTTATATCGAATCAACAGCCTAAAAAATAAGTTTCAAGCTTCTAGCTCTAAATACTTTCATACAACTTTTTATCCCAGCCTTTCAACCCCTTACACCCCTTTTTTTCGCATTAAAAAGTAGCCTATGTCCTTTCTCAGGCTCTAGACTATCAGTGTACCAAATTTCATTTAAATCGGTTCAGTAGTTTAGGCGTGAAAGGCCGACAGACAGACAGACAGAGTTGCTTTCGCATTTATAATATTAGTAAGGATTACTAACTTTCCCCGCAGTTTCACCCGCGTTTATGGTCACTGCGCCGCTCCTAAGAGTAATAGCGTGATATTACGTAGCCATAACCTTCCTCAATTAATTTTTTATCGAATACTAAAATAGTTTTTTTGTATCCAACTGGTAGTTCCAGAAATGATCGCGTTTAAACAATCAAAAAAACTCTTTAGCTTTATAATATGAGTATACATTACTAGCTGACCAGCGCAACTTCGTCTGCGTTTGTAAATTTGCCCCGTTTTTACAACATTATTCATTGATTCTCCGGTCCTATTGGTCGTAGCGTTATGTTATATATCCTATAACCTTCCTCGATAAATGGACTATCCAACACAAAAATAATTTTTCAATTCGAACCAGTAGTTGCTGAGATTAGCGCGTTCAACCAGACAAACTCTTCAGCTGTATATTATTAGTTTATGTTAGCTTCGTATACCAAATTTGTGTTGATAATAATCGACAGTCATGTTTTTGGGCCGGCATTGCAAAAATATTCTGCCACCAGGCCAGCCTGTACAATGGTTTGTAAAGTAATAACTCCATTGTATGTGTAAAATCAATGCGATGTCATGGGTAAAATACAGTAATCAATAATTCGACAGGAAACAAAACATAATACAAGATATTTTATCGTATGCTTTTCCTGTGTTATATGATCGGAATAAATGTATGTGTATAAAGTAAATAAATGTTAGTAAGTAAAACGTGAGAAGAGGTACACGCACTTATCAAATTGGACTTTTATAATCTTGTTATAAATAAGATTGTTTGTCTTGAAGTCGAGACGCCTGCTTATCGGTTTTTTATAAGATTCATTTTGGTAAGTTGTGCGAAAGCTCTCTTCGAATTAATTGAACCCTCACCATTTCTTTATCGGACAAAACGTCGAACTAAAAGCTCCTTTTTGGTTCGAGTCGCCAAGGTGTAGAACGAGCACAGGTTTTATATTATTGTCATTTTATTTCTAAGGCAAGATTGGGAGAGAAAATAAAATAAATTACACATACACAACGTTGTAGCTGCCTGCGTCTATTTTTCCAGCCAATTATAATCCTATAACGTTCAACTGTAAAGTGAATAGGATTCTCTTGGATAGGCGTGTACCATCTTCGTCTTCATCGTCACTTTCCATCAGGTGAGTTGGAAGACATACGCCTATTCCATTTCTTAATTTAAAAAAAAAGGGCAGTCATGGGACTGCCGACAGAAGTGCAAACTTAAACGATACGACGAACTTAAAGCGTCACATTACTCTCCTACTCACTCAGTCACTCACCCATTCGCCCACTCGCCCACTCACCCACTCGCCCACTCGCCCACTCTGCCCACGCTGCCCACTCTGCCCTCTCTGCCCTTTCTGCCCACTGCCCACTCCGCCCACTATTCCCACTCTCCCTTCCTAGATTCCCTCCCTACCTCCATCTCTCTCTCGAGAGAGAGTGGAGATCACAGGGAGTGAGACATCACTCACTCACTCACTCCCTCCCTCCCTCCCTCCCTCCCTCTCCATGCCTCTCTGACGCTGTACATGTAAGAAACTCACCTCCGTCTTAAGAATTTTCGATCTCGCCATAAAAATATTTTTTTTTTAAATATACTACACTCGGACGCATTTTCTATACATTTTCGATCAGGGTCCACGTGATCCTGAATTCTGACGAAAGTTTAAACATTTTTTACCAATTTCAAAAAGTGCCCAAGCCGCGAAAGAAGTTTTCACTTAAAAAAAATAGAAAAAAATTGTTGCGTAGAGTCGAATAAAAGGTTGTGAAGCAAAGTTGCAGGTACTATAAAAAAATGTCCTCCCCTATGAGCATTGATGTTTTCAAGTGATTAATTGAAAGGATAAACTCTGAATTGCCTTAAATCTAATATCGGTAGAAATGGATTTACTTTACTAAGCTATTGAAATATTGCATACTGTAATGACAGAATGTTCTTAAGTGGTCCATCGTTGAGATGATGATCTTGGATGTTGCTATCTTAGAAAAGACCTATAATTAATGTGGCAGTTTTTTAGTTTTAAAACAGTAGTGGCGTTTTTAGTACGTTCATGTAACTGCCGCCCCCACTGGACCATCTTTGTTGGTTAAACCGAACCATAATTTGCCTTTTGCTTGGGCTACATAGACCTACACGATTATGCCAGTTCTCTATCCTACAGGCCATAAATTGTTTAGAAACGTCAATGTGCGTTGGTTGAAGCATTGCGTGACCTACACGCCTACTAAGCTCATGGCTTATGCATACAAAACATAGTTAGAACTTAGAATATGAGAGCGCCTTAGTGACAAACTTTTTCTTAATGTTAAAATATATTAGGATGATGAGCTATTTGGCACAGCAGTCTAGCATTTGACTGCAATGTCTTGGGTCAATGGCAAATACATATTTATAGGCATGAATATGACTATTTAGAATAATAATAACTTCACACATCTCACACAAGGATGTCTGATCCCAAACTAGGCAGAGCCTGTACTATGGTTACCAGACTGCTGATAAACATACTTATATATTTCTAAATACATAAATATTATAGATAAATTACACCCAGACACAGAACAAATCGTCATGCTCATCACACCATTATTTGTCCTGGGTGGGAAATGAACCCACGACCTCTGGCTCAGCAGTCAGGGTCACTAACCACTAGACCAACAGGCAAGTCAAATGGATGTTTCTAAATATAACATTAAATAATTACAAAAATGATTCTAGTATTCTTGAATTTTTTTTTGCTTAAATTACCTACACCCTAATTAATTAACTACACCCAGTTATCACATTGTGATATGTTCCAGAATAGTATTATAACTATTTTGAATAAGTCGTATTGTTGCTACGGCGGAGGGACGGTAGTAATGTCCTTCTAATACAAAGGGAGGATCCTCCGACTAGGCGAGGCGATAATGCCTGGTCAACAATAATATGAACTTCTTTACAATAATTTCATATCTGTTTGTGAATCGACCCAAATCGAAGGCTCAACCTTCGCCCCCAATAAATTTGTTTTAAGAAAGTGTTTGCATCTTGTGAATTATTGGTTTTCGTCGTTTATTAACGAAGGATGCGGTAAAGTAAGTACGCTGTAAATAGGAGACTGTTTTCAAAGTGTGTATGAAAATAAAATAAAGTTATGAGCTACAACTTAATAATAAGAACAACGAAAACAGGACCGACCAGTTTAGGCATTCCATTTTACTACAAAAAAAGGCGTTATTCTAGGTTAGACACATTTTAATGGTATAATTTAAGTGGCAATGCATCTTTAAAAGGATGTGTTGCTGATTCTGGCTTATATTAACCGGATATTTTGATGGTGGAATGTTTTGACTCTTCACCCGATTATCAGGTACAACACTAGTATTTCAAGTTTCTAGTACCTACCAAATAGCGCCCAAACTTGTACGTTAATCACGGTGGATTACATTGACTCTAGCGGACCTGATTTTAGTTTACAGAAAGTTCCACACGATAATCGTGAAAAATCACTGTCAGAAAAATAAAAAATACATCAAATTATTTATTTTAAAAGAAGAGTGAAGTTTTTAATAATTATATCTTATATTAAAATTTGTGTTTACTATTTTGTATTTAAGATTAAGTACTTTGCTCGAGCTTTGCGACAGTTACATGTTCTGTAAATTAATATTGTAGTATAATGATCTCCTTATATTTACAGAACTAGGTAATCAGATCGAAGTATTAACAGTAGGCGAGGGGGATGGCAGCGGGGAAGAGGAGGAAGAAAGCGTGCCTGTATGTAGCGTGGGGCGCGACGCGAGCACTGATGACATTTGCGCGGACGCAGCTGTCGCACCTCTCCAAGCTCAGGCTAGGAAGGACTCACCTACACAGGAAAACGAGGTAGGGGATAACTGATAACATTAAAATGGAGCTATCTGAATCAACCCACATTGTAACGTATGCACTACTGTCTAAAAGTTCGCTTTTTAAAATTTGCGCGTGCTGATGACGCATGCGTTCGTACACGTACGCAGCTGTCGGTCGCAATCACGTTCGGTCTAGGAACGAGATTTCACAGATCTAATGAAAATTAGGAGCTGATAACATTGCAATAGAGGTTTTAGTAGGTTAGCCTGTCTGTTTTATTTTAATGATAATGTTGCGACATATCGAGAGCCAAGACAAGCTGAACTCAGTTAGTACTGATCCTGCATCGAATCGAGTGATCGTTTCCGAATAAAAGTTCTATCCCTGTTTACCAAGACTGGAGATCGCCTGGTGCTCGAATTTTGACCATGGTTTGCACTTGCACTGTCATTGTATAGGTAGTCCGGGTTTCCCCGGATTTGTCCTAGAGCAAAAAATTGCGATTTCACACGTGTATCCGGAGTTTTTTAGATTTTTGTCCGGCGTCGGTAATTTAAGTGATAGCAGGCCTATGTATAGGTATACTTACGTACCATGACAGGTCAACATATATATATATATATATTTTAAGCTGGACGCGTATAACTTGATATAGCCGTTTTCACGTAATTTTTAAATTCTGTACTTCTGCTAAATATAAACTAAGTATTCAAAATTTCAGGTTATTGTGTTCGCGAAAAAAGGTTCTTTAAAAAGGAGTACAAATAATTCTCTTTACGTAATAATATACATAATTTATAGATAAACAACTTCCCGACATAAACCCCCAGGCTTGATCAACTGGCTTGGTTTAGCTTAATCTATCACTTATTAAAACATGTGTAACCGTGAGGAATAAAATAAAAATGTTGTCAATCTTTCTCTCTTTTAGGAGAAATAGAAATGTTATGTTGTAAGCTGAACGGAATTAGATATTCCTAGAACAGAAAAGAAGTTAAAAAAATGTAAAGTAAACATGTGTGACTCTCAACAGTAGTTGTAAGTTTTTCGTTTTTCATGTTCACAGCTACTTGTTATGTTGACGATAACGATACATGGTAGGATAATAACTTTAGTAGTGCCAAATGAGGTTATTAGGTATTCGGTTTACAGCACCTAGAATGAGGATATTCCCAATTCGACGAATTTAGAATAATGTGTATGTAGGCGTAATTTTTGCCTGTCAATTATATTTTATTTATATTTAATTATATCAAAAAGTAGCCTATATGTTAATCCAGGTCTCCAGCTATCTATATACCAAGTTCCATTGCAATCAGTTTAGTAGTTTTTGCGTGAAAGAGTAACAAACATCCATACATCCTCACAAACTTTTACGTTTATATACAATATTAATAGGACTAGCAGCGAGCCGCGGTTTCACCCGCGTAAGTCCCGATCCCGTGAGAATATTGGGATAAAAAGTAGCCTATGTGTTAATCCAGGTCTCCAGCTGTCTACATACCAACTTTTATGGCAATCGGTTTAGTGGTTTTTGCGTGAAAGAGTAACAAATATCCATCCATCCAAACTTTCACATTTATAATATTAGTGGGATCTACTATACTATTAAATAAACATCAATTGTTTTGAATACGGTGCAACGTATAAAATTTCAAGTGTCAACACTAATGTACGAAAAGGACACGCCATACTATTTGCACTCACCTAAGAGCCAACTTTTCAAGCACATATTCCCTTATACTTGCATATTTGTAATTACACATCATGAAAACAAATCGCTGGTTTGCGAGAATAGCGACGGAACTAAACATTATTGATTTTAGAGAATGGCAATGGTTTGTGATTGCCGCTAGAGTATTTTGTTCTAAATATATAATGAACTTGTCGGTTTCTAACGAACGTTAGCACGAAATCGGCGTTGCATCTTTGATCACCATAAAATATCAAAGATTTATAATCGTTTGGCATAGGTACTTAGTTCAATTCGACTGAATTTTGAATGACGTCGATATTCTCGCAAACCAGCGAAATGACAATATAAACGACAATGTGAAGTACCCCTAAAGCTGACCCACTTTTCCCGATTTCCGTCGTTCTAAACGAGTTCTATTCTTTTTGGGAAGTGTGGATGAGGTCATATTAAGCAAGAATCGAACTCACCAATCATAGCTACAGACGTCATTCCTTTTTTAACCGACTTCAAATAAGGAGGAGGTTCTCAATTCGACTGTTTTTTTTTTATGTTTGTTACCTCAGAACTTTCGACTGGGTGAACCGATTTTGATGATTCTTTTTTAGTTGAAAGCTGGTGCCTCCCGTGTGGTCCCATTTCAATTTGGTCTTGTTCTGACAATGACATCCATGAGAAAACCATATATAAGTATTTTATGGAATAGTTTTTTTTTTGTTGAAGTCGGTTTTTTTTTGAAAGAATTATACTTTATCTATTTTTGTATTGACTGACTCTTGACTGACCTGTTGGTCTAGTGGTTAGTGATCCTGACTGATAGCCAGAGGTCGTAGGTTCGATTCCCACCCAGGACAAATGATTGTGTGATGAGCATGATCATTTGTTCTGTGTCTGGGTGTAATTTATCTATAACTAGCAACCCGCCCCGGCTTCGCACGGGTAGCAGAGACATCTTCAACAATCATCATCATATTTCAACCAATTTACACAAAACCTTAACAAATTATACACCTAAACCTTCCTCATGAATCGCTCTATCTATTGGTGAAACCCGCATGAAAATCCGTTCAGTAGTTTTTGAGTTTATCGCGAACAGACAGACAGACGCGGTGGGGGACTTTGTTTTATAATATGTAGTGATATGTATGTATTTAGAAATATATGTAGTATGTTTATCAGCAGTCTGGTGACCATAGTACAGGCTGTGCCTAGTTTGGGATCAGACGGCCGTGTGTGAGATGTGTGAAGTTATTATTAATATTATTTTTGTATTAAACAGAGTACTGAAATAGAAGGTTCAGTGGAAGGTGCAGTTGAAACTTTCGTGGTGACGCCAGCAAAACACGGCACGTTGTATAAGTGTCGGATAGCACGCGATCGGAAGGGCATGGACCGTGGCCTCTACCCTACCTACTTCCTACACCTAGAGAAGGACTACGGAAAGAAAGTATTCTTATTAGCTGGTAAGTAAATATTTCTTTTTTTTTTAATTGTCATCATTTTTAATACAAATAAATAAAATTGAAGTATCTGTTTGTAATGGCAAAATTTTAAGCTTTAATTGGCTTTTTTAAGCTCATACATTTATTTGCACGATACATGTCTAAAAAACAATTTTGAAAATTTTCGTCTGTCTGTCTGTTTGTTGCGGCTAATCACCGGAACGGGTAGGCCGATTTTCCACGGGACTTTCACAGGCAGATAGCTGGTGTTATAAGGAGTAACTCAGGCTTCTTTTATTTTGGAAAAAGAATTAGGGTTCCGCGCAAAATATTTAAAAACGAACTCGCGGGAAGAATCCCCCCCCCCTCCCCTGTGACCAAGCTTGGTATTTTGACGACCACCTACTCCTTCGGAACGGATCAGAACTTCCACGTAGTTGGGTACGTCCCTAGCCATAGACGCATCCGACCGCTTCTTAGCCGAAACCAACTCTTATTAAAATTAATGAGATACATAGGTACATACCGACCACACGAAGTAACACTATACGCTTTCTAAAATGGAAAATTCCAATGAAAACTCGGACGTTTCGTGTACATAAAATGTAATTGCTGTTGGTTTAACTTATGTAAGGGTACTTTCAAATATTTATTTAAAGGTCGCGCTAGTGTAATACAAACAAGTGATTATGCTTAGCAGTTAAGGGAGGCAGTTGTAGTATTAAATAGTAATTATAGTTTATTAACCTTGCCGACCAAGTGCTGTTTTCAGTCTACGGTGGCCAATAATTGTTGCGATTACGATCTAGCTGAATACGTTAGCTACTAGTCTGACCACGTTTTTAAAACAAGCGCGTACCCATTTTTTAACCCTTTTAAAGAAATGAAAAACTAGGAATTTTGGGCTATAGTTAATTCGCATTAGATTTATGGACGAATGGGTACAGATGGACTAAAATTCTTTTCACAAGCTTTTAACTTGCCATGTTAGTATTCGTCGGCACGAATCTTGGAAGCTAAATTAGAACCACTTCCCGATGTCTGATTGGGCTCAAATTTGGTGTATATGTGTATCATCGGTGACAATACAATAATATGGTACCATGGAGGTGTTCTGATGACGGAGCCGAGAGACGGCCATAGAAACTTCTTAACCAAACAAGACAAACCAATCGAGTTTGGACTCGATTGATTCGTCTTGAGGAGTACTTTTTTTTAAACATCAAATCTACATTAAAATAGAACTTAGTTTGTATAAAAGCTAATTTATTTGGGTTAATCTTTAAAGTGGTTATGTTTTTTTTTCTGCTGGGGAGTAGAGTTGCCAGGGCTTCGAAGGGGGAATTATTTACATGCACCCACTACCATATGTAACCACTTACTATCCAACGGGCCGTTTGCTTGTTTGGCAACTTATTGCAATAAAAGAAACCGGAGAAGTGTGAGTCTGACTCGCGGACCGAGGGTTCCGTAAGCAAACAAACTTACATGTAGATGTACGTCCACCTCGGAAATCGATCCTTCACGGTTTTGCCCGTTTTTTTGGAGAGACATAGTTAACTTTGCAGTTCTAAAAATACTCTCACATACATCGACAACAGACAAGAAAGTGATCCTATAAGGGTTCTTTTTTTCTTTTGAAGAACGGAACCCTAAAAATGCAGTAATTGGATCAATTTTCTAATATTTATAAATTTAATTCATAGAGCTAGAGGAACAATAATGTACCTACGTAATTGGTACAGTTTTACATATAGACGGTACTCCACTCTAGCTACTGACATTTCAAAATTACATTTAGTAATTTGCATTCTGCATTCTCAGTTCATTGAACTTATTGAGGTAAACAGGTTTAAAAATATACAGTACTAAACGGGCCTAGTATACGGTTGATAAACGTTACTAAGTTGATTCCTTGAACTCGTAACTGCACACGCACAGGTTCGTTGAATATCACTACATATTATAAAACAAAGTGCCACGCCGCGTCTGTCTGTCTGTTCGCGATAAACTGAAAAACTACTGAACGGGTTTTCACCAATAGACAGAGTGATTCATGAGAAAGGTTTAGGTGTACAATTTGGTAAAATTTTGTGTAAATTGATTGAAATATGATGATGATTGTTGAAGATGTCTCTGCTACCCGTGCGAAACCGGGGCGGGTTGCTAGTTAACTTATAAAAGATTATATCTACACATTCCTTATGAACAAACACGTTTTATGATTTTTTTAAACATTCTAAATTCCTGCTTTTATACTCCAATTGAACAATCTACTCCTTAGCACAGAATACTTAATAGTACAGGTACAGAAGTCATCAAGTCGAAGTCAAGTACATTTAAATAAATAGCTACTCTTGTTCCGACACAATAAAGTCGCAATTTAGGTCACACAGCGCTAATTACCTACAGTTATATTCACCTAGAAGTTGCCTCTCTTTCTATCGCGTAACTCTTATCTGTTCTGTCGACGCCGCGACGTTAGGGTTGTCTTTTTTAAATTTAATTAATCTGAATATTTAATTACCAGTAAATTATGTGCCTATTACTCTATTTTTGCGACCAAATAAACTTAAGCTAGGTACTAATAACTAAATAGTCTAGACGAATGACACGACTCAGCGCGTGAGTAAGCATTGAACTAACGTGCGGATCGGCCGGCGTGCGGCAGCCCACTGAGTTTTGACATGTTTAGTCGACCCGCAGTGTACTTGTCGCTTTATACCTACACTGTGGAGTGGACTTGGCTTGCTTCAGCCAAAAAAAAAATACCTACTACGTTAACCCATGACAATGGTTTTTCAGCACGCAAACGTAAAAAGTCAGCGACATCCAACTACCTGATATCAACAGACCCCACCGAGTTGACGAGGACAGCAGACAGTTTCGCCGGAAAACTTCGGTCAAATCTTCTGGGTACGGCGTTCACTGTGTACGACAACGGTAAAGCTTGGCGGAAACACGATCACGCACATACGAGACATGAGTTGGCAGCTGTAGTTTATGTAAGTTATCACCATACTGTATGCACAACTATAAGCTAATAATGCTTTCTAGATATCGTTCAGGCCCCAATACATAGTAGCAACCTTGGGCTTGAAAGAGTCGACCTTGTCCGATATAAATGGCCGTCATCACAGGTCGTTGGTTGGTTGGTTCATTGTTCAGCGTAGGTATTATAAAAGACTTACAATGAGGCCCTGTGTTTTAATTGAATTCATAAGAATGAGAAATATTGAAAATAGTCCACCTAATCTATTATCTCCGAATACATAATAACAAAAAATTCCAACCACCGAAGTCTTTAAGTGTTAAAACTCCACAATTTGCTAAAATCATACCAACAACATTAGATTCATAACTCGTCTAAGTTATGTTCATATTTAAGTCACACTTAAATCAGAAATGTGTTCTGATACTTTCTGATACATATTTTTCCGTTACTGTTCTTATTCGTAACAGTCTCAGTAAGACTGACAATCAATTTCCTGTAATTTATTATTCAGAGGGTGACGTCACTGAGTTTGTGACATCTTACTAAGAGATAACTTGCGGTTTGTGGGTTAAAAAAAAACCTTTTACGTGAATAATAATAATGTTTCATTGCTTCAATATATATATGTATACCTACTTAAACAGAACTGTATTTTTCACTATAGGGATGTTGCGGATGCAGAATTTTTAACATCTGCCGATGCGGATACGGAATATCCTTGATATACAATAACAAACGCGTCGGATCTTGTCACCGAAAACTTCGATCCTATTGGTCGACGAGCCGACTAGGAGCGACTGGCGTGTACCGTACCTTGTCGCGACTTGCACTACATCTGCATCCGCATTGATTATTGCTGATGGGGATAGGGATGCAGATGTCAAAAATCCCTGGTTTACTACTCTGAATTCACGTTGTTTTTGGAAAACTATTTCGACCGAATAAACCTGATTCAATGTACCTGGTGTGTGGTAGTATTTTGCACCTAAATTGCTTTGCTTGAGTAAAGAATTTCACACGGTGAAATAAAAACTAATTAAAACTCAGTATTTGGTTACAACTTGTACGCGGTACACTTCTAATATTTTAACATCAGGATATCTTAGAGATCACTATAACTCTTACAGCGATGGTTTATATTAATACTCTCAGTAGAATTTGAGTTAAAATCATTAAGTGATGCCCCATAAAGTAAGCCCCAACGCGTTTTGCACGGCTATTTGTTAAACGTGTATTTTATCTAAGTACATTGTTCAAAGGCTACAAAAAAAAAGGAGCTATTACGATTGTAGTGTATTAAGATTGTATAGGATATGTATGTAAAATAATCCGGTTGTCGCATGCTGACACGAATTTCGTAAAGCGTATTCATTACTCTTGAAATTCTTGCAGGATACCAACGTTCTTGGATTCAAAGGTCCAAGGAAAATGACAGTTATTCTACCAGGAATGACTCCAGATCGGCAACGAGTGACCATCGCGCCACAGGACGACAGCGAAACATTACTCGAGCGATGGAAAAGCCAGACCTTGGACGACATAGTAGTCCTACATAACAAGACGCCAGTTTGGAATGACGAGACTCAATCCTACGTCCTAAACTTCCATGGCAGAGTGACTCAGGCAAGTGTGAAAAACTTCCAAATTGTTCACGACTCTGAACCTGATTATGTGGTCATGCAGTTTGGACGCATATCTGAAGATGTGTTCACTATGGACTTTAGATATCCGTTGTGTGCGCTCCAAGCGTTCGGGATAGCTCTCAGTTCGTTTGATAGCAAACTTGCTTGCGAGTGAGTATTTACGCAGCTTTCGTCATTGTATTTATTTATATTTTAATCATGAGGCTACTGTTTACGAGTTTTTATTCCTATTGAAACTTCGTTTTCTTTAAACCCAGTAAGAACGAAATGAACTTTTTTATCAGTATTATAGAGGTTAAATTGAGTTAAATGAACATAGCGTCATGTTACTTACCGACTTCCAAAAATTGTTTGTGTTTTTGTGCATCTGAGTACAGCTGTACTTGTGCCTTGCTGCACTGACACCTAGTAGCTACTAGGTGTCAGTGCAGCAAGGCACATTGCTATAGGAAACTTTGAATGCACTTTAGCTGATACAAATTGGTCTAGAATATTCCTTATCAAAAAATTTGAATTAAAACTGGTTACATGTATAGTATATTTGGATAACTATACATTTTTTTTTTTAATCTTACCTCTGTTCGTCTTGAATTTTGCTTTGTTGTAGTCAATTTTAGAGGCTTAAAAATGATTTTGATTATAATTGGACAAAGTTTTTTAGCTAGGTTCACTTGTAGCCCCATGATGCTACTAAATATAAATTCAATTCGTTTTGAACTAAACGCACATAGTTGAGTTTTGGTGCTTATTGTGATGTAGGTTGTGTTTATTCGTGTTTCGCCATTCATCGACGGTGTTGATCGAATTGTAGCATAGTAGTGGCATATTGGACCTATACTAGGCTATGATTTCGAAGAAATATGATCATATTTAACATAAACCATAGAACGTGGAATGATAAACTGACAGGAGTTTAGGTACGCATTTGTTCTCTAATCGACAAGTAGGTAGGTACCTGAAGGTCCTGAGGTATCTAGGTTAAATGAATCTGACAGCTATATGTTATTTTTCTCTTGACGAGTAGAGTCATTGGCGACTCACAACTGTCAATGGTGTTAATTGTTTATGGGCGCTGGTAACCCCTTACTATTTTACGAGGCTTGTGCTATCACCTTGATTGATAATGATGTAAAAAAGCTTTTTTAACCGACTAAAAAAAGGAGGTGGTTTTAAATTTTTTTTTTTTTTGTATGTGAATGCGATTTTTTCGCCATTTGTGGACAAATTTCAATAACTCTTTTTATGTTTGAATTGGTTATACTCAAACTTGATTCTAAACACTCAACCTCCTGACTCTCTGTTTTAGTCCACTGCTGAACATAGTCATCTCCCAATATGATGAATTAATTCTACTTACCAGCAGAAAATCAATACTGCGCTATGAGCTGACTATTAAATTCAGAGATTACCACGCCGGACGGCCGCTGTTCAGCTGTTAAAGCAGCTAGCGCTAAATAGAAAACGGTTGCGTCTGTGACGTTTCTCAACGTCTTACAATATAAATAGGACTATGACAGCCATAGTCCTATCGGAAGGACTACCGATATTGATCACTATGAGCGAGAGCACTTTTTACACATCATTGTAGTGATCACGCACACATTCCATTGCGAGACCTTTATCTATTAGAGTATTAACATTCTATCGATATTGAAGTGTATTTGTTTACTATGAGAGTAGTGGTTTTTATTTAAATATACCGTTGAAGTAAACCTGTTGGTGTTGTGCTAGCTAACAGCTGTGGTAGTCGATCGGCTTCAATTCGAGAAAAGGTTTGTTGTGCCCTAGCTCCTAGTTTTTAACCCCATTTTAAAATTTTATTTATTCCATTAAAATGTGATCATATTTCTTGATTTTTTATTAAACGTTATTTACTGCGGTCCAAGGAAATTGAGGCATTTGTAAAAATCATGTAAGTTCCTTTGGTTTTATGATGTAAAGCAAAACTATTAGAAATTGTCAGAATTTATTTTGTACTTATTGGAATATTTTATGTATATTTACTGTAGATATAATTAGAATTGTGGATTTTATATTTTCTAACACGAGTTATGTGTTGCGCTTTGAGTGTGCGCTGAATATTACAACACATAATGTAGTGTCACTGTTTTATGTGGTGTATATAAGTCATAATTAAGAAGGAGTATGTAAGTTATTAGCATAGAATGGCCATTGAGCAATTTTCAATGATCAATTTTTTTTTTGGTCACAATCTGAAAGCAGCCGAATTCGATTCAATATTAAATATGCTCACTTTACTTAAATGTATGAAGATTTTAAAGCTACAGAGAATCATGATTTCCAACTGTAGATGTGTCCGTCAATATATATATATATATATATATATATATATATATATATATATATATATATATAAAATAATGCTTGAATAAATGAAAAAAAGAAGCGATGAAGCAAATGACAATTGTAATGCTAAAAATGTCATTTAAGAAGTCAGAATGCTACTACGTACCGCATTAATATTTATATCCGTATTATTTCTTAAAGGGTCTTTTAATACTTAATACTTCATGACGTAATTTTAAAGATTATGTTCACCGTAAGTTAAATTAAAATACATTACTTTTGAAGGCGACATCTTTAGACAATAGTTTTAACCAACAAGCCACAGGTGTAGCGCGTATGTCGCTCACCCACCGAAACAAATATTCTTACAAATTGTCTGACTCATCAAAATCAGAAGTGAATCTTGCACATCCTAATTGGGTAAGCGACAAAATTAATGCTAATAGTCACATGAAAATCGACAAGAATAATGTAAAATTTATATTACACCACTGATCACAATAAATTGCAAATCTGTATATCACCATTTTTTGAAGTGAAATCTTTAGGCACGTTTGTGCACTTTTGCTATGGGGAAAAAGCGCTGAACTCGTGACCGTCACGCTAATAACACATACACTAGAGGGCGCTAATCTAAACATTGAGTTCTGTCAGCTCCTTATTAATTAATGTCACCAACCTGCTAATGTGACGTTTTAAGTTCGTCGTTTCGTTTAAGTTTTTACTTCTGTCGGCAGTCCCATGACTGCCAATTTATTTTTATTCTATTCATTTATTAAACGCCACAATGTCACACGGTCCTATCTTCCATACTACTGATTCAAAGTTTCTTTCTTATTTGATGTATACATCTTGGACATAGTTTTTTCATTTGCTTTTACACTCCTACACACATATCCGCTTTGCCGGCAAAACCCGCACTCATGCAAGCTATTTTTATGTTTACTGATCTTACAGGTGAAGGTCTCACTTCAGTCAATCTACGTGTTTTGTTTCAGTGTTTCACATGATCGAAGATACTATTATACTTAATAAAACTTAAAAGTAAAGACTACAACTAAGTAAATTATTACATGGGTTTTCGAATTAAAATAATTATCTAGTAATTTGTCAGCGAATCAATACTGAATTGAGCATATCAAACACATCCCATTACATTCTAAATTTATAATATTGAGTATTTTATTATACATTTATAAAAATACACATGAATCATAACAGCACATTTGTGCAAACATTGTTTGAACTTAAGTACAGAAATTACTTAAGTACACTCATCGTGGGCAATGTGTGTGGTCACATTTTTCATCTACACATGCACACAGCCGGTGGTATATCTTCATTCAATTGGTTTCATAGTTCATATTAAAAATTGAAAATTGTCCATATCAATTCAGTAGGCGCCCTTGAACACACTAATTTCAAGCTGCGTATGTTAGGCGTTGTATGAATTTTCGCCATATCCGTACACTTTTACTGATTTCCATCATATAATTAGAATCACCTCACTCTTAATATTTTTTACTACTAAACTAGAAAATAAGCTTAATTTCTAGCTTAGCAGTAAAAAAGTTTATCAGATACAAAATTGTTAATAGACTCCGTTTCCAAGCTTGTAAACGGGGTCGTATTAACAATGTTGTCTCTTCATCAAAAAAATACTATTCTACCATCTATTCAGAAATAATTTTCTCAAAAATATTAGATTGACATAATCTTTTTTGTAATATTAAATTACTGCCATGAAACATTGTGAAAACCAATTATATGTACAAACTATTAATAAGCATCACATAGACTAAATATTGTTTCCTAGTCATTATAGGTTTTAGTTTTATTTAATTTAGCACTGTACCATAGTATTTAGTTTATATTTAAAGAGCACAAACTATGTTAAGAATTGCGCTTTTGGCATTTAATTATATATATTTGGTGTCATAGTATTAATAAAACGCTGGAATTGTAACAAATAATTGTTTCGTACACAATTTAATATATTAAGCTTGTAAACATTGTATTGATGGTAATGCCAAAAAAATGCTGGAATGTTTAAAACATGTGGCGTAAAACATATATTTTTTCGTGTCTGTGGTTGTATCAATGATATTATACATTAGAAATGTAATTACTTTAAACGTGGGCATATAATAAGCCTCTGGTTAATACAGGCGTGGGTGTACGTGATGTATGTAATTACTGCTATAATCTTATTAAGTAAAGCAAAAGATGAGGTAAGAGCGATAGTGAAAGAGATAGATATAGTAGTAATTATTATCCAGGACACATTCGAGTTCCCTTCACTAGTTGAACCTTTGCTCTTTGTTGTGTATAAAATCATTGGTTTGTGTGAACTATCGTCTCTTTATTACGACCGTTTTTTTTATTTAATGTACGTCAATAGTCAGTTTTACCATACCAGTATTATTATTTTTTTAATTTAAACTTTACGCGTTAATTTATGAACTTGACAATAATGATGTACTTCTACAGTATCCACTGCCTTCTCTCTAAAGATTCGAGCATGAAAAAAAAAACATTTAGCTCACCCAAAATAAAAGCTAATAAAATTTAAATAAATAAATGTGCCTATAATAGGTTATGTGTTTAGATAGCTAAATGGAAAACTAAAAATTAATTCGTAAATTAAATGAATTGTAAAATGATTAAATCGTCGATATATCAAGAGCTTGTATAATAAATACTTACTAAATTAATTAAGATAGCTCTGACAGTGTCATTTCATATTAATAAAGTGGGAAAGAAAAATAGCATCATATCTTTAAACCATTGGAATCATTCAAACAGATTTGCTAGTGGCACTTCTAATCTATTAGAAAGTGTGTATTATTTATTGTAGCTGAGCTGTTTTGTCTACTCAGCATTTTGTTTTTTACATAATACCCGTAAGAAATAAACTCATGCCTATTTTTTTTAAATGTGGTTGTCATGCTAAAACAATATCTAAATCTTCTACAAACCTAATTTGAAATCGTTAAAAACCAAGTGGACTCATATAGCCATGAACATTCTATTTTACGTAAACGATACGTGTACCATTATATAATTAAGCCTGTTGTCATCACAATTCAAAGTAGTGTCCCTACCCCATCATTAAACGGCTAATAATAATTTAAAAAAATAAGTGGCGTCTGATTCCAAAAGACTAAATTTTTTACCTAAAGTACATCACCCTTTTTAGAATTCATATTCTACCATGTAAATTCACATTTGATGACAACTTCATTTAGTAGAATTGTAAATACTAAAGTATACATTTTGGTGTATTGTGCCTTCGGTAATGATAGGTTAAATGTTTGTGCCTTTTGTTTTCATGTCTACTATATATTTTGTACCTGAAGCTTACCGTAGACAGAATGACTAAACCCCCTACTAGAAGACAAATTGCTTTCTACACGTTTGAGGATGTTTAGATAATGTATTTAGAGCAAGTTTTACAAGCGCAAAGCTGTTTTTAGACCTAGTATAATCGTCTTAGCATGAATGTTCTATAAAATAATGGCCTGATCAAGAAAACGAAACGTTAAAATTAATTATATCAATTGAATTACAAATACTAAATTTAGGAACAGTGTGTATATAATTTCCTGATCGGGCTTAATCCTGTAAATTGTAAATGTTCTTAAAAAATCATGAGTATATCCTTTAACTTTTTAATTTATAAAGGTCTTACTCATTATAATAATTTTGCAGTAATTAAATATTTTAAAGCGTTTCGAAGGTGGCCTACAGTCACTGCAGACATATAAATATTGACGCGAGTTCGTCCAGTAGCTATGAATTTTTTTTTTTTTTTTTTTTAAAGATTACTAATAACGTGGGTCACACATTACTAGTAATCTCGTTAACCCCTCCAGCTAAGCTTAATGCTTGTGATAGGAGTGGGTTCACGATGGTAGAGCACTGGGTGGGGTTCGAACCCGCAACCACTTGATCGCAAATCCGACGCCCTTATCCATTACGCTACCTTATACAATGCTTCAGAGCCAGAGCGATTTAAGATCTCGATCATTCGATGAAGGCTCTACATTGTAGAGTAGTCTGACTTCCTACTCTACAATGTAGAGTAGGAAGTCAGGCTACTAGGAAGCCACTGCCTTGAATTAGGCATCAAAGCATATTCTCCTGAAATAAAATTTTGTAATGCGGAGATCAGACGACATTTAGTCTATGGAAAAAATAATTTTCTACTTTTCGATTAGCATATTCTCTCTGTTTTTTTTTTCATCCCATAGTTGTCTATGGACGGACAAAGCGACAATTTAGGACTACTGGGCCAACTCGTATCTAAATTTGTAATATTCTTATAATTTGAATTGTCTACAAAAAGTTTTTCTCATAATTTTATTTTTTCTTACTGTTTACACATGAACTACAATATCTTACAGTAATTAAAAATTAACTTTATACTTAATTTTAGTAACATTTGTCTTTACATTTTTGATGTATAAAAATATTTGTGATATCTCTATTGTAAATAAAGTACCTAATGAAATATTGACACACTTATTTCTAAGCAAGGAGTTAAAATGAAAACTAGCCAAGCACTATGCATTTGATGTCCATTAGAATGATTTTGAAATCATATTTGATATAACTTTATTGGTTCCTGTGAAAAATCATGTTTGTAACTTTATCATAATGCATTATTAACCAGTGACAAGTATTTAACAAGACATTCCTCGTTTGTGATATAAAAATCATGTTTTGTTATCAATAAATGATATTGGTGCAATGAGTTTTTATTTTAATCTATTCATGTCTGCTGCGTTCCTGTCGAATTACACGGCATGCCTATGACAAAGGCAGAGCTTGCTTGGTGTCTAGTAGCGGTTGGTGCTTGCTTTTCCTTTAACATGTCCAAAAAACTACCAATTTTATGAGTGATTCGTTTAAATTTTTTGATTTGAGATTTTAAATCAAAAAAATTGGTTGTCTTTAAAGTCGCGCACGCACGATAATTTTACGTGATAAACTTCATAAGAAAACTGGAAGAGAGATAGTCTTCGCGCATGGTAGAGTCCATAATAAAATAATATATAATAGATGCGTCACAAGCCGACCGCTTAGGCCGATCGTGCCTCTCTATTGCTTGTTTCCGCGCTCTCGCTTGCACGCTCGGCTCAGGCAGAACGTGACGATGAGTCATGCTTTTTCTTGCTTGTAGCCGGCTATCATCGATTTATAAGACGTTATCACGTCAAAAAATATTATAAAGAGAAAATATACTCACTGAGTAGTGCAAATAAATCACTTCCTGTATTGTGTTTTTTAGTAAATTGAAGTTAAAAGGATCATTTTTGTTACATTTGATTGTTTCAGGTGGCTAATTCAATTTCAATAACTACTTATTTACGAGGTAATGTTAAAAGCGTTATTTCAACGCGAAAGTTCTGCACGTCTACACCCAATTTTCAAGATGAACCGCATCATCCTCCGCCCCTTTTCCCATCTAAGTTGGTGTCGGCTTTCAGTCTAACTACGATACGGCCGAACTTCGATATTTTACGTGATGTGACTGCCATCAGACCTTTCCATAACTCAAGTACTAAGTACTAGACCAGGTGCTCGGACTTTTTAGGGCTACAACTACCCGTAACGAATGCCACAAATGTTCGTATGGCAATCGGGATCAACGGCTCAAAGTGCTCTCCAAGGCACGGAGGGGACTCGAATGTGTTAAGAATGGTCACCCATCCTAAGACTGACCTGGCTAACATTACTTAACTTTACAATGTGCTAACCTACTCGGTTACCACTTAGCCACGAGCTCCTCACTCGCTATATTGCATTACGGACGCGGAATTTCGTCTGGTCATTTCACAATTCGAGCGTAAGATTCTATACTGGTTGCAAGCTTAGGACCCTCAACTTTCTAGAAGAGCAAAAGACCAACAGGTATAATTCTCCTGGACAGCAAAAGAGTACCATTGTTAAAACTTTTTGAGGTATTTATTATATTCTTATTTACGTTTTTCTTGGAGTAGTAGCAGCCCTTACATTAATTATTTATGCCACCATCGCTAATAAAAATAGAATAGAATGTCACAAATTACTAAGGTCCATAGTTAGAATTAAAAGATCATAATGTGGTATTGCGTTTATGTAGCTACCAGTCTTAAGATCTTCCCTCATCAAGGTCATCAAATACAAAGACCAGCAAGCATCATGTTCCATAGGTACGTAGTAACAATGAAACAGCCAGCTGCTCCTAGTCACCTAACACTTGAGGCAAGATTTTCTTCCATAATACAGTTTTCTTTTGACCTTTGAAAGTAGTGATTTTAATTCTGTGTTTACACATACCTTTACTCACACCTTTCTGCCTTTGCAGTAAAACTTTAACACATTATACAGTGCTGGGTTATTCTGGCTGCACTTTTATCAAGGTCATCAATTTAATGAGTTTTTCAAGATAGTCCCTAATCAACTTGTCCGAAAAGCAATTACCTACTTGCTTCTCATTTCATCCACATACCAAAACCAAGTCAATGTGTCTTTTTTTAAATTAAACATTTAAGGATTGGAATACAACTCATGACTTCAGTACAACTGCTAGGACTATCAGCTAACTATAGATGTTAATGTTGTTTTGGGAGCATCTCTATCATGAAATATACTTCTATCTCATCCTCTTACTCTAGCTCGCCTCTAAGTGTCAACATAATATTTAAAAACATCTTGTTATTGAGTTACAATACCTTAATTTCGCAAACCAGCTAACTCCACTTTTTGTAATAGATAACTAGAATAGGTAACTCCAAAAACCATTATAGAATATCTATATATTAATATGTGAAGCGAAAACTTTGGATCCCTTTTTGCGAAAATTGGGCGGACGGAGGAGTATGAAATTTCGCACACTTATAGTTTATACAGAGAAGAAGTGACGAATGCTAAAATTTTTTAACAATATTTGCTACAAAGTTTAAAAAAATGCACAAACGGGTACATACAGCTATGGTGTCCAGTATATATTTTGACCTGTCATGGTACAAAAGTCTATACAATGACAGGTCAAGTAATATTGGCCAATGAAATAAACCATGGTCGAAATTCAACCACCACGCGATCTCTAGTTATAATGAAAAGGTGTAAAATATTGTACTTAATCAATAAACTACTTGATGTTGGCTAATAATAACAGTTAACAGTGTTAAGTCAACAAATTTTTTGATAAGTACCTAGTTGAGATAATAGATTTATAAAGTTTAAAGGGTCTTTTGAAAACAATATTGAAACAGTTTGCAGGGTTAGGATATTTGTTTGCTGTAAAACATCTGAACATAAAATAACATTCAATGACATTCAATCAGTATGTATCATTTTGCATTATTTTCTATGCAAAGTTCTTACAATGGTAATAAAGTACCTTACAGTATAAGTTTGAGATTATAACAATTAAGCAGCATTTCTCTTTACTACTTTTCAATTTAAACAATCCTGAAATAACTTCGAAACTCAACCAAAAAGTGTTAAGAGGTTATACTAAAAAATATAAAGCAGTAGTTTTTTAAATTATTTTATTGTCAGCTTACATACAAAACTTATTCTGTCTTAGCGGCAGCCGCTTTAGGTTTTTTCGCTTTGATAGGCCTCTGTGAGCGCAAGATAGCGGATGCACGACGGAGGGTAGCCTTGCACAGGTCCGTGCGGTAGTGGTTAGCTTTCAACAACTTCTTTACCTTGAAGAGCGATCTCCTCGCGCCGGCTTTGTATGTGCGACGTACCGAGTTCTTTGCGGGCTTATTAGTCGCCTTAGCTTTCTTGTACACAACTGTGAAACCTTTCCTGTCTGGGTTTTCTACGACGCCTACAGCCTTCTTGTGGATCAGGCCATTGTATCTGTAGGAGCTGAGGTTAGTAACGTTGTTGGGCTCCTTGCTGAAGGGTTTCTTAATGTTACGCTTCTTCACCAGGAAGGCGTTATTGTTGCGGATGATCATCCAGTTTAGACTCGACATTTTCGTAGTTTTATTTGTGAAAACTACACCGAATACAACGTGCTCTCAACGTGTCTGTAGACAAAAAGGAAAGAGTTTGTTGTCTATGGTTTGCTTACTGTCAAACTTAGTGTCATACGAATGCTGCCATGTAATGTTACTTTAATTTCTATTCTATTCCATTTTTATTGAGTTTCTCATGCATTAGGTTTTAAGCATTGATTTAATATATATATATATTGGCTCAGATAGGCAAAGAAAGACACTAAATATAGTACATTCTTTCAATTGCACACTGCTGTATAAGATACAAATGCCGATAGTCCCTGGTCCCTATTGACGCATACATAATGAACTTGTAAGTTTATGCGTCAGTGACTTATTATACTGATAAATAAGACCAGATATTAGATTTATGATACATTTATTGTTTTCAAAATATATGCCCTCACAATTTATACATTTACAAGCAGTTGGACCAGCCTTACTTAGGGACCTATTCAATGGTTTCATGGAACGCATTAACAGTTTATTTCTAATTTTAAGATTTTCTCGAAGTGAAACTTTCGTCAGAAAGTCTTTAAAAAGAAAGATTCATTCAGTCAACTAGCTTTTTCTTTCCTCTATACCCAAGTTTCTTCACCTGTCACGATGTTATAGACAGGCAACTGTCCTCTATTATTTTTTTTATCATTCATTACTAGTCTTCCATTAAATCATGTGATATTCATCAAGTTCAAAGCTACCGAACCGTCAGATGCACATGCAATATATTTTGCACTATGCTCATTTCAATGCCTAATACAGTACTAATTTTGCTAACAAACAATTTTTTGGTCAGTTTCAATCAGTTGTCGAATGGTATTAATATTAAACACTGTAACCGCAGTCGCTGTCGCCAGCCGACCTTCACGTAAATGGTCATGGAGATGATTACACGTCTGAATTCTCCGAACCACGAATACACAGAGCTGCGACATGGGGCTTCATCATCAAAGGCAATTGAAGTACCTGGCCACTTTCTTGTTGAATTAAGCCACAGCGAAAATCATAAAAAATTTCGCATTCCAAAATTGCTTTTTTTTACGTGCACGTATAGAATTTGAATTTACTGTTTGTTTTCGTTACTGTCATCACATATAGGTGACAAAATTTAAAACTACACAGTTGAAGTTTTTTGACTGTATACTGACTGTGAGATTTGTTTACAAAAAATCGTCTCGTCTGGCAGAAAACATTTGGTACCATGAGTTATTAACGGTATTTAATTACGAAAATCACCTAACTACAGCAAGATCTTTCATGTGCTTTCAGTAATATTGCCGCACTCAACTATTTTGAACCAATTTAAAAAATACTGATCAATCAACCCATGACATGTCATCATGACTTTGGAGTAAGAAGTTATAACACATGTCACATGTGACATGTATCCTCTCATAGAAGATAAGTATTGACTTATTTACTTTTTTATCCTTTACTAATGCAGATAGCAATGCTTGAGGTTTTTGCTTTTTCTTGAGCGGCGGTGACGCTGTTTTTCTCTATATATGTATATCCTCAAAAACCTGGGTGGCTCCTAACCACACATCCACAATAAACAGAAATGAATAAAATATATTCATCTGTATTGTCACACATGTATGTATGTAGTTTAGTTTCCATTTGTAATTTGATTTATATATTTCGTTAAATATCCCTCTAAATTGTATACAATTTGTGCTTCAGATGTCATGACTTATGATTATGTGGCGTACGCATACCGCGTGCTTTGAACATGCCTTAAAAAATACATCAAAGCATCATATGTCCGCTCTCGATGCAAGGCAACAATGGAATGTGCCACGATACGCGACAAACTTTAGTTTTATACCCTACTTATTATATAGTCACGAACACAGCCAGCGATAACTCTCGTAAACAACCACGCAATCTGATTGGTTGCCTACTAAAGGAGATTGTAAATATAATTTAAGTTGTCTAATTGGTCAATCTGCGAATTATACGGAATATGATGTATACAACTTATATGAACAAAATTGTAAATAAAACTAGCACAGATTTTAGCTAATATAAGTTCGATTCCAACCTTTCCTGGTGTTTCAGTTCATACTAGTTACGGATCAAAAGCTTGGCCGGTCTAGTTAAAAGTACCTTTCTTGCCCCTAGTTAATACTTAACCCACTCAACTAAGGTTCGATGGCTTATACAGCTTGACCGGTTAAGTAGGTACATACACAGTAACTCATCGGGTCAGCTACCCCTAGCAGCTGACTTGAAAATTTTAATATTTATGTCAACAGGATTGCAACTCATCTTATAAAATAAAGTATTCCAATAAGAATAATAACTCAGTAAACATTGACATTTGTGGTAGAAACTACAAAAGTTATTTCTATGGCTAAAACCTTTTTGATCAATTGTAACATTACTAGCAAAACCAAAGAGTAAATTTATTTAGTGAACCATGTTGGGTGGAAGACATTTTTAGTTGTAATTCTTAAATTATACTATATCCTTAAATCAAACTCCTATGTACTGAAAATAAGTTATTATTATTTATTTATTTAACATTTGTTACATACAAACCTCATACAATCAGTTTATTATTAGTGTACTGTCTTCTGTAGTCTATGCAATTTACCGTTGACTTCTTAAAACTTCATCCTTTTTTTGGCATTTTGCTTATGGTGATATGTCAAATTCCAAACTAAAACTTGCCTGGGACAATTCGTGTTGGTTCTTATTAAATCTTTTTTCATAATTATATTTACAGTTTTCCTTGTAATAAATGTTGTACTTGAGTGAAATTTATATGTGATTTGCGTAAAGTGCCAAATTGATGTCTCCTTTTGATTGGTATTATGAATCAGATTGATCAAAATATAAACAAAGATATGTTTGATTCTGATCTGATTGACGTGGAATCATTGGATTATTCCGATGATCAGACGTGGTGAGTATTATTAAACAGTATATGTATAAAATAACTGTTAGAGCTAATTTATAGGAACCATTTACGGGGTCATGCATGTGTTGTCCAAGCGACTTGTCAGGTATCTGTTTGGTACTATTTAGCCTGATCTAATTAATCACTTAGTTATTTATTTCCAGTTAAACCAGTATTAAAACACGAGCCACCTTGCACAGGTGGTGTTGTTATGTTTTTTCTAGAGATGAATCACCTTTACCCAGAAGGTGTCGTTTTTAATGCACTTGAGCCGAAAGTTGTATTCCATATTCTGTTTCAAAATATTAGATTTCATACAAGTAATAAAATTAGCTAACTGTGATTTCCACACAAAAACTCATATATTTTTAAGCAATGATTTGCATTCTACTAGTTAAACAGATTTTTTTTCAAAGTAGACCAAATTCCTCCAAATAAATTGCACTTGCATTGCTAATGATATTACTTAATACCAATAATAATTACTTTAATATATGTATTCAAACAAAAATGTACCCACACATCATATTCGTTTCATAAAACATACTTTGGTGTTGTCATTAACAATGCTAAATTAAATTGCATGTTTTATAATGTTTGGGAGCTACTTTAAATTTGACTGGCCTGTTGGTCTAGTCGTTAGTGGCCCTGACTGCTGAGCCAGAGGTTCGATTTTGAGTTTGATTCGCACCCAGGTTAAATAATTGTGTGATGAGTATTATCGTTTGTTTAATTTATTTTCAAATAATTTAATTTATTGCATTCCATAATGTACATTTACAAGTGGTGGTAGGCTTAAAAGTAGGTTACAATTATGGACCCTGTTGGGCACAGCACTATTAGGAGAGATACTTTTTTCACTTTCTGTATCTGGGTGTCATTTATCTATAATATGTATGTATTTAGAAATATATAAGTATGTTTATCAGCTGTCTGGTTACCATAGTACAGGCTCTGCCTAGTTTGGGATCAGATGGCCGTGTGTGAGATGTACGAAGTGTGAAGTGGCGAATGTTACTATTAAATGAATTTAGAATTGATATTTTTGTAGTGTGTACATTTATTTTAATTGTTATATCTTTAGACTACTTTGAAACATTGAACTTATGTTATCTATTTGATAAGATTATTTGTTTATAGTGCCTGTTGACATAAATTGCACTAAAATTATTATTCTGAAGCCTGATTAAGATATGTTTGACAGATTTTACCAAAATTATTAACTTTTTTTTTAAACCAAACAGTTCAAGCTATTTTAACCCATTCATTTTTTTAGAGTTATTACTATTATTCATCTATTTTCAAATCTGGACATCTAGCTATTCTTTAAATGTAAAAATGTAATGCTCATTTACTGCATGCTTTAGATATGAAATATGTTGCTGGGTAAGAGACCTAAACATATTTTAATTTAAATAATATAATAAATAAAAATGTTTATGAAAACATGACTTTCATCATAACAAGGGCACACTTTAATGTTTTGTATTGAATGTAGAAGTTATTTATAATAAATAAACAGTGACTGAGCTGCTGCTCACTAATGGATAGTATCAATATTTTGGATCAAAAAATGTTTCTTACAGGTTTCTTTTTGTATTGATGTTTCAAACATCCAATTTGAAATGTTTTCGTACCAGAGTCTTTACACTCTATGTGTTTGAAATCCAATTAGATCTTAAAAGGATTTGTGTCAATTTCTAATGTAATTTTAAAAATGGAAATGGTAACCTGAACATCTAATTTCTTTTTTGTATTTTATATCTTAAGTATTAATCAACTCTTTCTCTCTTGTTTCCTGTAAATATTGCACTTTTGAGCCAGACTGAGGTCAGATGTTGTTTAATATTGATCAGGACAAGTGTTGCCAGGACACCCGTGCATAATTTATCATAACAAAATGTTTTTAAAATTTTACAAAAATGCATTTTATTCCTTCCGTCATTCCTTCCATCATTGTGGCCTTTTTGAGTTTAAATACAAATATAAAAATCCTATTGTGTATTTCGATTGTATGACAAATAATATTAAGTTTCCTTTTGCCCCCTATTGTATGCCAACCAATTATGATTGAAATTTATTATTATTATTTTTTTTGCAGGTTGTACACAATCCCAGATGATTCAGGCCAGCATGTGGACATTGTGGACTGGAACCTTTCCTGTGACTGGCCTAGCAATGAGGACAATGACTATCTTAAACTTGAAAAAGAACTATGTACAGTGCTTGATAACATACTTAAAAGTGAGTACATTAGACTTTTAAGTCCACATTATGTCACTTATACAAATAGAATGTGATTATGTGTATGATCGTATTTATAAAATACTAGCAGCGCCCCGCGGTTTCACCCGCGTAAGTCCCGATCCCGGGAATATCGGGATAAAAAGTAGCCTATGCTTTAATCCAGGTCTAAAGCTATCTACATACCAAGTTTCATTGCAATCGGTTCAAGGGTTTTTGCGTAAAAGAGTAACAAACATCCATCCATCCATCCAAACTTTCACATTTATAATATTAGTGGGATTTACTGAATAATAGTTTAAAATAATCACCAATGTAACAATATTAGTGGCTTTAAATGGATATTGAATATTTTGTTGTTGTTCAAAAATTCAAACTAAAACTGGTGTGTTTCACAAACACAATATTCTTGGGACATCCTGGTTTGTTGAAGTTTCTACATAGGTCTTGTATCAATAAGCAGTTTAACTACATTTTTAAGAACTACAATTAATGGGAATGTATGATACAGAAAGTTTTATACAAACAAGCTTACAGCCTGCATGTTGGTTTGTGGTTACAGGTGCTTATAAACATTTACCAACAGTGTCAAACCTACCCCTATTCCCACTTTGTTTAATTATCTTAACTGTGCATTCTGCACGGTGAAGGTGCTTCACTACACTGGTACGCCCCAAGCAGAGAATGTCTGTGCAATTTGACCTAGCATGATTTTATGATGACTCACTCAATAGCATACAATTTGAGGCATTTATTGTTCTAATTCTGACTATATCGGAATTACTTGAGATCCATACATCGCACCACAGCCAGGTTACTGTCAGATTACCGGTAAATCATAGTTCTTTTGAAATGTGCAATTTGCGTCTAAGATGAAGTTGCTAAATTTTCCGCTGAGTCGCGAATTTAATCAGAAAGTGATGACTATTGTTAAAATTGAGAACTATACCTAACTGCACAATATTCTTGTTTCTAATTTATTGCTAGACACCATGTATTGTTCTATTCTAAGCAAAGATCACGTAGTAGTTATAAACTAACCGTCGCCAACTCTAATTTTAACTGCAGATCATTAATCCCACTTAACCTGGCCCTCCGCACTACATACAACAAAATGAAGCTGCATCAATTTATTTCTGTGTGTACACCGTATAAAATACTAATAAGTACCGTGGCTTCACCCGCGACATGCTTGTCTACAGTTTACCAGATCGCTGGACGTTAGAGCTCTACTATCAGGAATAGTAGGAAAAAGAGTTAACCTCTTAAATAAATTGACATTGTTATTGCCGCCGAAAGTTGAGATAGTGAGTCCATAATTAGCTTGCTCAAATACAGACAGGTTAATTAATAGGAACGCAGACTAGTGGAACATTCAAAGTGACAGTACAGAACTTTATACAAGAACCACTTAAAATTAGTTTCAGATGGAATATGAATTTGAGAATCCTGATGGGAATTTGACGATAGTCTTGCATTAAGCTAAATCTTTTGTTATTTAATTGAACAGTTTATGCTGAACTTGATTTAGGTTCACTGTAATGATCCTTACGTTACGTTATTGTAATTCTAAATTTTGATTTTTTTTAAACAATCTATTTTACTTCAACAATAGGCAAGGTACACAAAGTCTTAGTTATCTGTGAACAAAACATTATTATTGATGTGGAGCTCGAACCGACAACACTCGACGAACTCACAGTTGGCAAGGTGACAATTTAGACCACTGTGTCATCCATGCATCCTATGCATGCACTATTCCTTTACAATTTTTTCTTGATATGGAGATTATTTTTTTTAATATTGTACTTGAAGATTAGTCTAAAGAAGTATTCAAAAAACCTAATGAAGCATTCAACAAGCTTTCGTTTGTTTCGAAACCATTTATGAGAAAAAGAAATAGTGTTATAAAATCGCTCTCAATAACGACAGTCAATTTCCTTTATGAATATGTTTATACTATTAACAAGCCTTAATAAGAAAATTGGAGCACTCACTCACGTACTTTTTTGGTCTAGACACCTATTATAGTTGGCTCCAAGCATATGTTCAATTCTGGAAAAGGATCAACGAAATAAAAAAATTTATAATTTTTTCATTACTTCACCGGGCCACGGTGAGTGGCAGTTCGTTTGCCGCTCTTAGAGCAAATCCAAAGAGGATTTGTCGTAAACTCAATCGAATAAACAATTAGAAGTTTTAATGATATTGCCCACGTAGTAGTGCTCCATAAAGTTTAATTTCGTTTCACTCGATAATGATAGACTGCTTTCATAGAATTTAGCAAATTTAATTGAAATATAGTAGCCCATACAGAAAGAAAGAAATAAGAAAATATCATCACTATTTATTATTATTAGCCTATTTCCACTATCTGCTAAATATAATAAATATGCGAAATGCATTTGCTTTAAATTCTCTACGTACAAAGGAGCTTGTAACAAAGCTATTTATCAATAAGAGGGAAGGTTCAGCTTTGTTCTCGAAATTGAAATGAATGTTCTTTGTAATAAAATGTAGTAAGAAGTAGAAGTGATAAATTTCGTTTACTCGTTCACCATGATAAAAGATGAAAGACAACGCCCGTTTTACATTCTATTGTGATCTGGAATTACAGAGATATTGACACGCTTTACGATTTGCAGGCTGTCTGTCACAACTCCACTATTACTCATTATACTACTACATATTACTTATGTCTAACCAAGACTAGGCTCAGTATGCCAGCATCAATGGCAACCTAGGACCTAATTTGGTTATTATAAAAAAGTTCTAATTCAATGTGCTGCACAGAAAGTAGACATTAAACGATGTAATCGTCACAGCTAAAGAATATTCTGATTTACATCTGTGTAAAAAAACTATTATCTAGCTAAAATCTTAACAGAACGAAATATCGCTTCCTGATGGATGCTTTTAAAAAACAAAATGTTAATTACAATGTCAGAATGATTTCAATCGAGCATTAAGTAAAGGATATTGATCATAAACAATTGGTAGCATATCTAATGACGTTCGATACGGCTCGAGAGCTAAAGACAAAAGATCTGATATCATGTCAGTGTTAGGGCTTCCGTTTACCTATTTATAAACTAAATTTATTTACACTAGGCAATTTTACAGGCTTGGGCGACCATCAAATCAAATCAATGTATTTTCGAGAAAAGTGGTACAGATATGATTGTACAAAAATATATGTATGTATTTTAATTATATATGTAACTCTGAGAAGGCGAAAATCCGGAATTCTTCCGAAGAATTTCGATTTTCATAGCATCAGCGATATCACTACATCACTAATATTATTGTAAAACAGTCCCTCAGCCGCCGCCGCGCCGCATCTGTCTGTCTAAACGCGATAAACTCAAAAAATATAGAAAGGATTCTTATACGGTTTTCAACAATGGATAAAATGGTTCGTGACGAAGGTTGAAATGTATAATTTGTTACGGTTTTTTTTGAAAATTGTTTAAAATATGATGATGATTGTTGAAAATGTAGGAAAAAAATATGTCGCTTGGGAGCTTTACTGGCGTGCGTCGCGTAAACCAATAGAGTTATATGAAAACAAAGTACCTATTACGGAATTCTTCCTCTTAAAAAGTTCTAAGGTTAACTCATAACTAAAAAATATTGCTAGAAAATAATTTTGAACATACACATATTTAAATTAAGCGATTTTTGAGATGATTATTTAAGTATTTTTATTGAATTAAAAACTATGTGCATTATATTCTGTTCTGCATTTCGTCAAGATTTAAACTTTGATTATCGCCTTTAAACCAAACAATACAGACCAGTTGTTAAAATTTTAAAAGTATTTTTTGGTACGCGACTTTGCACGGAAAATCTCAGCTTAATGTCCACCCATGGGCGGCGGTAGTCATTTACCATCGGGTGACTCGTCTGCTCGTTTGCCCCCTATAACATAATAAAACGCAATTATCCGTATATTACTTTGGACAACTTTCACAGATGGGCGCAACTTTAATTTCGAGTTTTTACAATGTTTTCAATATTTTGATACAATTCATTCAAGCTATTAAATATATTTATTTATACCTATACAGCCAAAGGAACTTCGTTTCAACCGGCGTTTTTTAAATTTGTGCATAATTCGAAATAAAATAAATTAAAAATACTCGAAATAGGAGAAGCATGAGCACTCGCTCGACGCAACAGTTTGACACTACAACAGAAAAAAGTAGGCATACTGGGTAGCAAACCCATCTGAAGCCGGGTTCCTAGTAATAAATAAAAAGTCGCTGCAAAATATGGGGATGACTCTTTTTTTCTTAGCTATTTTAATCAATGTCAATTAAGAAACTCTAAATTGTTAACACTGAATAAATGTATTCTAAAACAATCGGGGTCTTGACTTTTATGATGTTTATACTTTTCAGAATATCATATACATTTTACATTTTGCGGGGACACGTACAGAAAACCAATAATTTATGTGCGAACGTGTTCATTAAAATGTATACTGTGCCATTTAGTCATCTCCATATTTAATACTCTTAGAGAAGCTTAATATGTTTATTTTTTATATTTTGACATTAGGTTATATAACGTAACGCGAATGATCAAAGGTAAGAAATGACGAATGGGGCATTACTTCATCCTTTTTATTTGTATACTTACATATTATATATGCTCGGTTTGAAATTATAAAGCAACCAAAAATAAATAAATCTTCTGTCAGTACTTACTGACAATAGATTTATTTATTTTTACTTAATACTTTTTTTTTTATAAATCTACTGATTGATATGAAGTATAAGTAAAGCCTTCATGGCTTTACATATACTTCATATGGTCTCTGATTATATGAGGTACCTACTAATACTGGCTCCAACCATATAAGTATGTGGTTTCTACAGGCTAATATCGGAGGATCTAGACCTAGTCAGTCTACGATATCTGAGAATATATTTGTATCGGGTTTGGTAGGACGTTGATAGCATCTTTTACGGAATGTAGAATATTTACTGAACTTAATTCTTAGTCCGAAGTGCAACACATTATCGTCTGAAACTTTTAAAGTGGTGTTTACAAAAAAATCTAAGAATTTATCAAAACAAACAGGTAGAAAGAGATAAAAACAATTTCAATTGGAAAAATACCTTAAGGCTTACCCTCTTTTGAGTACCGAGTAAGAACGATACTGGTCATTTGTTGATAAAAGGAGGATGTAATGCTAGAATGTAACCTACACTAAGGTCACTACAACTATAGAAAAAAAACATTATAACGTAAAAATATACAAAATTAAATTCAGATTCTTGATATCGAACTCTCGGCACGTTGACAACCCTATATCTAAGGTGGAGCCGTAAACATAAACCCTTGAGGACAGGAATTTGTAATGTAATATGGAGTATTGTAATGTAAATAATACAACCGTTTTCGTTACGGTGTCTAATTTCGCCAGATCTTGCTTGCTCCAATTAAATAGATGACATAATGTCAGCAATTTACTTGTTGTAACGTTGCCATTTTTATTAAGACTGAGTTTTAGGACTAAATTTGAAACTGAAATACTTATTATACATATTTGTAGTTCAATGTATCCCATACTCAGCCATAGTGTTTTAAACACATTTCTGAATTTTTGTGTATCGGTATGTTGTCTTATGAAAACTATATTCTAAGGTCCACTAAGGAGTTTATCTTGCGTTCTACGTCATTTCTAATAAACTTTCTTTTTTTTAAATTAAAATTACGTTATATTACAAAATAATTATGCGATCGCATGCGAATGCATTCAAATAGTGTAACGTTTAGTGCCTAAAAGTTGTTGTTGAAGTCTGGGAAGCGACGATGCATTATTTATCTGACTGTTATGTTAGTTGTATAGATGAGTACAAGCAGAGTTATAAGAGGTAGCGTAATAATTGTTACAAGCACGTTGAAACTGCGACGTAAATGCATACTTGTTTGTTTTCTAATTACTGCCGATTCGAAGGAAGAGCGGCAAATTTAAAAACATTAAAAATAAAACCAGTTACAGGTGAGATAAACCAGTAGCAGAAAACAAACATACGGCGCGCCTTATTCGCGTGTTCTCAATTCTAAAGCAGAATTGCATAGAAATAATACTGTAATGTATTCCTTGCTGTCACAGTGAACTCCTAAACGGGTTCTAAAAGAGCAAAACAGTCAGGGGATATCTATCTATACAAATATTAATAATTATCTTTTAAAAAAAGTATCACCGACTTCAATGTGCTTTTTAGTGGAAAGTAGATGTATTTTGTTTAAATATAATGTGGGTAGGCCAACTAAACGCACTGCTCCAATGAGACACCGAGGTTTCGGAGTAAACAAAAATATCATCGACGTATACAATTTTTAAATATTTGTTGATTTTTTAAAAACCGCTCGACTCATTTCGATTAAACTTAAATGGGACCACCTGGGAAGTATATACCCTTTGAAACAAAAAAATAATTTTCCAAATTGGTTCAGGCGTCTTCGAGTAATCGGTGAACATACATAAAAAAAAAGATTCCGACGAATTGAGAACCCCCTCCTTTTTTGAAGTCGGTTAAAAAGCTAAAGAGCTTGTTTGATTCAACGCGCTAATCTCAGGAACTACTGGTTCGAATTGAAAAAATATTTTAGCGTTGGATAGCCCATTTATCGAGGAAGGCTATAGGCCATATAACATCACGCTACGACCAATAGGACCGGGGGGACAATGAAAAATGTTGAAAAACGGGGAAAATATATCTCTCTCTTATGCGATGCAGACGAAGTTACGCGAGTCAACTAGTCATTAATAAGGATTCACACCAATGTGTCGTTCCTAAAGATATTTTCTTTCAACGTCGAAGGGGTGGATGAAAATAGGCTTATTTATGGCTTTAAAGACTAAACACTAATATCCTGCTAGACCTTACAACATCACAGAATTTGCCTACAACTCATAACATACTCAGTTCTAATGAACCAACGAATATTTCTGACTTTTATCATTGTATGGTTTCATTTGCTATAGTTGCACACGTAAATACGTCGCACAGGCGTTCAATGTCGTATGCAATCATCCAATTACGTTGATCATTAGGTGGACCTACTATTGATGCGGGAAACTGCTCTTTATTGTGTAGCAATAAGAGATATTTTTATAAGGTAGTCTATGCCTATTTGCACCGGATATTGCTATTTTAGTATTGACAGTGTAAATCGCATAAATTGCGATATAGGTAACTAAAATGAGGCGTAATAGCTAAGGCGTCGGACTTGCGATCAAGTAGTTGCGGGTTCGAACCCCACGCAGTGCACTACAGACGTGAACCCACTCCTAACACGATCATGTAGCTTAGCTGGAGGGGTCAACAAGAATGATGTGTAAACCAGGTTACCAGGATGCCTTTAAGAAAAAAATTAAACATGCTTTTAACAGAGCGTGGGGTGCTTTTTACTATATTTTTTATAAAAACTTTACTTTTATAAATACGTACCAAAAAGCTATTTGTATCATTTTATGTCAATTGTCAAACACCTCACGTTTTTTTTACAATCAAATTAACTGTTTTGTTAATAACTTAATCCTTGTTTTGAATTTTTTTTATTAGGCATAATGAATCAGTGGACTTTACATCGTTTGAGAACAACATAACACATTTTATTAAAAAAAAAAATCTAAAAGCGTTCCTTTTTTAATTTTTGCAATCTATTATTTACTAGCTGACCCGACAGATGTTGTCCGGTCTTAAGTATGCATATTGAACAATCGCGCCTAACTGTCATACGACTGACAGTTATGTCAAAAGCGCTAAGTTCACATTAGAAAAGTTAATATGAAAGGTTAAATTTTCTAATTTTCCAAACAACTTTCTTATTTTTTTCTTTCATAAGAACCTTCTGACAATGACAAACAAAAAAAAAAAGAATTAGCGTAATCGGTCCAGCTGTGTGTAAGTGTGCAAATGATGCTGTAACCAAGGGAAATAGGGACTCATTTTCATATATATAGATTTTCAAAAAAACAAAAAAACCATTCACACAATTAGGCATTTGGCTATTTGGCGTAATGATCTCATTTTTGGAGAAACAATATCAACGTCAAAACTTACACACTTCCTCACCTTGCTCTTCAAACTCTTGGCCAAGGTCATACGGAAATCCTGCGTCATAAATTTTTGTATAGTATACCTACACGGGCATATTGTTCATTCATTCGTGACACACATCATTGTTCTCCACTGGAGTCCATACTAAATTGTATGATTGCAGTACTATTATTTACTTTGTGCCATTTGTAAATAGCGATATATAGCGAATGAATTATCTGTAACCTGCAGTACAGTAAATAAATAAAAAAATATTTTTTTGTTTTTGTAATTATATTTATTTGCACATCTGAATTCACAGAGAAAAGTGCTCTTTAGTGTACGTTTATATTTCTTGTTGGGTTTGTGTATAATTTTCACATGTCAAGCACTAACAAAATACGTGTACGTGTGTCAAAACACGCGTTCAACGCCCGTCACCTAATTTGACTAATAAATAGAACAGTACCTGGGAGACTGAGCTTCGCTGGGTAGCTTTTTGTAAAATTGTAATTTTTTTTTTGTAAGATTGCGTTTTACAGGAAATACAACTATGCAGTTGAACTTAAAATGCAAAACTGTATCTTTATACAAAATTTCATCAAAATCGTTAGAGCCGTTTCCGAGATACCCGAAATAAAAATACATACATAAATAAGTACATACATACAAGAATTGCTCGTTTAAAGTAATAAGATACATAGAGAGGAGGAACATAAACTTGTTCTGTTTTTGAATCTGTATAATAGGCGTTGTTCCCAAAAATGGCGTTAAGTATCTGCTGTGTTATTGTATGCAGTAATTAGTTATATATAGTTAGTTATATATGCGGAGTTGAACCAAATTCGTCGCGAGATGATTAGAATGGTAATGAGCCATTCTAAACATATCATCGAGACGAATTTTATCAATGCGTTTTCGATATTTAATTTCTCCCAATAAAGTTCAGTCCCCACTGGTTAAGTACAAATAACTTCCTTTAAATTCAGTAGCGTAATTTCGCTAAGTAAATACCTATAATACTTCGAAAATAGCATTGCTTATCAATATCATATATTATAATCTGCCTAATTATCAGTACTTGCTATTGTTTTGTTATCATAACAACCTTGATAAATAACACTAATAATCATCTATACGAAGGAGACTAAATAGCGATCGATAAGTAGACTTACTTCCAATCAAGAAAATGGAGTCTGATATTTAATGATTGTAACGAGGTCTCCGAAATCCATTAGCATTAGCGTTGGTCTATATTAAACAATCACATTTTCTTTATTACCATTATCAGCACGCGTAAACTGTAATACTTACTATATTCCGATTTTTGCATGTGAATCCAAAAATTACTGCAGCTGTCACATAAAATAATGGTTATCTCTACTTACTCTTTGCTTTACTTTGTTCAATCTTCTTTATTTTAAATATGGTAACCGCTTACAAATATAATTCGTCAATTAAAAGAAGCGTAATTAATTACCTTCTCTAAAAACTATACAGAAACGGAGATCCGCTCTCATTTGCGATACGTAGCTTCATAGACAAAAACTATCATCTAGCATTCTAGCAAGTAAAATATCGAAATCGACCTATAGACATACCGAAAAATCCGAAATATTACACTTCAGACACTAAACTTCATCGTTGTCTATAACTTTAAAACTTTAAAATTCGCTACTACGTAACTTGCCGGCCACTTATTGAGATCATCTATTGAACTTATTGAGCCAAGTTGTCAAAACGCGACATACAAAGCATGATCCGTTATCGCCAATAAAAAATAAAGTATAACGGATAATTCTTAAAAAAGTTACCGACGGTCAGCCAGCCGGCTAAGTATACAAAAAGTTGTCTAGTTTCCTATTAGAGTAGAACCGGCAAAAGCTGTATTCCAAGTTAATTGATAAATACCGCAGGAAGTAATCATGTAGGAACCGGCTGTGATATTAATTTCTTGCTTGTGCTGAGTACACAGGATGGTTCATGACGATGTAAATATTTTACAAGAAAGTGCCCAAGATGTGTGAAGTTATTATTATTATGTATTAATAACGCCTTTTTTTTATCGTGTGGAAACCCCCACGGGTCATCACCTCACCGGAGCTAACGGTAAAGTTGTATGTCGGAATCGAACCGACTAAAACCACACGGTGTTCCGTCACAAGTGGGTCTATTGCAGGGGGACCCGGGCATACCCTAGGAAGGAGTCCTCCGGGAACCCCTGTAGACCTTGGCCGCCTTTAGCAGGCGACCACACCATGGGGTACGGGGGGCCTTACCCCCCTCCAGATCAGAGAGGTGCGCGTGGAACACGTCGCGCCACCGTCTCCGGTCTGCTTCTGCAAGGGTAACAAAGGCGTTACCCCCATGCATTAATAACGCTTGTTTACATGTCTGTATCTGGCAAGTTCATAGTTGTACAAAAAGTAGGTAACCTATTTACGTATTTTTCAAATTCCTCGTGTAATATTCTCTCAACTAATGCTCGATTTTCATTAATAACACATCGGGGAAGTTGATAAAAACAATTAATATTATTATATACGGGTAGTATTGGCCCGAGATTTAGCCAGGCAACACATTATCTAAAATCTTTTTAACATCATTTTTGTCATCATCAAATAACAGATGAGGGTATATATTTCTAATACCGTATCTTAGACTAATAGTAACTCTGTTACTTTCACGAGCCATACTACTGAACATATTTTGATTAAATTTGGAATGTACAGCATATTCTGACGTTATATACAAAGCAGACGTGGGCTACACTTTCCCGAAATTTCAAGGTATCCCTACGAGAGTGCTGGCGAAGCCCCGGGGGGCAGGCTAGTAAGCATAAACGCGAATTTAATTATAACACATGAAGAAGATTATGAAGATAGGGAGGTATTTATTATACATCTCTTTTCGAACGTTTCCATTATACTATCTTCGTCAATCAAATTGTTTTCTATTTTCTTTATGACTGAATGTTGACTTTATGACTGACTACGAATGTTGACAACATTTACGCCGTTCCTCTGCACCAATTTATGGGAAAACTTCTTTTGTTAATCCCACTAATTCCGCTATTATTATAAATGTGAAAGTTTGGATGGATGGATGGATGTTTGTTACTCTTCACGCAAAAACCACTGAACTAACGCATAGGCTTTTAATTCTGATATTCCAACGGGATCGGAACTTAAGCGGGTGAAACCGCGGGGCGCTGCTAGTGGTTTAATATCACTTGTCTATTTCATTTTTCTTAGGAACTTTTTGCCCCAAATTTCTAGGATTAAGAAACTTCAGTTCCAAACGAACAATCAGTCCACTTCATAGCGAGCGTTTATAGATGTTTTTCAAACTCTTATATTTTCGGAGGCGCTCATTAGTTTCCCTGAATTTCAATTTATTTGGTCATGCGAAAAACATAATAATAGATAGGGCATATAGTCTGTAGGTAAACGCCACACTTGCATCTATGGATCTCTCTACCAACCGATTTGAGTTCGAAATCTGTTGAAACACAGTTCGCGGAAGCTCATTAAAGCTGCGGAGATAACGAGATAAACAGAAAATTTTAAGTTTGTCGCCTGCATCATTTACTTGTAAATATTAATTTTGAACTCAAACACTCACAACATAATTTATAACCGTTATAAAACTGTGTTACTGTTCGGTATATGAGGCGTGATTTGATACGATTGATTATAATTTGGATTTGGCGAGATTAAAAGATTGACTAAATCAGCACTTGGCACTCACTCGCTATCGTTCTCATCGCGAATTTCTTTTTTTTTTCGTTTCTATTTTATGTAGTATCGTCAGTAGGGCGGAGTCGATTATCTTATTAATATACAGAGTGTTACAGAAAGGTGTGGTCATACTTTAGGTTCATAGGATATATAACGAACCCGAATAGATCCCGTATATAACTTATAGCGCTAAAAATTTTAGGAAAAAGTCTTGATTTTTAATAAAGAATTCTTATTTTGAAACTGTTCTCCAACAATCTGTATATATTATAATGTTAGTTAAGTGTCAGTCCTTAGTGATTTCAATTATATCGCCTTTTGAGTAATCCGGTAAAAGGAGCATACGAGCGTTGGGCCTTATTTATCTCGACAAAAGCTTTTTGTTTTAGAATGGAAATTTGCTTCTGCGGCGAAGCAATTTTCCTTATTACATGTTTAATCATGTATCTGTGTCAGGTAATCGTTTTCTTTATAGCTTAACAAGTGTGGCCAAGGTTCAAGTAATAAGTTTATGATATATTGGAATGTTTGATCGTTTGGAGTGTCGTTGAGAGTCTGGTCATACACTGTTCTACTTAACTGTAACTTGACATTATTAGTGGATAACCTACCCCAGTAAATTCAGGGCTACATCTTACAATTTTAGCTAATCACTACTTTCCATAAACAATAAGAGTTTGCGAAAGGTAGACCATTGCTGGGTAGGGATTCTGCGAGCTTGCTAAACATGCAAAGCTTTGAGGCAACAGGCAACAGGTTATTTACTTATAGTTTGCAACTGATCAGCACATAAAAAAAGGAAAACCATAATCGGATAAGCGTGAGACATGAACAAGTACAAGTATTGTCTGTTATAGGTCTACGTTACCTATAACAGACAATACTTGTACTTGTTCACGTCTTGTTTATTGAAACAAACAAGCCGTGCGTAATCTGTACGAAGCAATATGGTTGCGGTAGTACGGCCCACACTTTAATTAGCATTCTAAATTGGTACAAAAAGTTTCACTTTCCATGCATAGCAAGTGGATCGAGACAATTAATCATATACTGAACGCCTTATAGTTAGTTTATGAATAGAATAGTTGTCTATTTTTAAACAATACCTAAATCCTAAAGGCGAAATTCAAATTCTTTAGATTCGAAATAAATGTTTGCTACAGTTGTCAAGTTTAGGTAAAAAGGTGATTCATTTTACGTAGGGCCAGGTCCGGTGTTACGTGAATTAGCCTTCAGACGTGATAGAGATAAAGAAATGCCCACTTTTATTTCGACGACGTGTCCCACGCCTTCGTGTCTTCCTTTGTTACATGAATTTTAGTTATTCAAAAATATTTTATAGTTGTTTTGATGTAAGGGATGATAAATGTTGTTTGATTCATAAATCTAGTTCAAACGTGACAACCGTAAAGATAAAGTACAATGCCCTTTAAAGCATACAACATAAGGTCATGCATTTCCTCAGTATCAGAATATTTCCGTGGCTGGCGTGAACACATTGACATGTCGACTTGCATGTTTTTTTTTTATTGGCGCAATACCTCCTACGCATTAGGAATTCATATGAAAAAAAATTACAGTTTCAAATATACACAAATTTTGGAGAAATCCACTTTGGAAACATTTGACATTTCGCATTTTAACGTGTCTAACTTGACAAAACCTCATGTCAAATTAACGATTCACATGATTTTGTGAATGAACATTAATAATTTCTTATATCAACTTACACTCGGTCACCAAAAAAATATTCGTTACTTGAAATCTCAACATATAAATATAACCTCAAAACTTAAAAATGGCCACCCTGAAAAATAGCAATTTTAGACATATCAGGCAGGCTGGAAGTATCACAATACGTATAACTTGTGTAGTAAAATGTCAATCCTCTAGTCGCTGTACCTATTAGTCCCTTTGCAATCTCCGTAGGGATTTGGAGGTTCTAATAAAGACAGTTATCAACCCTAAACGTCTCAAACACACAGTATCCATTCAATAAAACTAGAATAAGTTATTATTAATTACCATCCTGTTGTTTAAGTAGGTATCCACTTTGAGTTTGAAGACATTGACTATGTTTTTGAGTTAACTAGTTCGAGTGTGTACACTGTGACAATTCTGGTAAGATTGTTGTATGTATTAGAATGATCAAGTAAGTCATTATTTTACTGATCATAAAGAAAAAACGCTTAGGTCATTGTTGAGCACCATGATCGATACTTTCATTGATTATTCGACCTCATTATTATCAACTTGTTAAGCGCACTATAACTATGATTGGTAGTTTTACTTCCTACAATAAATTGCCAGCCTACAAAGAATAGGTTTTTATATATAGACTCACGAAAACGCTCGATATAAACTGTTATCCATCGATGTTCTATTAATATTATAACTGCATTTGAAAGTTTGTGAACATAAACATGTGCGTTTCTCAATCTCTCCGTAACCTCTGAGCAGAAATGATAGATATATATATTATTATATAGAAAAGTTATTGCCAAATATTTTATTAAACATTGTCGGTCATTTTCTAGCACGTTACGTAGGACGCAATTCTTAACAATAGGAATCGACCCACTTGATGCAGGTGATGCTTAATTGTAATCAAAGCACTAGAATAATATACAAATAAGAAAACCTATTTTGGTAAATTCAAAACCGGCTGTCAGATAATAATATAAGATAATATATCATAATATGTTGTATGTGTGTAGTCCCATAGGACCATAATATTCTATTATGTTGGATTACTGACGTAAAACAATATATTGCAAACGCCTACTGTCTACCGACCATTGTGCTAATGAAACACTCTAGGGACGAGACCTACATCTGGTTAACGACTCTGACAGATTGCTAATAAAAAATGGAAGTCATGTCATGTCATACCTTTGACGTGAGGTTACAGCTCTATTTTAAATTTTAATAACCTTTGTTTTAGAGCTAAAACCTTCTTTCGTAGTGACAGCATATAAAATATAATTTGAGAATCACTTGCATGTTATCAGGCTTCATAAAGTTTGCAAAGACACGACAGAAATATCATAGAAATGCATACATTTCTATTTTTGTCTATTCGATTTTTTGTTCTCGTGTGTGTAAGATTTCGACAAATACGATTGGCACCTTTGTCATGCGTAGTACGAGGGTGCGTTTTTAAGTCCGCGGAATGAAGGGGATGGGAGTTAGTGGTGGGGATATTTTTAGCCGTAACGTGTTCCCTGACTCAATATTAGTATAAATACCAAGTTTTATCTTAATTGGGTCATTAGTCTTTGAACTATCGCTGATCAAGCAACTCAATCGGGAAGAAAACTGAAAACATGGAGAAAATCGAACACCGCGCCGTTATAAAGTTCCTGACTAAACAAGGAAAGTCTGTTCAAAACATTATGGAAGAGATGTCATTGGTTTACGGGGAATCTTGCCCTGGGAAAACAATGATTTATAAGTGGCATGGACTTTTTAAACAAGGCAGAGAGTCGATTGAAGACGACCCCCGACCAGGCCGGCCTATTGACGTGACTACTCCGGAACTTGTTGAAAAAGTAGAAAAAATTGTACTGGAAGATGCCCGGCTAAAGAAGAAACAAATCGCAGAAATGTCTGGAGTATCCGATACGACCATTTTTAAAATCCTGCATGATAATCTTTGCATGACAAAGGTCAATACAAGATGGGTGCCAAGAATGCTCACGCCGCCGCAAAAACAACAACGCGTCGAATGTTCACGTGCGTTTTTGGATCTCTGTAGTGAGGATAAAGATGGTGTATTGGCCCGGATTGTAACTGGGGATGAAACTTGGGTTCACCATTATGAACCTGAGTCTAAGCAAGACTCCATGCAGTGGCATAAAAAAGGAACACCACCGCCCAAGAAGTTTAAGGTGACACAATCAGCGGGAAAACTCATGGCGACGATCTTTTGGGATTCAGAAGGAATATTATTGATCGATTACAAAGATAAAGGTGTCTCTATAACGGGCGAATATTATGCTTTAATATTAGAACAGCTCAAAGAAGGAATCAAAGAGAAAATAAGAGGAAAATTGACGAAAGGTGTGTTGCTCCTGCATGACAATGCGCCGGTTCACAAGAGTCGCGTTGCGTTGGCTGCCCTGCACAGAGTAGGCTTCGATATTATAAATCATCCACCCTATAGTCCAGACCTAGCGCCCAGCGATTATTACTTGTTCCCCAAAATGAAAAAAGAACTTCGGGGGAAGAAATTTAAAAGCGATGAAGAAGTGAAAGAAGTAATTTCAGCGTATTTTTCGGAGAAAGATTCAATATTTTTTTATGAAGGTATAAACAAACTAATTGATAGATCTGAGAAGTGTATTAGGGTTGCAGGTGAATAAATAAAAAAAAAAAAGAAAAATAAAATTTCATTTTTATTTACTATCCTTGTTCTCCATTCCGTGAACTTAAAAACGGCCCCTCGTAGCATAAGTATAAGCTGACTATATTAACAGTTATAGTAAGTTTAGAAACGAAGTTAGCAACCGTAAATTAAAATAATTTATAAAAAATACCGAATTATTTTTTAATTCTGTGTCTGCCCTTGTGTTTTTATTACATTTTTGTTATACGATTTCATATTATTTCCCTATAATTTTGATGACATTGGGTCAACGTCAATGTATTAATTATTTATTACTATATTCACATTTACTGTCATAAAGTATAAGGTGAACTGTGAAGTGGGAATAACCCATGAGACACATCTCAACGATGCGATCCTTCAATCCACGCGCCTACCAACCACCTGTTTGATAAGGCTGCGACTGTGTTATGTCTATAATGGCTTAAGACGTTTATCAAAATCTTCAAGAATCTAATCCCGAGAAGGACGAACTGTCTATGTACATACATATGTCGTGTCGAGATCTTAGAATTCACCACTTCACGATGTGTCCGACCAGTTCATGAAATGGTCGTCTTTCATGATATAGGCAGCTAAAACTGACTATGTCGTTTAAACGTATACGTTTGATAAAATGTCAATTCACATTTGGCCATATTAAGTGCATGTTGCCAAAATAAGATAATATTAATGACATTACGTTTTATTATACATTGTCGGTCAATGTCTAGCACATTACATACGACGCAATTCTTAATAATGGAATCGACCCACTTGATATTATATTTCAAATGATGGGTCTCGACAATATAAAAGGTTTAATAAAAATCTTTATAAAGATTTATATATTTAGACTTTTATATATGTTGCTCTTTTAAAGTTCTCGAAGCTACATTTCACTGCACTTTTATCTTCTATATGCACATTATTATGCAGCCATGATGTATCACACATGTAATTTTTTTATGATATGGTCACTAATGATTAGATGGTAGGTATTGAAAAAGATAGTTATAGCTAGGGCGGCCATCCGTCCGGGTTTCCACGGATTTGTCCTAGTTTAGAGGGCTCCGGGGCGCGTCCGGACGGGGTTTTCAAAAGGTGTCCGGGTTTTACACCCGGACACTCTGTGTCAGGGGAAAATTATAATTGCTAGACAAGCTGTTTAAATTAATAAAAAACTGTCAATGGAAAACTGCGTTTTTATAAAAATATTTAGGGTGTCCGGGAAAAAATTGCGATATCACACGTGTCCGCGGTTTTTGTCCGGCGTTGGTAATTTAAGTGATGGCAGGCCTAGTTATAGCGGCTCTAGTCTCGCGAGCAACTAGTGCCAAAATTTTGTTTTTTTACTAAAATTAAGGTAATTGGACTATACATCGGTCAAGGCCGTTCATCGTCAACAGATGATAATGGATTGAAGGAATTATACGAATTAAAATTTACTCTGTAGTTTATAGAATGAAGAATGTTATACAGAAAATATTCAGCCGGCGTTTAGAATATTTATAGAATCTCCATTAATTACACTCATTTACACAATATCCTCGTTTAGTTACGAAACTTCTTATTCCGTCTGATGCTGCAAACCTGTCTGTGCTTAAAGTCCACATTCATAACATTGTAACTCCGAGGCAACCCCGACGATACTTTAGTCTTTGAGGTCTATTATTGCCTTTGTTGACAGCTTGTTTCAACTTCTTATTTTGAACTCTTACTCTCTACTTTAACTCTCTTAGACCATCACGTTAACGTTTCTATAGTTCTTTACCCTCATTCTCCTAACCCCTGATACTCAGAAAGTTGCAACGCCATCAACAACTAATACCATGTTCAAGCCAAAACGGTATACTTCGTCACGAATATGCTATAGATTTTAAATATGATGTTTAATGCGTTCCACTGATATACTGACGGTACGCGGATATTTGCCCTTCAAAATGCATATTATTACGCTTGCGTTGATTACTACATATCCATATGATTACTAAATTCAACCTTTCTAATCTAAATGCGTGGTATCACTGTTCGTAGGTTTGTTACTCTGTATGAGTATGATTATTTACACGCATTTTGAATCGTAGTCCTTTAAAGATTTAAGTATGGAACGGTGCAGTGAAAACCTTAAAAGTAGTGCATAAAGTTATATTTAGAATCATAGCCTATTTCTACCGGTTGGAAATAGCGTTTGCAACCTCCTCACGTGTTCCTGTCACAACATTGTAACAGCTGTCACTGTCATTTCCTGACCACGTCCATAGCTGCACAAGGAATGCAAATGTTCACCGATTTGGGCACAAATCACTTACGTTTCTGAAACGCTAGTGCGTTACGAACTGAATTTTGACGCTTTTATTTTCTTACATGTTCTCACTACGCGAAATGACTTCTTAGGTTTATATTGCTAAAGTTTATATTTGTTTGATATTGTAACGACCAAACTAATGGTAAGCTGAGATGCGATTGTTAATGGGTTTGTTGAACTTTCTACTTGGTTATCTGCCGCATTTAGATATCTGGTCACTTATTGAATTAAATGTAAATCCTGAATTAATTACAGAATAAAGAGTGCAATCCTTATTTGCTAAGTATCGACTTACCTTATACAGAATGTACTAGAGTCTGATGATATCTTTACTGTATTGAATATGAATTCAACATACATAACACGCATCAGCCGGTAGTGAGACCTCTTATTTTTAATGTTTAATAATTTCCTGTTCAAATTTCAGGTTATGTAATTCTTTAACAGAGCTTATAACTGTGAAGTCGCCTTAGAAATTTCTCAATTTTGTAAGACATATTTAGTGATAAGCGTTTCATATACAACCATATATAATAACGACGAGTTTAATAGAATGAACTTATTAAGAGACTAGCAACCCGGCTTCGCACGGGTAGCAGAGACATCTTAAACAATCATCATCATCTTATTTCAACCAATTTACACAAAAATTCAACAAAACCGCATGAAAATCCGTTTAGTAGTTTTTGAGTTTATCGCAAACAGACAGACAGGCGCGGCGGGGGGACTTTGTTTTAAAATATGTAGTGATATTTATTCAGCCATTGGGATGCTCCGCTCCAAGGAGCATCCCAATGACCAAGAACCAAGAAAGTTGCAAAAAACACAACTTTTCTTTGCTATTGGTTAAAAAAACAGGTTATGGCTAATTGGTTTTGCCCAATTCATACCCCATCCATAAGAATGGTCTTAGTTTAGCAACACCACCGGCTGATGAGTGTTATGTATGTTGAATACATATTAAGGATGTCATCAGACTAGTGCATTGCACGTAAGTTGGTAAGGGGAGTGTAGGAGTATCATTATAACAAGAGGACAATAAAACATTCAATCAACTATGATATTTACTATATTATAGTTGAAATAGCACTCGATGTAAATATGTTTTGGAGTTAGTTTTATGTTGAACTTACTGCAACTATTGTTAAATGTATGTCTCCGACTCTATTCAAACTAAGTTCGGAAATATTTTGTTTATATTATGATACTATGTCGCTTGTAATAGGCATTGCACTTCCTGAACGGGGGGAATCCTCCAGTCAGCATTTTTCATACTATATTGGTGGTAACAACCTGAAGCTTACAAAAAAGGTTGTTTTGATTGCTTACACGCAAAATAACGACATAATTTGGACGTGGGAAAAGTAGCCATTTGTTTTTCATGTGGAAGCTCACCTCACCGGGCTATTGGTCAGGCCGTATATCAGACTTAAACTGACTAAAACCACACGGTGTGCCTTACAATGCCGGTTATGAGTGGACCGTCGGTACAGCGACATTTTGCCTCCAATGGTCCACTCAGCGCCATCCCGCGGGCAACTGGGCATTGTCCAGACACCCCCTTCACGAGACACTCAGATTTTATACAGTCATAGCGTACGCATGAGAGCGCGACTACCGGATCCACACCGTCACCTCCTTGCGCGAGTTGTTCTCCTCGCAGACGATCGCGATAAAACAACTGTGACGACCTAACGTCTCGATTCTTGGGAGACTTGCTGTAATCAGTCAGTCAGTGCCGTTTCCTAGAAACTATGGGCCCCCTCGGTATACCTTATAGATTACTGCAAGTCGATGCTAAGGTCCACCCCTTTTCGTTTGGCAACATGCGTAAACGCCATGAAAATCACGGCGCTTAGGACCTTACGCTCGCGAGAAAACTACAACACAAAACGATCGAGCGCTGCTTGTTAATACTGTAGGATGTGATTACAAATTATTGTTTTAGCGCTGCAGCGCTTTTTAGTTTTAATTCAAATAAAAACGGAACATGTATTTTGTTCTGAGTGGCTTCTCTGGTACATAATATCTCGATGCAAAGGGTACCTTTTATCCAGAAAAAATAGTTTTCACGAGGGATAGAAAAAAATTAAATTAAATTTAACGCGAGCGAAGTGGGTTAAAGCTGATATCTTATAAATTAAGGTATTTCATTGTTAAATAGCTGTCACTTATGCATGAATGGACCACAGACATATCGTTCACTTAAATGAAAATATTGTTCAGAAATATATAAAAATAAATGCTCAAACAACAGCCATTGTCTCCTAAACATTTAACAGTCTACAACTTTCTGGACATACTGACTAACTAGTTAGGTTCTTTTCTTTACACATACATAACCTTCGGATATGTATTTCAAGACAACAGTCAACCTAACATGTTGTAAACTTAGCATTAAATATTACTTTTTATTTTGTAAGCATTTAACATAAGAGGAAAACAATAGTTTATATTTAAATCGTAAGCTACCCGTGATATACTTGCAAAGCTGTATACTCATTAATTTTGTTAATAACCTAATTAATATGCGTTTTAGAGGCAAGAAATCGACTGGAGAAATACCTCCTAACATACAAAAGATTTAAACCAAAACAGCCGTTGTAGATTTCTTGTGATAGTACTCAGTGGGTTTCCGTCTCAATCTTCCATCAAAAACGTTGCGCGCTGCAAAGTAATATCGATAAACCTCTTCCTTGACCTTTAAGGATATTTTATAACTTTTTTACTCTCGTGTACGACACTAATCTACTTCAAATACTACCATACAACCGTATGCTTAAAACCCCACATAATGTAGAGTATATTATTAAATTAATATTTTTGTTCTAGGCGAAATCCTCTCGTTGCCAGACAAGCATAAATTCGATTCCCGAACATTCGTGAGGCCGAAAAAACGAAGCCAACGACCGAGCATACAGAATATCATGGAGGTCGTTTCAAACCCACCGTCAATGTCTCCCCATCCATCTCTCAACCAGTCGGCCAACAAATATCTAACGTACAACAAATACAATAACCCATTGGGAGCCATAAGTCCAATGTTGAGACTGAAGACATTTAACGTTGATACGAATTCGGAGAACAGTATTGTGGTGAAAGAGTATGCCTTGAAAAGGAGGAGTTTGGTGCAAGATGATGATCCGCAGGTAAGAAAATCTAATGTTTCTTTATCAAGGTTTTTTCTTGTTCTTCAGGTAGAAGTGCCGTAACTATTAACTATCAAAGAACTTCAATCAAAACCCATTCGTTGATGTTTTGTATTAAATAGTAATATACTAAACAATTTAAACATTTTATTTCAAGGATTTTGCTTTTTGTTGATTACATTTTGACACTAAGATACTATAACAAACAAAAAGAATACATTGAGTTTTAAGAAATGTGTTTTAATTGAATCGGAACAAGTGCTGTGCCCAGTTACTTTTAAATTTTCCCGATCGCTTGAACCACACCCAAGATGTGTGAAGGATGTAATTTTCACTATCACAATTGGGAGGAAGATTTATGTCTGCTTTAAGCGGTTGCTAAGATTACATTTTTTTTACTCTCATATATTTTTGTAAGACATCAACGTGTGGCAATTGACAATGTTCGCTCGTATATCCGGCTATCCGGCCTCGAGGCTGCCCGGACAGCTATCCGTGTCATCTCTAATTTTCAACAATGTGTCTTTTTTTATTATTTTAAATTTTTTGTTTCTTACGTTAATGATTTCCTTACTGCAATTATTTCTAAACATACCAAAGAAATCGGTTACTTAAGAAACTAGAAACTTGTAATTCAAACTAAACCTTGTTCATTATGTCGTAAACGAGATTTGTTTTCAGTTTATTGAAATAAGGCAGCGACAAATATGAATTACTACGTAACTACGACGTACTACGTAAGTCCCAAGAATATCGGGATAAAAAGTAGCCTATATGTTAATCCAGGTCTCCAGCTATCTATATACCAAGTTCCATTGCAATCAGTTTAGTAGTTTTTGCGTGAAAGAGTAACAAACATCCATACATCCTCACAAACTTTCACGTTTATATATAATATTAATAGGACTAGCAGCGCCCCGCGGTTTCACACTCATAAGCCCCGATCCCGTGGGAATATCGAGATAAAAAGTAGCCTATGTGTTGATCCAGGTCTTCAGCTATCTACATACCAAGTTTCATCGCAATCAGTTTTGTAGTATTAGCGTGAAAGAGATGTTTCTTAACATCCAAACATCCACACATCCTCACAAACTTTCACGTTTATAATATTAGTAGTATATGCTTAATATGCTTTTCACATCTTTTATCCGATCGATCAGAATAATCTCCAATTCCATGGCTCTCGAGATTAAACGCCTTATTTTATATTAATCGGAATTCCTAACGCGTTTGTTTACCTTATAATGTATCTAACCCAGTTGGGTTTTATATGACTCATCACGTAGTTCGAAAACCCTTTGGATCGATTCCTGCGAGCTGGATGATGTCACCATTGTATGTTTTATTTACTCATCAATGTAAGAAGTCTCAGATTTTTTACAGATGTTTCTATATACTTACGTACAGTGTCCGTATTTATAGCCCCGCGTAGGTACAATTAAGATGTGTGTTACTCTTGCTCTAGTAGTAGTTAGTTCAAAATTACCCTTTAAAGCGGCTCTTAATTTTTTTTAAATTTAATTTGTATTATTTCTAAATTCCACAAAGAACCTTGCTCTGCCTTGAAAGCATTCCTATTTGAAATATTTTAAGTCGTCGGTTCACTTGTGGTCGTCTTCAAGATAGGTTTATGTTCAGCAGTGGGTGGCATTTGGCAGAAATAATGTTAACAATGATAACGCCAATTCATTCAGTAATTTCAGTGACAAAACACCCACTATTAAAACAACCAAATCGCATTAGAGCCGCGCAACTAAAGCAAGTAGGTTATATATTACGCATATGTTTGTCACGGTGTAGCCACCTGGTGATCAAAAGGCGGCAAAGGTATGCAGGGGTTCCCGGAGGCTTAATTGTTAGGGTATACTCGGGTCCTTTGAACCACTTGTGACGCCACACCGTGAAGTTGGGGTTTTAGTTGGTTTGATTCCGACATACCACTTCACCGTTAGCTCCGGTGAGGTGAAGACTCGTGGAGGTTTCCACACAAAAAAAGGTAGGTACTCGCATGTGTTCCATAGGCTGAACGTGTGTGACATATGGTTGTATATTTATTGTGAACTAATTAAGCACAATAAGTATAAATAATTTCTTATTTAAAATAACTAGCAACCTGGCCCGGCTTCGCACGGGTAGTAGAGCCATCTTCAACAATCATCAACATATTTCAATCAATTTACACAAAATCTTAACAAATTATACACCTAAACCTTCCTCATGAATCACTCTGTATATTAGTGGAATCCGCATGAAAATCCGTTCAGTAGTTTTTTAGTTTATCGCGAACAGACGCGGCGGGGGTCTTTGTTTTATAATATGTAGGATGTGTAAAATTTAATGTATACAGGGTGTATATGACAATGGAACACTTTCTTAAGTCACTCAAAGGGCATGGCTCTAGCATGCAGTTACAAAAAGAATTGAAAAAGAAAACTATCTATTTACAAGTAATGACCGTTTGAATTTCCAGGTACCTCCGTTTCTCATAAAAGCAGGCAGAATGTGTAAGGTTAGGGAAGCTAGAGTCATGCCCTTTCAGTGATATAAGTAAGTGCTCCATTGTCAGATACACTCTGTATAACGTGAAATATGTTGTATTAAATACGCTATATTCCTCTTTTGACGTCAGATTTATATCGACAGTTGAAACTTGAAAAAATAGTTACTGTAATATTTATAAACTTTCAAATACTGATAGGTAGCGTAATCCTTTATTAAAACATCATACCAGTGTTATTAGTTACAATTGTATTACAATTATAACTGACCTGAAAAGGAAAATTCCAATTGATACATGGTTTTGATAACAATACTTAATAGTTATTCACGAGGCTATTTGATGATACGCCTTAAGTTCCTTTCTGCCCACTTTCCACCCAAATTTGTCGAACGATGTAAGATACTTGACACATCTCACACACGGCCGTCTGATCGCAAACTAGGCAGAGCCTGTACTATGGTAACCAGACTGGTGATAAACATACTTATATATTTCTAAATACATACATATTATAGATATATTACACCCAGACACAGAACAAATGATCATGCTCATCACACAATTATTGGTCCTGGGTGGGAATGGAACTTTGGCTCAGCACTCACGATCACTAAACACTCGACTAACAGGCCAGTCAATGCTAAGATGAAAACTTACTATATGTATATATATATATATATATATATATATATATTTTATAACTCGAAATACAGATATGCAGATAGTTACAACTAGAAAGTAGAACATAGAAATATATATGGTTGTAAAAATCTGTAAACTTAAAATAAACCCTGTCCCTTACACTAGGGTCACCTGTATCGTACTTCAGCTATGTAGGTAATATACTGCAGCTGTTCAATTTTAAAATTACGAAAATTCTGTACGTTACTTATTCGTATTATGATTCAGTACCATCTACCTGTTGGAATTGCGGAAGGCTTTCAATAAAAAATGATAACTGCCAACCTTTCAAAATTCAATATTACATACAGTATAATATTTTCTCTAATATTCATATTATTGTGCAAGGCATCGTTAAATACGCTTCCTTATTTACATGTTATAAAACGCAATGACTGTCTGTCAGTACGTTAGTCATACTTAAACAGTTTGTAAGAAGGATTAAGTAATTGTGTAAACCGTAAATTGTATGCTAATAACTCAAATGCTACTGATATACTTGATATGACTATCTGCATAATCATGGCGATTTGTAGCTAACGGTTCATTTGCAAAAGTTTAATTTCTCATTTATCGTCGACGGGTAACCTACGCCAGCCGTGACACTGAACTTGCATAATAAATGAGATCACGGCTGCTTGTGAATCAGCGTACTCTACTTACACTGTAATGCTATAAAATATTTGGGGATTCATTCTTGTTTTGTTTTATACATTTCTAGCTGTTCTCCGCAATTTCACCTGCTGTTTTGGTCACTGCTCCGCTCCTATTGGTCGTAGCGTGATGTTTTATAGCCTATAGCCTTCCTCGATAAATGGGCTATCCAACCCCTAAATTAATTTTTCAATTCAAACCAGTAGTTCCTGAGATTAGGGCGTTCAAGCAAACAAACAAACTCTTCAGCTTTATAATATTAGTATAGACTAGCCGATCTCAACAGTTTCACCTGCTGTTTTGGTCACTGCTCCGCTCCTTAGGGTCTTAGCTTGATGTTACATAGCCCATAACCTCCCTCAATGAACACTCCATAGTGTTCTACCCAATACATAAATAAATATTCAAGTCTGACGAATACAACAAACAAACGAATAAACTCTTCAGCTTTATTATATTAGTATGGATATAGGTCTGCCGGGGTTTACAAGGATTTCCTTTCTAGGGTGTACCCTGATTATCCTGAGGCCCCGGCAACAAGACCCAGTAACGGAACACTGTGGTTTAAGTCGGTTCGAGTCCGACATACCATCAGTACCGTGGCTCGGTTCGGTGACGACTCGTGGGGGTTTCCACACAAAAAAAGTATAAGTATAGGTATATGAAAAACAGATGCTTGTGTAATATGTAATTTAATGACCTGTGTGCGCAGTACTGAACTCGGATCAAGAGTTAGGTACTCTATTCTACAATTTTATACGGCTCGCACAGAGGATTCCTTGTGTCTTTCAAAGTGCAAGCAACCTATAACTGTTTTATAACAGTATCGACATTGACATCTCAAAATTGGAGAAACGTGCTCCGAATTTAATCAAGGAACTGAGCGCGAACAATTACTTCCCATCAACAGTCGCCTATTAATAGTAATAGGCACCTTTTTTAAACAGCAACATTTTTAAAGGCAGTGAAGCGAATCTGTTTTAGGGCATCGCCCACGCAGTAAAAATTGCTTTTCTATTAAAGCCTTAATAATCCGAAAATGTTGCTTAGTAATTTTGTTATACGTCTATGTATGTAAGACGGTGTAAGCCTCAACCTATAAAGGGAAGTATCGACGAGATATTTATAATCGAATTTCAGTCGATGGTTCTAGTCAAATTTATCTGCTTCACGGTTCATAAATCAGCCATTAACATGGTCATCTGAAGATCGATTCCATGATAAAATTCGCGTCGGATTTCGTGCTCTTTTATAGCCATGATTTTTTTTTTGTCGTCATCGAAAAACTACATTCGTTACATATTAACAATTTTATAGATAGTGAGTATCTATAATTAAATAGTAGTAATAATATAAGAATCTATTCTTCATATGGGCCTATTCCCTTCCACATAAAAAGCCGGAAATGACACTCCGCGAGCCCAAGGGAAAGTTGAAATGCTTGCAACCCAACTAATTTTATTTGAAGGAATTTAAAGTACGAAATACAATGTAACTAAAACACGTTGTATTTCGTACTAAAGGTAAGTTTTATGATGCGGGCATATTACTTTTTAATGTTCTAGAAGACACTTAGAGCTTTAGATGGTCTCAAACGAAATTACTTTTGATTTCTTGACTGCTTCGAGAAAAACACTCGACGCAGTTGACTAGACACAGCATCTTACAAAATAATGGCATCAAGCACGTATAACCTACTACTAGATTGCTGATGTTGTAATTGTGAAACGGTTAACATTAACTTACCAGTTGTATAAGGGGCGTGCAGCTGCACAAATAGGGCATGTTATGGAACAATACGTGATCGAAAATTAATTACGGTATTCACCGTGAAAATATATTCTAACTTTTATTTGTTACGCCTTCACTACTGAACCGATCTACATGAAGTTTACATTCACGTGCTCAGGGCACAGACCAGGACGTAGTTCATCGAGAAATAAGTACTGTTCTGTTTTCGAGGGACAGTGTATTGATTTGAGCCCCGGGGAAAAGCTAGTGTAATATACGACTGATTAAAGTTTCGTCGAAAATGAAAGTGAAGAGAAGTGAACATCAGATAAGACACTTAGACTGGAAAAAATTAAATTAGGAAAGTGAGTGTCTACAGCATAGAATAGAATAAACTTTATTGTACACTAAAACAAGTTAGATTATACTGAGTATACAGAATTGATATGTACAAAGGGCGGCCTTATCGCTAAATGCAATTTCTTCACACATACAACGCCCATTTTCAATTTTCCTCTGCCTTCCTTATTGTAATAAAGATCGCCTGCCGATCGATTTTCGACTATTTTTAATGTTTTGTTTTATTTCATTGACCAGTAGGTATAATTTGAACTGGCATTGTAAAGATTTTGTACCATGACAGGTCAAAAGATATACTGAACCGCTATTGATTATGTAGCCGTTTTTACATAATTTTAACTTTTTAGCACATGTTGTTTAAAATTTCAGATGTTTGCAATTCTTCTGCATGTCTAATATAAGCTTTAAGTTCCTATTCTAAATATCGTTTGCTTAAAAAATGCGTACAAAGAATTCTCCTCACGTTATTAATATGTAGATATTTATGATGTTTTATATGTATATTAATATGTAGATATGTATGCACACAACAATGATTGAATAACACAGATTATACGTATATTTGCCAAGTTAAGGCAAGCTGAATAGTTTAATATCTGTTTTCATAAATGAGAGGTTTCGTAAATGTAACAGATATTACAGATTAGGCCAGGGTCTATGCCAGACCGTCTGCACTGCCTCCGTATACATCGAACCTCGCCTGTCCTTCGTGAATAATATTTTTCAATGAATTTCTTCCGCTGCATCCAATCAAGGTTATGGTTTGGGCCCAGAAGAGGTTTTATGAAAGACCATGTTTACGGTATGCAAGGAATACCGAGATAGCGTTTCTCCCTCTAATCAAGCGGACATGCGTAAAAAACAGAGAGGCCGGGTCGGGTTTCTGTCTAACACGACCTTAAATTCCTCCCACGTTATGACATTTTCAAGATATTATTAAACACAAATTAACGATTTCATAGAAAGTATTAAACGAGTCTGAAACTAAATCGGGTATTTAAATAAAGGCGTTTTCTTTTCATAGTTATAAACAACGGATAGTTTTGCAAGTTTTCATGGTATGTCAAACGGTGTCGGAGTTTACATATATCTATACCGCTATGCGGACTTAAAATTAACAAGTCGTAATATATTCTTAAAATTATTTATAATAAATATAATAGTATGTATAAAGTTTCCTTAATTACAAATATATAATATTAATTTAGTAGAAAATAAAATAGAAATGCAGGTTATTATGAAATGCTATGTACATTCATTTTTATTTATATCGAATTATCGATATAGATGCAGTATTTCGCTTAACTGTAATAATTACCAGCAGAACATCACTCTTAGCACAATATTTAATGGTTATAATTCTAATGAGCAAACTATTTTAAATGTAAGTAAAAATTTAAATACAAGTTACAGTTATATTTACAACATTATTCATTAAATTCAAATAATCATTAGTTATATAATACACTTAGACAAGAAACCTTAACAACATTTAGTTACCTTTGTTTAATTTTGGTAAATAAATTGTTATTATTTGGCTATTGTGGGAAAATTAGACTTGTGAAAAAATATTTACTGCAAACTTAACATCCGGACATTGTCAGCAATCGCCGCTTAGGTAATAATGATACACTCGTAGTTTATCGTCAGGGTTATAAATCTTACTATTCACATAAGGTAATAAAATGTTTAAGTCTTTACGTGGAATAGCATTTGTTATATATCGAAATCGCGAGGATCTTCCTTTCGTCTGTTCAAGGGAGTCTTTACTATAGACTTCTACATTGTCATAATTATGTATTTACACGGGAATTAACGCGATCACGAAAAGGTATTACATACCTCTGAATTGCCTGACGTTTCGACCAGGTTGCACTGGCCGTGGTCACAGGCTGACGGGCTCAGCGGTGCACGCCCTCCGTCGTCGAGATCGTGAGGTAGAAGGTTCTTCATCCACCCGCACATTTTCGATATTTTTGATATTTTGGTTTCGCCATGTACCATCACATACTTACGTGAAAGTTTAAAAGTTAGTATAACTCTACATTGACAGTTTTCAACGTGTGGTACTTTCGTCTTTTTTGGTGCTTTTTAAGGAAGCTTGAATGAGTTGGCTCTCTCGCTTGCCATGTTACATTATAACGGCAACTACACCTACACGCACTCCATAAATGTAAAATACAATTGGCGTTCACCGCAAAGTAATTCTCGGATGTACTAATAGCTAAACGATTAGACTTGCGATCATGTGGTTGCGGGTTCGAACCTCAACTAGAACACTACTGACATGAACCCACTCCTAACACAAGTAATGAGTAACCCACGTAAACATTACTTTTATATAAAAAATAAAAGCAATGTCCTGGTTTTTATGTGCACCTGCTGCCCGTGAACATCAACAGAGGTGTGCGCTAGTTAGCCATGATGGTAGCAAAAATCCTTAAGGATTATGTATAAGTCAAGATTAACCATTTTAGCCATCACCCTTTAAAAATTACAAAAGGCTAATTAAACTAAGGATATTAGTGTAGAGTTTAAAACATTTTTATTGGTGACATTGCGGATGTAATTATGACAAACTCGCTGTGTAACTTATTTATTTGCTAAAAGCCTACCCACCACAAAGGTATTCCATTACTGAAACATGTCGGACCTGTATTGCGCTATAAACTTGTCGTCCGGTATTGCAAAATAGATACACTAGGCTACCAACTATCTTGTGGCTATACTGCCCTAATTTTCAACATAGATGCATGCACACTGAACGTTGTCCTTTGTATAGAATAAAGTGAACATGCCTTCAGGCTGACATTGGCTCGTAAAGTTGACACGGAATTTGTAAAACTTAAATAATAATAAATAACTTGAGACACTTCACAAACGGCCGTCTGATCTAAGGATGTGGCGGATGCAGAATTTTTGTTATCCGCAGATGCGAGCCTTCAAATATCCGCATCTGCATCTTGCCGCGACTTGCACTACATCTGCGATGCGAATATCCGCAACATATGGTAACCAGACTGCTGATAAACATACTTATGTATTAATACATACATATTATAGATAATTTCTCCCAATTATTAAGCCATAACTTGAACATGGATAAATCTCGATGATCCTGCTAGCACGTTTCACAGCTAATTCTTAAACGATTCTAATATCACGAATAGGCTTTCATTGATTATTGAGGTCAATAGCCGTATACGTATTTATCAAGTATAGATGTAGTACTGCCTACACGAGCCCCATGTAGAGTTACCACGTGCTTATCATAAAAAATCAGGACTCGTTTCTTCATTTAACACAAACCTTCTTGTTTCTTTTTCGATCAACCGGACCATTATTGTGACTGGAGTTGAACTTGCGTAAAGTCAATGGTGTGTGTAACAGTGTTACATTTATTATACCACATAATGAGTGTAACAAAATATGGCCTTGTCGTGCCTACCAAGTTTGTCTCACTTTCGTCTTCTTTGGTGCTTCTCAAGGAACCTTGAATGAGTTGGCTGTCCCGCTCGCCATGTTATATTATAACGGCAACTACACCTACACGCACTACGTAAATGTTAAATACAAGTGGCATTGATACAAGATAAAAGAAATTCTCTTATGTAGAAATACAACATAAAATATCTACATAATATCCTAAGAATATAGAGCTTTTTGGTCACACTAGTTGCAAAACTGCGATGAAAGTGACAGTACAGTTGAGGCCATAATACATAATCAAGTATCAGATTTATAGGTTAGACATCTTTGACATAGGATTACTAACAAAATCTAAACTATTAGTCATTGAAATATAATACTATTGAAGTTGAAACTATGTTTAAATACTAGCAAAGCTTTCAAATTACTTTCTTTTATGGAATGTATATTGCATATCAATACACAAACCCCGTTATAAATTGCAATGAAAAATAAATCTTTCTAATTCTTTCATGTATATGTCACCGTAAGATTGTAAACATCGTTAGTTTATAAACAATCTCGCGATATTATAAACTGACGAAATATTATGCACTGAACCAACAGTTTACAATTTAAAGTATTATTTCTCGATAGTTAATCTATCATGTCAAATCGTCAAATTGTAAACAAATCTTATTCTTAAACAGATGGGTGAAATACACAGATATGTAGGTATCCCACTTAATGTTACTAGTCCATTTATTTATAGAAAACCTGTCTCCCGTGCAATCTGACTCTGTAGCTAGAATAGCGTACATAATTACATGATAATTTATCAGATCCTTAAACTACAACGTTGATATTCAAGCAAACAACGTCAGCCCTTAGAATTGTGTATTTAGTCCTATTTCTATAATCTTTTGGTCGGTAATGTGTTTATATGGTAGTTTCCCATAGCCAAAATAAAATATTAAACAGTCCTCAGGAAATATAAGACGTTGACAAATTATATTTGTTACAATTTTCAACGTTTGTTGTTATATTTTAATGATCAAACCAAACACTAAAAGTAATCGACTTGACGATTTGAAAAAGTCACTAATAGTTATGTTATACGAGTTTACTAAACCTATTGCTTTGACGTTCAATTAGCTAGGGACTCAATTTGCGGGACTATCTACTTGGTTTATATCCAATATCTCAAATGCCACTGGGAATACTAGGAAGATCACTAAGAATAAAATAAGTGCATCCTCGTGACGTAATCCCATGACGTGTATATCGTGTTACGAAAATATCTTCATAGCGGAAAGTAGATTACGTAAGCAAGTGAGAACAGAATACGGATCGACACTTTCAGCTCCTATTATTATGACTATTAGTTCTCGCGTGCATGTCAAGGTTTTTTTTGCTATACATCGTAATACTCCATACTCGTTTATTAGGTGTTATAAGAACTGTTACTTTTCTGTTACAGTTAAAGTCAAAAATTGTTTTCCAAATTACCAAATTGCTCAAAAGTTTGCAAATTAACCTTATTCTTATTATATTAAACGAGCTGTTGTTCGCAACTTCGTTCGGAAAACACCGGAACAGTACATTTTTAGTGATAAAAAGTAGACTATATACTATTCCAGATTACAATCTATTTCTGTGCCAAATATCATACAGATCCGTTTAGCCGTTTTCGCGTAATCCATCCATCCTCACAAACTTTCGCCTTTATAGTATTAGTAAGATATAAACAAGACGACTTGTTAATAAAATTGTCTAATGAACTACTTCTAAAACTGCAATGGAGAGTACATGTTGTCTACGTATATCTGTAATTGTTTGTATGTATGAGTATGAAATAGTGGAAACAGATTGTAGCTAAACTAAGAAATAATAGGCAGTTCTAGCATTACCCTACGAAAGGTCTTCTGATAACATCCTTGAAAATATTAACATATAGGTATTAAGTGTATTAAAATATTACAGTTGCACTTGTAAACAAAACCTCGAAGTATACACACTAGTTTAGGGGTCCGTACACTTATTGAAGATATAAACGGAACCTTTATAGAATAGTTTTGCCGTCCGACACTTAAAGACCCCTTTTCTCACTAACGGGATTAACTCGTAATTCTGGTTGGCATTGCCAGTTAGTTTGGACATAGCGAACGCCTTCTATCGGGTCTGGCACAAAGCGCTTCTCTCGAAGCCTTGTTACTATGGTTTTCCCGATGAACTGGATCACCAGTTTTCTTGCAGACAAAAGCATCAAGGTCGTTGTCGACGGTGCATGCTCCGACTCCAAGTCTGTTAATTCTGGTATCTCACAAGGCTGTGTGCCCATGCTGTTTCTTCTGTATATCAATGATATGCTGCAAATCAGCAGCATTCTTTGCTATACCGATGATAGCACGAGTGATGCCTTTTAAACCGGCCTCGCCAACATTTCTCGGGAAAACGACCCCGAGAGCCTACCTTCGAAACTACCTTAGAAAGAGTTCCAGATTGGGGTCGACTTAATTTAGTCCAATTTAACGCCACGAAGACACAGGTTTGCGCGTTCACCACCAAAAAAATACAGTTTGTCGTATCACCTCGCTTCAAAAGCACTTCACTAACAGCCACAGCCAGTATCGAAATCCTTGGCGGCGATATATCGAGCGAAGTCCAGTTTCGCCTAATTAGCCTCGAAGAAACTGAACAGATCGAGACAGTATTTCAATCCGACCAACCGCACAACTTTATAAAAGTACACAGTTCAGTACGTAAAGCTGACAGCTTCTACCTCTGAACCGCATTCAGCGAAAAGCGATTCGAATCGTCGATTGCCAAGATATTTCATATCGGCTTGACCCCTTGGCGTTGCGTAGAGATGTATCTTCACTCTGCATTCTCTATCGCCTGTGTTATGGGGAGTGCTCTGAGGAATTGTTCGTACTTATACCGGCCCAGCGTTCCGTCATCGTTCAACGCGACAAAACTTTTATCCCCATCACTTGGATAATTAGCAATCAACCACTGTGCGGTTCTCCTCGCCTCGCACAACCAATCTGTAGAACAAATTGTCGCCTGCAGTATTTCCGGACTGATAAGACCTTCAAACCTTCAAGGAAAGAGCGTACTCCCGTACATCAAAGGTCAGCAACGCTCTTGTGACTTTCAAGTTGCAGGTGACCCGTCTGCTCGTTTGCCCCCCATTACAATAAAATAATAATAAACCACTCAGATTATTTATTTCCTACATCCGGTCTCAATACTATCATTACTATGAAATCCTGTCATACAGCACACCGGCTCTCTTTTTATAATAATTGTGTTCTAAAGCTAGGTTGATGAAAGCCTATGACGCCCTCAACGATTGGACAAAGATACAATTATTCTAAATAACCTTGGTAAATATAAAATTGAGAACCTCAAGTTTAACGTATATTTTTGTTACTGATTTCCAGTTAGAAGATATGGATGTGACCTTGGCTTCGGGACGCTCGTCATTGGACCACACGCCCTCCAAGCCGATCAACATCGACCTCTCACAGCCCGCACACAACCTACACAATACATTCAACAAGTAAGTAATACATCTACTAACCATTACGTAGATGGATTGGACAAATAAAACATGCTTCGATTGTGTATTTGTATGATACTCACGAGAATGCCAAAATATTTGTTTGAACATATAATATATGGATAATAATGAGAATGTTAAACGACGAATCTTTAACTTACTTAAACCGAAAATCATTATTTCAGAGCAGTATATTGATCATTAACGTGGTATTTTACCATGGAAATATCCACAGTGTGACAATTATTTCTAATTAAAGAAGACCGCGAACCGTTAGCTTTTGTCATCGTAACAATGGTATCAATCTTGTCCAGACATTGATAATGTGTGTCTAGTGAATTTTATTCGTGTAAGACTGATCGTGGATCTCGAAAGCCCTGAAGGACCGCGGTCTCGGATTCCACCTTTTAATAAAAAAAAAAAAAATTAAGTGGTATGGGACCACAAATAAAAGAATAAAGTTCCTGTCTCCAGATGTCTGTATGGATGTGTAAGGATTTGCACACTTTACGAAGTCATAGCAACATGACATTTCTTACATATTCATAGACTGGGCAAACGTGACAACAGAGTCCGTGATTTAAGTCTGTAGGTATGCGGTCTCCTTCACACTCACTGCCTTTGCGTAAATACGATATGATTTTACGCAGCGGAACCCTGTTTTTCCTATGGTGTTCTGATATTTCTTTCCAATGTCAAAAATAATGTATGCAGTCTCATTAATCGTATCAACATGCTAGGGATTAATAACTCGCTTAATACGTGATAACAATAACATTGAATTATAAGTATATTTTTAACGCATGTGACTAAGCTTTTACAGTGCTTGATGATACCTCAGTTGTGAAAACACTAGGCACAGCTGGCGTCCATAGATGTAAGGTGGTTATTTATTGTGAAAATGCATTTTGTTTTTAATTGTACGTAGAATTACAGACAATGTAATGTGAATCCTTGCGAAAGAATGCATCTCAATGTCAATTACAAAATGGCTACTTAATGCCTCCTTCCACAAAAGTCAGACGAGAAAGAAACTAAAACAAACATTAAATAGTAAATATGTTACAGTTTTCAGTTACGACGTTGCATATAAATACTTAATTATCTTTACAATTTTTGCTTTATTATCAAGTATTAAATGTAGACATTACGGTGTGCGTGGTTCAATTTTTCTGCTTCACACTATGCATTAATTATTATAATAAAGCGTCAGTTTAAGAAGAATAATATAAATAAAACATGATTGAATAATTTATGCTGTTTTGTACATAGTCTACTTATTGTTAAAAGTTATGACATTTTAAATGTATTTTTTTTAATTACAATGTTTTATATCGTAACTGTATTACATAATTGACCTAATAATCATAATTAACCTTCTTACAAAATGAATTTGTCATACATATTGTTACAGAATCAGAATTTACCAAAGCATCAATGTAGCCACCCCTTTTTAACCGACTTCAAAAAAGGAGGCGGTTCTATGCTCCATTGTATATTTTTTTCTTTTATATTCACGGATTCTCCGCCAACTGTGGACCAATTTCAAAAAAAAATCTTTTGTTCGGTAGGTTACTTCCAATTGGGTCCCATTGTCACCAAGTCAGGATCTGATGATGGGATCCCAAGGAAATCGAGGGCAACCCTCAAATTTTATAGGCACTTATTACGTTTTTCATATATTTGCTAATTATAATTTATCATCACTACAACAGCACATTGAAATCGATTACACTTTTTTTTATTACAGGTTACCGTGTACCATGAAAGTCGTTGAATCTCTCATAATTTTAATTATTTTTAAACTTTCGCGACTTTGATAAGTAAATATTACATGTGTAACTCGGGACTTAAGGTAGGGCTACATTAGGCTGACGTGGGCCACGTACCCCGATCTGGACGCATTGGACCCCATATATTTCATATGGCAACTAGTTTTGTAGAGCTACATTAGATTCACGCCATGCGACGCAACGCTTCCTACGCGACGCCGATCCAGTGATAACAGATTTTCGTCGGATAGTGGAGGGGATAACCCACGCGTCTGACAGTATTTCGTATTTTTATTGTATTTTTGTCTTTTTCCTCCTTAAGTAAATCTTCAAATTCACTGTCCGAATCATTCATTTTTAAGTAACCGATAACAGAGTCGAAAACCAGCGTAAAATGCGCGACACGCGTTGGGTCGATTTTAGGTGCACACGTGTAAGACGTCTCAGACGTTTGCATCGGCCTAATGTAGCTCTCGCTTTAATCGCGATAAAACGTCGGGTAACCAAAAAATGGAATTGTACCTTTTAAATATTATTGCGATTAAGTCCCGAGTTACACATCTCATTATTTGACACCCTTATCTTTAATGTGTATTGAGGTTAAAGTCGATTAGCTGTAGAATTGAAAGTATTAATTGCATTATAGAAACAAAATAAAAGCCTAACGCCTACTAAATTAGTGTGCATGACTTAGCATTGGCTTTGTGTGAAACCCAGAACACAGATAGGGAAAGTAGCAAAAGACGTAACGTTGGACTTATGAAAGTATCGCCGTCTTTAATTATTACTTTTACTTTTATTGGTAAAGTGAAGTAAAGTTCTTAAAAGTTAACTTTACTAATAAAAGATCGAGGTCAACAATAACAAGTGTCATATCACTCGTCATTGTTGACTTAGAAAGCAATATACTCGTAACTATTTTATACATTTCCCCATAAATTCATCCTATTAATATTATAGCGTGAAAGTTTGAGGATGTATGGATGTTTGTTACCGTTTCATGTAGAAACTATTGTATGAATTTTAATGAAACTTGGTATGTATATAGCTGGAGACCTGGATTAACATATAGGCTACTTTTTATCCCTATATTCCCACGGCATCCGGACTTACGCGGGTAAAACCGCCGGGCGCAGCTAGTATAACATAAACGCAAGTTTATTTCAACACTTATGGAATAAAGACGATTGACTTTGACTAATCAGACGTCAAAAATAGTGAAAGCATGTAGCAATTACTATATGCTATCGCAATTTTCATAGTTTTTGTTTAAAATACTTTTTATACATCAACGTTAAAAAATTATCCAAGTCCCAGAACATTATAAGCCCGAAAATTTCCAAGAAGTGTAACAAATATTTTCGAAAGAAATGTAATGATAAAGGAAAATTATCATCCCCATTCTTTACGAGATCTTCGAAGATAATTAAAAGAAATGATACGTTCTCAAATTACTTGGAGATTTAGGTTTCCTAGAAGTTTTTTTTTTGTAGTATAGGGGGCAAATGAGCAGACGGGTCACCTGATGGTAAATGACTACCGCCGCCCATGGGCACCTGTAACTCAAGAGTCACAAGTGCGTTGCCGCCCTTTAAGGTGGGAACGGGGGAAGAGCGGGAAGACGGGAGAGTGGTATTAGAAGGGAAGGACGGGAATGGGGGAGAGGGAAGGGTTAGGCCCTCCGGTAACCTCACTCACGCGGCGAAAAGCAATGCAATCATTGTTTCACGGCCGGTTTTCTGTGAGGCCGTGGTATCGAGCGTAGTCGAGCCGGCCCATACATGCCGAAGCATGGCTCTCCCACGTGTTGAAGTTCTATTAATTAAAATTGTATGTATTCTTTCAATAATGGAGGTGCACAAGAATACCATAGAAAACTGAGCCTACTTTTATCTGGTTTGGTAACTTTATAGTAAATGTTAGCGTTAGCTTTATTAAATTGTAATATTTGTGTCCCTGAAACTAACAAACATATGTATACAAGCTACTAACAGACATGTAGCCAGGTTCGGCGACAGAGAGCGTTTTATACCAAGTATTAAGCTATACTAACTTTTAAACTTTCGCGTTCCATGGTATAATTCCTTCGTTCTCAGAATATTATATTCTCAAAATATTACATTCGCAAAACATTACATTAGCAAAACATTATATTCTCAAAATATTACCTGTACAATGAAACAGAAAATATGTAAAATAATTGTCTATTTTTTTATTCAAATTGACGAAAAATAAATGCACTTAAAATTAACATAGAAGTCCACACAATGACAACAAAACGAATAATGAACACATTTTTCTATTAAAAATTAAATATTAAAAAATAAAAATTGTTTTTAAAAAAATATATATTAGCTTTCTATGGCTCCGATAAATCCTGCAAGCATAAATAGCAAAGAGTTTGGTAATAAACCCGTAATATAAATTTGCGAGTGTAATGTTTTGCGAATATAATATTCTGAGAACTGAATATGTTCATCTTCTGCTTTATGAAGAATACTTTTGTACTTGATTTTACAAGAGATAATATATTGAGAATATAATGTTTTGCTAATGTAATGTTTTGCGAATGTAATATTTTGAGAATATAATATTCTGAGAACGAAGGGTATAATTATGTATTTATACGGGAATTAACGCGATCACGAAAAGGTATTACATACCTCTGAATTGGCTCTGAACTCGCCGTGCAATCTGGTCGAAACGTCAGGCAATTCAGAGGTATGTAATACCTTTTCGTGATCGCGTTAATTCCCGTATAAATACATAAGTATTAAGCTTATGTTTTATTGCGTTACCCTTGATGTTACACGTATACTAAGGTGTAGTGATATTTCACCGGAATTTAAACCTATGACTGACAAAAAAATTTAATTGACTATAAGATTCAAATAGAAAAGATAGCATCAAACAAGCCAAGATCGCATTTCTGTTACCGAACTTCTTAACTTTAGTACTATTGTTATTTTTGCTTAGGGTTGAAAGCCCAGGTGACCACTGCCGACCACTATTCATATTACAAGTGTTTATAAGATCGCCGTGTGCTTGTTTACTAACTCATGTGAATAAAAAAAACCGTAAAATGATTACCTATGTATGTTCCATAAATCATAGAACTTGTTTCTTTACAAATGATTGCTTGATAAGTCCTTGCTGTAGCAACCCAATAGCCTAACAATTTTACCCTTTAATTTAAAAAAAAAATCATAAATGCTCAGTTGTCGGTGGTGAACACTTAGTAATTAATATACATTTTATTAAATATATTCTTAAAAATGTACAACATTAAAAATGCAACAATCTTACCTATTTGCATGTAATGTTTACCCAGGTGGATAACAGGTGCTTACCTCAATGTGGCGCATGCGCAAAGGAGGTTTCACAGTGTTACGTCACCACAGAACATGGCGCTGCACTGTTTTAGGTTAAATATACGCTTATATTACGTTGCAGCGTCTATTGTACTTTTATGTCGCTTCTAGCCTGTTTCGGTTCGGTTGAGGTTGGCTTTTTGTCGCTTTTATATTTAAGCATGTTATTGATTGAAACAGAAATAAGAACTACAGATATAAAAGCTCATGTTTTTAAGCGGTTACCAGTTCCACCTTTAAATTTGAATTACGAAATGAATTTAGTAAATAAAGAAATGGTTAAAAATCGATTTAAATTCAAATCTTTATTTTTTGCACTTGCAATATAGACTTTTTTTTAATATTAAGAATAAATTGAGGTTTCTCGGAGACTCAAGGTTTTATCAGCTTTTTTTTATTTTCTTAAACTTAATTTTAGAGATTGTATACCTAATGCAATGTTTCAGTTTCAGGGATAAGAGGTTGTATGTGAAAATATTTTGCTTTTATGTGAAAACTTAAAAATGTAACTAATTACTAATAATGAACTTTATACGTATGCAGCATAAATATTTACATGTAACATAAAAAATAATCAAATTTAATCACTAATTAATTACTTTTAAGATGACCTAAGTCATTCGCCAAAACGGCCTGCCGACAAGACCATGAGTTTATATTTCCTGCACATTTGACTTATACGCTAAAGATGTTTATTGACTCGAAACCCTCGACGATAAACACAATTTAACTTTTCAACAGGGGACTATCAAACATTATACACGAGCGTGGCAGCCTCAACATGTACCAAAGCGGGGAGTCACTGATGCGAATGTCGCCGCCAAGCCTCGTCTCGTCACTACTCATGGAGAGTTCCGGCACCTTCAACGCGGAGTCTATGGACGGCCGCAAATCTTTTCCATATAAGGAGTCAGGTAATTGACTGATCGCTACTTAGTCTTTTTTAACACTCCTGCTATGTCTCAAATACTTAAAATAAATACAGATGGATGATAATTTTCTTAATTTTCTTTTCTTTTTCGCTCGTTTACAGGGCCACCAATGACAGGTCGAGAAAGTCTTGATCCAATGATGACAAGCATGACGTTAAGTATTCTTGACGAAAAGGACATGAGTACAAGCTTCCTCTCTCAAACCACATATCCTGACAATGACAGCCTCATCGACTCTCTGCCTCCTAGTTTAGTCAGCTCAGTGAATTCATCCTATGTCATCTCAAACAGCACAACATCTAAAGCAAAAGATAGTCCAGATTCCAACATATTCAGTTCAGCAACCTTTACTAATTTAGAACAATCACAAAGGCTTCTCACAGGAAGACCAAGACACAATCTCTACAACAGTTTTACTAAACGAGAATGTGGCATAAAGAGCTCTGAAAGTTACACAAAAGCCCGCGAAGAAGCTTGCCAAATTGATACTGGAAAAGTCCTAAACGAAAATTGTGATAACAAGGAATCCCCTAAGTACACCCAGAAACAAAACCCTGATATGGCTGAAACAATAACTTACTATTCTAATAACAGGTTCATAAAAGCCAATGACGCTGAGAAAGAAAACTTTGAACGTGACGACACCTTCTATAAAGATATGGGCCTTCAGAAACCAGAAGATCTGGTTAGAAATAGCCTTAACGTTACTCTGGGAAAGCAGGAGCTAAATGAGATAATACAAGCTCGCCAAAAACTTTCATTAGCTAGAAAAGGGCTTCCGAGCGAGCCGGACAAGCCTTTGCCGAACCAAACGGATACATCGCCCATAAAGACTATCCAGTTACCAAATCAAACTATCACAGTGCCCCGGCAAAGTATAGAGAACGCTTCAGAATTACTTTCAAGGCGGAGATCAACGAACGCTAACACTAATGGATTCGATAAACAGGAAGAACCTATCAGAGAGCCTCCAAAAAGGAATGCTACGTTTAAAAAGCTGTCACCTAGAGCGAACGCTATGGATACAACAGTTGTATACGTGAAGACGGAAGACAATAATATAATAGATATAAATTCAGCCACAATGAACCTCATTGATGGCAGTGAGCGAACGGCACCACAGGACCTGAGGGTATGTATTTATGTAAAATATTAAAGTCAATTGAACTAAGATACTGCGTAAGATACTCGTCGCTTCAGTTGCCCTTGCTAAGGACTGGGAAATGTTGAAGTTTATCATCATACTCAGTGCCGGCTTTAGTACATGTGACGCCCTTAGGCAAATTTTAGTGTACTACACATATATATAAATATAGGCATGCACGTGCATACTATAGGATAATTTAATTTTTTTAGATGATTGCCATTTTCTTTGATAACGAAGTATTCGTCGTACAATTGAATACATTTTTATTAAGTTTGCTAAGAAATACAATTTAAAAAAATGAATTCTCCCCTGGCGTCATAGCGCCCCTAAGCAGCGCTTGGTTTTGAAAATATTACAAGGGTGAAGGGGGGGTGTAGTGAGATATCGCGTGTATTTATTTTTTTGTAGTATATATCAGTATTTAAAGATAATATTCTGAAAAATTTTAATATATTTTGAACTAGGGGAATACACGTGATTTTGGCTAGAAGGGGTGGGATTAGTCTAAAACCTCACCGCGTATCACCACGAGGGAGGGAGGGGTTAAAAAATTGCTTAAAAACATCACGTGATTAATGGATGCCCCTAATTAGCCTGCCTATTAGTAGTTAAAATATAAAGGAACCAGTATCATATTAACAGAAAAAGTAAATATTTGTTAACTTAGTCCTGTGGTTGAAAATTTATTCCAGGAATGGACTTCTCAAGACCGCGCCATGGTGGGGTCGAGCGAGAGCACAGATACGAGCACCTTCAGTTCATCCAGTCCACCGGACAGCGTGCCTGATACAATACCGACACATAACCCACGTAAGTGTTTCATCGGCTCTATCGCTTTGGGTTGGACAATTTGCCACGGTATTGGTTTTTGGGGAAAGAAGGATGTGGGGCTACTACTAATGGACCTATGAGCAGTAGGTCGCACTGCACTGATACAGGAGGGCTGGGTCTGTTTGTGTATTTGTTCGGTATATTTGTCTTACTGAAAAACGAAGGGATTTTATTTCTTTTAAATTTGATTACTGTTGCTATAAACAGTAATAGTCAACATTTAAAAAGTGATGGTAGTTTTTCCTTTTATTTGCGCTTTAATATCTTGATGCATCACATGCACTCTGATTTTATACAGAGTATTCAAAGCGATTTTATAAGAAAAATATGTAAATGTGCATGAACGCGTCTGAGATTTTAGTGTTCTTGGCAATATTAAAGATTTAATACTATCTCATGCAGTTATTGGGTCATCATAACGCAACCCTATTTTCTATTATAACGTTTAGCTCTTGTAAAACCCAGACCCTTCACTTATTGCAGGCTCACAGATTGCATCAACACCGCTAATGTCACTACGGAAAGGTTCCAAGAACGAGTTGCTAGATTTACACAATACAATATCGCCTATCTACGATACTGTGGATGATAAGTCTTACGCTATCCCTAAAGTCACTTCTGCTAACTCAACGGTTATGGAACGCACCTTCGATATGCACAATACCACGATTATAAGTAGTGTACCCACGGCGAAAAAGAGTTTAGTCAAAAGGGATATTTTGGCGGGAAAACCTAGTACTGAGAAGAAAATACAGCCGCCTGTCAGTGGTTTGAAGTCACCTGTGTGTAACAAAACTCCTTCGTCAGCTACAGGTAAGGATGGTATAATTATTATTGAAGAATAAAGGGCACACAGAGCGTTAGCCCGGAAAGGGGTCGCTAAAGCTTTGTAGGAAGAACTAAGTGTTGAAAACGTGAAAGTGACACCATTGGGGTTACGAGTGTATATAGCCACTGGTAACCTCTTACCATTAGGCGGCGTCTTTCTGGAGAATTTAGTTTTATAAATAAATTACCCTCTACCTGATATGACTGTCTCTTAGAGACAGGACAGCGGTCTGCTTATCATCCTTCGATGTGAAGCGAATGCCTCTTTAATCGAAATACCCCATGTATTTTACTCTATGAATGTAATGATCAAAAATATATAAATAAGATTGTTTAGACAATAGGCAACCGGAAAACGTAAGTTTCAGTTCCCAAAGCTTAAAATTCGGCTGTAACCTTTTAGCACCCGAGCTAGGTGGTAGCAAAAGTGGAGACCTTAATCCTACCGAGGGCCAGTGTAATCACACCATCGTTATAATATTTCTGTTAACTTCATATCACATCATATTATTTTTATTTTCCCATCTTTTTTGTTTTTTTAGTATCATACGGTCATATGATTCCTCCAATGGCTGTGCCCAGAAAAACAGGTTTGCCGACCTCAAAACTGAGACAGTACAGTTCGCATAGAGAACTTAACAGAATACCTCCTGGTGAGTATCTCACATTATTGTCTTTAATAAATACATTTTGTTTTTCCATCAAATTAAAGTAGTGCTATTTAAGTTGAATGCTAGTCGAGTCATTATCGTACAACATCATCAGATGATCACTGTACCAAAAAAGTAGGACGGATCAAGAAAGATTATCTCTTATACTCTTGTATTATAATTGAAAATAAAAATGTTTATAATCTGGCATTCGAAACTTCCGTGGATAGTAGTTACTGACAAACTACTTGACACAGAAACTTTTGTCAAAACTGGTTGACTATTTTTGTCGACTGTAGGTACATCTAATATAGGCCAGTAGGCTTAAACTCCAAATCGGAAATAATTGTTGCAAAAGGTTTTATAGTTTCAATGGCTTCATTTATAGCCATATATCCCCCCCCCCGGCGGAGTTGTGCCAAAGTGGTGGGGGATGAAATGTACCCCCGTATGGGGTATTTTTATGGTTATATATCCTAAAGGATCACATATCGAAAACATGGTCGTTATAATAGTTTTAGAACATTACATTCTGTATCGAATGAGAGTAAACGCACATTTTTCAGAAAACTCGTTCCCATACTATTGAACATCTAATTTGGACCAGTTTTCCACACTTCTGAAAAAATATCGTTTTAAGGTTTTCGGAAATATCATCTAAACTAACCCACCTATCAATAAAGTGGTTTCTACAAAAGTTAAAGAAATTATGCGTTGAATGAGACCAATAACGATTTTCTTTACCATTTCATACGGAAATGCCGTACAAATCCACTTTAAATGAGATTAAACGCACATACTGGGTTTTTAATAAAAAAAATTATAAATGTGAAATACTGGTTCAACTTTGAAGTGCAGTAGTATGGCAATGAGTGGTCCGAAAAATATGCGTTTAGTCTCATTCATTGCAGAATTTAATGTTCTAAAACTTAATAAAGACCATGTTTTTGATATTGAGAGTCCTTCAGGAGCTGTAACCGTAAAAAAAAACTCCTTTTGGGGGTACTTTTTCTCCCCCATCACTTTAGCACAACTCCACCGAGGGGGAAAACCTAGGGTAGCCATATTGGGGTACAGATGAAGCCATTTAAACAATAAAACCTTTTCTACCAATTATTTCTGATTCGTCTAATTGTTATGTTTAACGCTACTGGCCTATCAAAGCGGTAATTTCTGTAGAAATTTGTATGTAATAACAACCTCTGACGTCATACTTTGCTATCGTCAAATCATTTACTTTTATTGCTTGGTATAACAATTTAAAAATAATAACAAGCGTGAAAATAATAATAATTTTTCAAAGTCTAATAAACACTTAATTTCATGAGTACTGTTAAATAATTTATTTTAACCATAGACAACTGCGCTATTGATTGCCACAAAAAAAAACTCCTGCTCTCCCGCATTTTAAATGTAATTCTTTTTGATTTATTTGCGTATACACAATGATGTTCCTTTTTGTGATTTTAGCTCAACCCATATCGGGACTGGCAGTTGCGTCTCGGGGTTTAGCACAAGGCGGTCGGACGATGGTCAGGCGCGGGGTGTACGCGTCCAACCCTGCGCTGTCCCCCACCTCGAGCGTGTGTCCAGCACCTGTTATCGTTACTGACTCTTATACCATTGCCAATTACCAGGTATGTAGATTTCATGATCATCATCATCAGTCAATCGTGCAATTTATACTAGGAGCTTGAGCCCTTTAAACCATTTTGATAAAATAACATTGTGTGATATGTCTTACCAGTAACGAGAGGATTTATATCGACACAAGACTGTAGGAAGTTAATTAGAATCAGATTAGAGACATTGATTTACATTTGATTTCATTGACAAACAATCAAGACCCCTGGGCCAGACGCTGGGTTTATAATAAAATTAATAATAATGTAACACTTAAACGACCAAGTCAAGTTAGAACGTCTACCATTTTATTATATTGTTTTATACAGAAAGCGGACAAGAGTTCGAAGGCTGACGAGGTCCCCCCCGCCCCCCCCGCGCTGGTCCGCCAGGGCACGGAGACCTTGCGCCGGGAGCGCCCGCCCTCGCACCTCGTCGCTCCCAGAGATGTGAGGATAACACACATTATATTTTACACAACGCATAACCTTCTAATAACCGACACTACGTTTTCATTCGATAGCAAGTACGGGAACTGCAAAACCACATTCGAGACACAAATTGGGGTCTAATATTAAATACGAATCTGATTTCTAATTAACAAAATTATTATAATTTATTTTTATTAGTGTTATAATAATATACTACTATGAGGTATTATTATGACACTAATATTTTTTAATAATTTTAATTTAAAAAAATATTCTAAAATTAATATCTTTAACCTTAATTCATCACCACGACACACTAAATATAGCAGTCCTGTTTGACTCTGATGAAGCGTTATAAAAGAGACTAGCTTTTGCCTGCTACTTCGCTCGCGTTTAAGTTTTTCTATTTTCCATCCCTAAGAAATAGTACTTTTTGGGGATGAAAGGTTACTTTATGTCATTTAAGGCGTAAAAACGTAACAAACAAATGGATGGAACACCTGTAATATAGAAATGTTAATTTTAACAAACATTTCACTGAAGTTCATCCTGATATCCATTCGATGTGATTGCGTTCATAAAAAATAACAGTTCAAATGTGCTTTTACACATATTCCGTCTAATCTATACTTTGACGCCTGCTTAGACCCCGTGCGCAGTATGTTTGATTAATCGAACTGCGTAAACGACTTTTACATGTCATTTGTCATGGTTGTTTAACAATTTATGGGTGATTTTAATATCCAGTCCAATCTTTAGATTCAAAACATATCTTGTTGGTCAAGACTCAGATTTCAACACGTAACTTGCCCAATGTGTCCCGGTCCGATCCTGCCCTTGTAGGATATTTCCGAGGATCAATGTTGCCTTAATTCGAAAGCTAATTTCACTCAACATTCTTTTGTTTCGACTCGCACTCTGCCTCGTGATACTTATGAGCTAAATTAAAAAAAATCCTCAAATGTTTGGGCATGGCCTGCTATAAATCTTTAGATAGACACTCCTTTGTGCCGAAAACGTGGGTAATCCACTGTAGTTGTTTATCGAGGTTATAGTCGAATGTCACAGATTGGATTGGATGTTAATTTCAACTATTATCGGTGTTGGATATTAATTAATTTGTTCCAATTGCGTCTTTTATATCAATTGTGTTTAAAATGTGTTTTATTTGTGTCTACCATACTTTCAATGTGATCATACTAATATCATGAACGGTTACATTTTCAATGCGAAAATTAAAATGAATGTTAAATGTTAAACTCAATACCTTGCTATCTACGTGGTAAGGTCAGAATACAATTGTCTATATAATTGACATCCATTCAGGAACAGGATGTGATTGGGTAAAAAAATACTTATACAAATTTTTACATTTATGATACTATTACTAGCTTCCAATATACGAGTAGATACCTACATCAATTCAATGCAAAATTTATCTGTGGAAAATTTTATAAAGGTGCAATACTAAGGTGAACTAAGTTTTACATGCTCAGAGATTGTATAACTGTTACAAAGTAAGGAAAGCATTGAAGTTGTAACCGTAGCTATGGTGTGGCGCCCTAACGTGACTAAGCATAACGTGCCCATTCAGCTGCGGGGCCCCGGCTGCGGCGTGCCCGTCTCCGTGCGCACCCAGTACATGTCTGTGAGTCTTTGTTCGTTACTTGCAGCAGTGGCCTGTAGGGTACATTCGTGCCGACGTTCGATAGCATTCACTGCTCAAGTTCAAATTCATTATGTTTATTTATTCTGTTCGTACTTACTTTTGCGCTATTTTTCTTGAATATTTCGTTCTTCACCTTTTGTTCCACATCTAGACTTCTTAGCTGCTTTCGTAGTTTTTATTCTCTATTTCATTCTACACCTCAACCTGTTTCTTTTTTAAAAAAAAAATCCCCTATAAAATTTCTAACCAAGCATATAATTTTATAGAATGCATTTGTAGTGTAGCTGTCTTGTCGTTTTTGTAGTGACATTAACTTACCGGAGGACGACCATCGTAACATATATTATTATATTCTCAACATTTTCTAGAACTATAATATAATTTCTTAATTAAAAAACAGCATATTGCATATTTTATTATACCGGTTGTAAGTGAAATCCTCCCGAAAACGAAGACAGACGATAGTGCTAATGATAGATATACCTTTGATGATGGGTCAGAAAAAAAATTGATCCCTAATTGACAATTTTTTTATTTTACTTTTAGCATTTTTCAAGGTCCATCATGTTAGTACAGCTAAATGAAACGATAATTTCATAAACAATAAATCAAAAACAGCTGACGCTTGGGTCAAAGGACGCGCGGGTGCAGAAGGCCCCGTGAGTTTGGCACTCGCGCTTCATTTGACCCTAACGTCAACCGTTTTTTACCGGAGCGTTTCACTAACATCCTGTATAGAAGAAGAAAATCTCAATCGGTGTAATGGACATAATGTCTGAAATTCCTTCTAAGTTCTATACCTACAGCTTTTTGTTTTTATTAGTATATTACTCCTTTCTTACTTACTTTCATTAGTGTGTAGTCATCATAGTATTATCTTGTATATTTATATAATTTGATTTCTTTTCACTTCTGGTTCTATGTGCTTTTGTCATTACCTTTTACATATATAGTGGCATTTATTTAAAAAAAAATGTACAAAGTGCATGAATACTCTTACCACAATAGCTGTCACGTCTTTCAAACGTAGTACAAATGTTAGTTAGTTTTATTGTTAATTATCATTCAAAGTTGTTTAGACCGCAACCCACCTAAAAAGTAGAAGCTCGGGACCCCATGCATAACATTGGGAATATGAAAGCAACTTTATAAATCTTATTTGAAACAGCTTAAATACACATGTATAGTAACTATATGTAAGTCAAGTTTTTATTGACCAAATATAATGTGGCCGTTACCTATTTGGCCCTTTTTAAATTTGAATTACGAAGTCTTGATCGGTTAAACGACACACCTTTTCTGGCCTATGATGTGCGCGTATTTTCATCGGTTTTCCAGACCCACGCAATATCCGTTCGCTATCGACTTGTGGATTGCAACCCAAAGTTTGGGGAAGACTGTGTATCAGCACAGAATACATAATAGTACATGTACAGAAGTCCCACTCCGCCAAATCATTTCAATAAATAGCGACTCTTGTTCCGACACAATAAGGTTGCAATTCAAGTCGCACAGCGCTAATTCCCCACAGTTCTATTCACCCAGAACTTGCCTCTCTTTCTATTGCGTAACTCTTATCTATTATGACGGTGCCGCGACGTTAGGGTTGTTTTTTTTTTTAAATAGTCAATCTGAATATTTAATTACCAGTAAGTAATGTGCCTATTACTATATTTTTGCGAACAAATAAACCTAGGCTAGGTACTAATAACTCGATAGTCTAGATATGAACGGATGACGCAAACGCAGCGCGTGAGTGTGCATCAAACTAACGTGCGGCCCGGCTGGCACGCGGCAGCCCACTGAATTTTGGCACGATTAGTCGTCCCTACCGTGTACTTGTAGCTTTATACCTACGCTACTGAGTGGACCTGGCCTGGTACTAATAAATTAATTTGTTCAAAAAAGTCATCATGTCAAACAAACTGATAAAGTTAAATGACGTTTGTGCACAAGATTGGTGGCGGATACTATTCTTTGACTTCTTCCAATATCTGAATTTATCATAATTACACATCGGACAGATAACAAATGTCAATTTTCTGATATTTCGGCACAAGTGTAACCTGGTCTTGAAATTATCATTAAAAAAAAATTATTGCCTTTAACTCCGCTGAAAATTGTTTTAAAACTGTATTTGATAATTTCAAAACAATTTAATTCCATTTTTAACTCCGCCGAAAATTGTTTTAAAACTGTATTTGATAATTTTAAAACAATTTCATTCCATTTAACTCCGCCGAAAATTGTTTTAAAACTGTTATATTACAATTTTAAAACAATTTCACTAATATTTATTGTGTGTTACATCGTTTATTGTTTTTTGACCAATTTGTGTACTAATTTATGCCAGTAACACCTGTCCTGTCCTAAAACTGGATGTACTTACTAATTTATTAGATTGTTAGCAGTTATTATAATTAAATACGATCTTTCATACGCGTTTTGTAAAAAGACTTTATAAATACGACTTCTGTTACGATCATAACACCTTGAGAGGAAATATTAACCCCCGGTCTTAAGCCACCCTGAAAATACAAAGTGGCCGTTTTTTGTACCAAAGAATTGCCGGGAGAAAGATAGGATTGTCGGAGAACATTTTTTCATATTGCATGATCATAAACAATATTACTCTTGATTAACCTCTGAAACTGAAAGAAGTGCCAAGTACCTATTATTCTATATATTTTCTTTTACCATATATATAAACGGCGGTAGCGTAATATCTAAGGCGTCTGACTTGCGATCGAGTGGTTGAACCCTACCCAGTGCACTACCGACCTGAACCACTCTTAACACAAGCACTTAGCTTAGCTGGAGGGGTTAACAAGAATACTAGTAATGTGTGACCTACGTACTACGTACTAGTAGTCTTTAAAAAAAATGTGCTTTTTATTTAGTAAGTTGTACTGATACCAAAGTTACAATTAAATTCACTAATTCAATAAGTGACAGCTTCGTTCATTTTAACTCAAGATTTAGTCAACATAGTTTAAATGACATCGAAATTGTATCATAGTTAGTGTTCCAATTGAGTGTGGCGTAATAAAGCATTACAAAACGAGCGGCTCTTACATAGTTTTTTGATATGAATGAAATTAGAAATTAAAAAAATATATTATGATAACAACGTAAGTGTTTTGTTAATATCTTGATATACATCTGGAGTGGCTTATATATAGATAGCATATTATTTGAGTTTTTGAAAATTTTCATCTAGAACTGGGTTCTACGGATTCGCGGGAAAATGTTCCAAAATTGATTTCATACTTTAACCTAAAAATACAATGTTATTAAAGTTTTAATATAGATAGAGCATAATATATAAATTATCGATTTGCTACCATGTATTGTAGTGGATTTAACACCAAAGAACGAAAACAATCCTTAACACTAAACAGAATATTAAAGGAGGATGCCCATTCATGGTTTCACTTTTAGACGTTCGCGTCATAATTTCAAATGTTAAAAAAAAAAATTATTTTAATGTGACTTTTCGACCCTAAATCTCTTCTATAGAACTTGGGGTATGGGCAATGTCCTTTCGACTACATTATCACTTACTCGAGTCGTTTCCAGTTCCAATTTTATTTTGGGGTCGGCGCAGTATGTTTTCTTATTCTAATGTACTCTATCATTCGTCATTTCAGCAATTACACCCTTTCTCGCCATATCATCTTTCACGTAGTGTTGACTCGTTTCCTGTACGTAAATTAAAATGAATATAATGTACAATATAATTAATAATCTTTATGTGTTAGTGTGACGTATTACAGCCCCCAACAACGCGCCCCAACTCTACGGCCAGCTCTTCCCAAGCCCGGGGCTGCTTACGACCTACCTCCGGCCCTGTACACAAACATGCCCCACGTAAGTATTAATTATTTTAGTTTACCTTTTTTATCAATAAACTCCACACGCTGTTATGGTTATTATATTCAGCATATTCGAAGTGGTGGGAATGTTATTTAAATAGACTACACCTGCGTTAGATTCTCCAATGTAAGTTTTTATTCGACATTAACTCACGGATGACTCCCATAAAAAAAGCAAAAAAAAAACCATAGGAACAGTAGTACGAGCTTTTCCCATACGATTATCTTGTAGTAAAGTGGTTGCAATTATGGTTATTGTCTTTGGCCTTTAATGCCGCGTTCCTACAATCAAGAAACGATTCGTTTTACTGACGGACGGTAAACTTTCGATGAATTTTCAACGATAATTTAACCGTCGGTAAGCAAAAAGAATCATTTGTTGATTATGGGAACGCCGCGGCATAAATCGTGAGCAAAAAAAAAAGGAATGGTTTCCAGCTACTTACATAGCTTTTGTATGAGCGATCTCTCAATATTTGTGGTCGATTAGGTGACGTACAAACTCGGTCTTGGGGTGCAGAGACATTGGATATGAATCTAATGCTGTGCTATACATATTACAGCGGCTCCAGTAGCGGATCAGCCCCGGCCGTCCTCAGGCGAGGTACGCGTGTCCGCACTACCCCGCCCCTCCCGCCTTCCTGCACCTCGGAGAGCGCTACGGTAATTTCAGTATCTATTAAAATTTACTATCATAAAAATAGTTTTTAAAATGAAGTAGAAACTTTTATGTGGCTGAGATAATAGACTTGGACGTATTGGGTGACATTCTATATTAAGCTCCATACACAAATATTAAGGGAGCGTCAAGGGCGGTCCGCTCCGAAGTTTAAAAAAGAAACACAAATCAGTCATTAACATGAAGCTACTACAGCCAACTTTACAATGCAATTGTAATAAAAAATATTTTTAATTTAAACAGTTTTCATTCTTGGGGTGACATTATATTTCCGGCCCGGGTGCATAGATAATTAAAATTAACTTATCAAGTATATATTTCGTATGATTATTTATCAGCCCTAAAGAGACAATCTTAAACCTAACGTAAGCTACCATTATAGTCCAGCCAAATAAGGTCTGAAATCAAAATTTGGCACTCAACTTTGTATTTTTGATAAAATGTAGTTTTAGTGATACAAAAATAATGTGTAAAGGTTTTCGTGTCTGCAACCCCCGGGTTAAAAAAATATTTTAGTGTTTTTTCGCAATTGCTCTAAAACGGTAAAAGTTAGACAAAAAAGTTCTAATTAATATTTAAATTTAGAACTTTTTTAGCATCATATCAAAAATGTTAAGTTGAATGCCAAATTTTGATTTCAAGAGCTTATTTGAGTGGACTATTAAGTGTGTGGTGTCTCGTGCAGGCCGCCCTCCGTGTACTCGGCGGCGCCGGGCGGGGGCGAGCTGGAGCACTACTGACCCGCGGCCTGCTGCGTGTTGCTCGGGCGCGCGCCGCCAGACCCGCCCGACCCGCCCGACCCGCGCGCCGACTCGACTGATCCCCGGTGACTGCGCTCACCGTCCTAATGCCCACGAGGCATTATAGAACAATTTGGCTTTTACTACATTTTTAATAACGTTTTTTATTGGTAATACTTTACCCTTGTAGTATTTTAACAAACTAGTATTGACCAAAAGCGTGTTTGAAATGCAAAGACAATAAATTGTGAAAATTTGTGAACGACGTTCACAATTTGAGATTATGTAAATCATTCGCTATCACGGCCGTTTTCATTCCCAGAGTCGCCGCTGTTGTATGCTGTCCGCGTTCATTTTAGTGTACAAACAAAATTATGTTAAATTTAATTTTCGGCATACAAAGTTTTTCAGGGGAAAATTTTGCTTATGCCTTTAATGGAGGTGTGAAATTACCTTTTCAGACAGTGAAGAGTTTGATAATTTCGACCTCCGGCTGCTATATCATTAATTTATCTTATCTCTCATCGATCCGTGCTCTCTCACACCTTTCTCATTATAAATATAAAGCTCAAAATTGTAACATTTCTGTCTAAATCATGATTTGGTACAAAGACATACAAATTAAGATATTATTCCTATATTATTTACAAATTTAGCGAGTAATGTATCAAATGTTGGTTTAGTAATTTATTTCGTAATAAGATAATTTGCATTTTGTTTCAATTTAGATATTTAAATTGTTTAGGGACATGTAATTTAATATTCACGCTTAAGCTGTAAAATATATACGACTTACTAATTACGATCCTCTGTATACTAACCTTTTGTAATAAAGAAAGTTTGTATACGCGGCACGTTTGACACGCATTTCTAATAAGAAGAGAAATTATATATAGCAAATTTTTTCGCAAATTTATATCTCACACATTATAACGCACAAAATTATTGACATGTATATTTTATAAATACATTCTGTTGTATATTCTGTAAATTTCTGTATTTATAAACCTTAAGAAAATATCAATCCGCTTCCTTGAACTTGTATATCTATCGACTAAGTATGTGAATTAAATATAACATATCGGAATTAAGAGACTTGTTTATGCTACGTATTGTATTTTCGTCATTTAAATTTAGAATGTGGTCAAATTGCCAGCTACTAATGTTAGAGAAACTGTCATATTCACTAACTAACTAACTACGGACTTTTACAAACGACAAACGAGAAGTAAGACGTTAGTTCTTGGACGAAGAACTTCTTCGTATCTAAACCACGTCGACTGCTTTGTCTGTGCAAGAGTAAGGAATACGATTAGGTACATTTGTCCAGACGGAATAGCTCATACCTGCCTGTAACGTCAATTTACTTGTGTTTAACCTACAGCATTCCTACTTATGTTTAAGTCCAGAAGTATTATTTATTTACCGATTAATATGGCAGGTTTTCACTACATAACTAGATCAGTAAGTAACTCACAATTTGATCGCATTAATGTATGTATTTACGTTATTAATGTTTGTACGTACATCGATGTTTTCCGGCCAAATTACAGTATTGTGAGCAAGTTTTACCCAGCAATAAAGCTGCGCAGTGGCATTATAATTGTATATTTGTAAACAACATATATGTACAGGGTTGTTTATTGAAAGTTTACGTGCATATGTGTGTTATTTGTTCCCCGCTGTCGGTGCGGGTTGGGGGAGGTCGCCGCACCGGTTGTTTGAACACGTCGTGCCTTATTTAGGTAGTGTAAGGGATTTTGTTTTCATTTTTTAATAAAACTATGTATTAAAAATTATCTTTGTTTAATTATCTATTTTTTTTTAAGAGCCTCGATTACAAATGCATGTGAGATAATAATTTAAGCCAGTTGATGTTCCTGTCCTAGTGGCCTCCCAATCACAGAACGGACGGGTACGCGACCCCCGTCTCTTAGAGCTACTGCTGAACTACCTAAATTACCTTCTTCCTTTGTCCTGTCTGAAAACGACTACATACCCAAGGAGGGTTGGCGTTGGGCAGGCGGTCGGAAATATACAAGAAACTAGCTCAAACCATTTAAATGTTGATTTTTTAAATAATGAAGAAATAATTACTGTATTACCTATACATTGCGGCGACCCCAAACAAAATTGGGAAAAGGACAAGATGATGTTGATTTTGGATGGTGATGAAGATGGTGGCGCGATGTGTTCCGCGCGCGCCTCTGATGGAAGGCGACCAGGCCCCCGCACATTGGTGTGGTTGCCTAATGTGTAAGAGGCGGCCAAGGCCTGCCGGGGTTCTCGGGGACTTCCTTCCTCTGTGTCGAATCACCGGGTGGTTTTAGTCGGTTCGATTCCGACATACCACTTCACCGTTAGCTCGGTGAAGTGATGACCCATGGGGATTTCCACACGATAAAAAAAATAAGGAAGATGAAAATCTAAAAATAACATCGTGGGAGAGCAATGCTTCGGCACGTATGGGCCGGCTCGACTCCGCTTGTTACCACGGCCTTTCAGAAAACCGGCCGTGAAGCGATGCTTGCATTGCATTTCGCCGCGTAAGTGAGGTTACCGGAGGCCCTAACCCTTCCCTCTCCCTTATTCCCGTCCTTCCCCTCTCCCCACTCTTCCCCCCTCCCCTTCTTCTCCTACTCCCACCGTAAAGGGCGGCAACGCACTTGACTCTCAAGTTGCAGGTGCCCATGGGCGGCGGTAGTCATTTACCATCAGGTGACCCGTCTGCTCGTTTGCCCCCTATAACAAAAAAAAAAACACTAAATAGCGATCCTAATTACAAAGTAAGAAAAGAAGATTAATTAAGAATATACGGTTTTACTCACGTGTATATTTCGGAAATTACCGAGTCTGGCAACTGCAACCGACGCGGTAGGACGCCTCATCTCTAGATAAAGGGCCCCCGTCGGTTTCGAAACTAGTTGGACATTCCCGAAATATACACGTGAGTAAAATCGTATAGCTTTTATTCGAAAGTAAGAAGAGGACTCGTCAAAACGAATCAAATGAACCTAAACTCGAGGGGTTTACTAGTAGCTACTGAAGAGTTCTATAATCCATCTCCTGACCCTATCACCAGACCTCTAAGATGCCAAATTATAATACTATCATCCAAACTATGTACCTATACATACAAAATTTCATTTCGATACGATAAATAGGAAAGTACTTAATTAAAAATTAACCTCCAAGATTAAAATTTGATTACATAGTTGTGAAGCTAATAAGGGGGCTTCCATTAATTACGTGAGGTGATTTTGACGATTTTTCGACTCACCCCCTGGTGAGATGTCGTGAAATTTTGCTTTTTTCAAAATGCATACGCTCACGGAAAATAAATTGTAGTAGGAGCAACTGCGGTTCTAGTACCAGTTACTCCACCATGTAAAGTACTAGGGAGAGTCTCCCTACTACTTTACATTTTACATTATATACTATTGTAGTGGAGAAACATTTCTTATTTTATTTAATCCAGTTTTCACGCAATTTTACGCTATTTCTTGCGGAAAAAAAAATAAGTGATATCTGCCGAGGCCCCCCTCGTGAGATTTGGCTCGGGCTCTTCGGTCAACAAAGTCAAGAGGTTTTTAGTTGCTACTGATTAAAACAAATCAAAATCATTTATTTCAATTGAACCCATTATATCTATTTTTGAATTGTCAGGAGTAGTAATCATTCATCATCATCAATTTCTTTGAAGCTGTCTGTGCCATAGACTTGATTTGTTGATTGAAATTAAGTCGAAGTAATGTCCAGAAGCCCTAGATAGCTAAATGGATAGTCCTAATTGGCTGGGTCTGCACTGCTTACTTCCTCTTTTGGGGAACGGTTACACGTTGGCAAGCTTTCAGGATCTTGGAATGAGAGTCGATTGGGATGTGTCATAACAGGAGACAACTCGGCTGCGCAGCACTTCAGAACCACTGTGGGAATGCAATCTAGGCCACTCGCTTTGTTCACGTCTAATTGCAGCAAACAATTAAGTACTTACCTACCTCTTTTTGTCGCAATTAAACGGCTCTCAGTTTGGGGCCGAACTGAGTTAACATTGAGGTAGGCATTTACAGTTGCTAGACGAAAATATTCTGTCAAGAGATTAGTATAATGGATCTGCTTACTCCTTAGCGCTGTGGGCTAGAGAACCATCAGGTTTATACAAAGGCGGGAGCTATGGGCGACAGAAGTTCAAATCAACCGACTTGACAAGAGACCGGCTAGCTTTACTCCTTGAAGGATAGGAAGCTAACTTGTCCCCAGTACGGCCAATGTGGTCAATACTAGCTCTTCTGATACCAGAAGAGCTCGTTTAAAGTATAGTTACACTATAAAACCTCGCAATTGTAAGTACTCGACAAAGCTCTTGTCGTTAGCAAGCTAAAGAACCAATGAACCGCCAAAGTAGTACGGGTTCCGATCCGGCAGGAATCAAAAGCAGCAATGGATTTTACTAGATGAATCTACAATTAAACTGAGTAGTAATTAATTTTATCAAAAGATAGATGTTTGTTATGTACATTTGTGGATAGGTATATCAGCAAATTACGGAACTGGCGCTACTCTACTGGTAAAACTTCAGAAATCGTATTTACTAGTTGATTGATTTAAAAGGCCTGAAATCATTTAACTGATTTGAACATTAGTACTCCCCGATACTGGCATATTCAATTATGAAGCTGTCACCGCCGTCCCTAGGTGGAGACTTAGCTCACAACGTGGTAAAGAATGAGCCGAAGGAGCTTACTCCCTAAAAATTTAAACAATATTTAATCTAACCATAATACAGTAATATAGCATTATCCAAAAATTTATCTATTAGAATATACATTAGCATTAACTAGCATGGCCAACAGTTTATTCGGCCCAGCGTATGGGCAGTCACAATGACGTTTTCAGCCTAAGATGGTTATTACCTTAAAGTGTTACGTGATCTCCTTATCCCCAAATCTTAGGGGCAGACATACCTAGATCTGCTCTCTGAGAGTGGAGTTTACTAAATTTATATTTCGCCTATCTATCGTTCAACATGACGTGTTAGCAGGTAAGTAGAAATTAGTAAATATAATACGCTTCGAAACTACATGTACCTACTTCTTTGTAAATTTCTTTCCTTTTCATTGTTGAATAACCGTACAATAATCCTACTAATAAGTATTATAAACGTGAAAGTTTGTGAGGATGTGAGCATGTTTGTTGATCTTTCACGCAAAAACTACTGAACCGATTGCTATGAAACTTGGTATATAGATAGCTGGACACCTGGATTAACACATAGGCTACTTTTAATCCCGACATTTCCACGGCATCGTGACATACGCGGATGAAACCGTGGGGCGCAGCTAGTAAATTATGTACTGTACTTGTTGTAGGTATTACATTTTAGGCCTGCGTACTTTGAAGTTTAAAGATGTAATATGTATAATGTAATAATAGTATGTACTTTATTAGGAAAATTAGATTAATAATATCTTACTTTACTTAAATTCCCATAATTTCATTCATGTCAGCCCTCTCTCTTACTAAGTACAAAGTTTTAACAGTCAACTTTCAAGTTCAATTTGTCTGTTCAAATAAGATTTATGTATTAAAAATCACTGCGCTATACATTATTTACAGAGTCTACCATACGACCCTTAAATACACGCATATCTTTCTGTAACATCCAGGTATATTCATTACAAGAAACTCACTAGTGACCTATAATATTTTTTTTTTGTAATAGAATAAATTACTGCTGCGATCGAACCCGGGAAGGTGCCAAAAAGGCGACATAATGTTATAAACTTTTTTGTTTCTATAATTGAAGTTACATAACTACAAGTAACATGTAGAAAGAAAATCAGCAAAAATGTTTTAATATAATAATTAAATGTGTAAATATCTTGGTTGTTTCATATTAAATGTATAAATCGGGGCTGATTTACACATCTAATGTGCATTAAAGGCACGAAAGTTTAAAAATAAATACTCTTGATGTTGTTATACGATGGTGGAGACGGGCACAATGAAGTGAAGTAAGGGGCACCTAGATACACCAAGCATATCCCAAAATCTATTATGCTGAATTTACACGCTTGCCAAGACTGACCAAGCGCCCACAAACGTGAATAATATACAATACTAGGCTCGCAGTTTGAAGTCATTTCCATATTTATGAAGGCGTCAGTGTGCTCCGTATAGGCCAGCATGGTGGACACTGAACTTGTTTCGGTTTTTGCGTTTGGTTTATCATGCTTTTTTTAGGGTTCCGTAGTCAACGACCAGTGGCGTAACTATACTATCTGAGGCCCGTGGCTAATTTATTAATACATTTTGTAATTAGTGCTTCCTGTGTTCAGGCTCTTTGGTGCCCGGGGCCCACTCTAGTCGGGGACCCGTGGCATTTTTATTTTTTTGTTTATCCTGTAATGTGGATATCGTTGGATAGGTACTTAAAGGCTAAGTTATATAGCAACCGATAACTGATATCACAATTCAGGGTGGTCTTTCATTTTCAGCAAATATCCAGAAATTGAGAAAATGTTAAAAGTAGGTACCGTGGTGAGTACACCACTGTACCTACTTTTAACATTTTGTACAAGAATAGTGATGGGACCAAAGTATTATACTTGACTCGAGTTGATTTTAACTCGGTGTTTATAATTTTTCAGGGGAATCACGCGCACGGGAGAAGGGTAAGGCCACCCACGCAGAGCTGGTCAAGTCTATCTGGATTGTCGTAAATTTCCTTTCGAGTTTCCAATCCAATACTGTTTTATTAATCTGCTTTACGTAATATATATAATAGTAATAATATAATATTAGTATAAAAAGTCTGTAGGTGTTTTCTATACTAACAAAGCTGATAATTTTTTTTCGTTTGATTGTTTATCTATATATTAATACGTGAAGCGAAAACTTTGGATCCCTTTTTACGAAAATTGGGCGGACGGAGGAGTATGAAATTTCGCACACTTATAGTTTATACAGAGAAGAAGTGACAAATGCTAAAATTTTTGAACAATATTTGCTACAAAGTTAAAAAAAAATGTAAAAACGGGTACATACAGCTATGAGTGTCCAGTATATATTTTGACCTGTCATGGTACAAAAGTCTGTACAATGACAGGTCAAGTACCTAATATTGGCCAATGAAATAAACCATGTATCATAATCACCTAGTTTGTATAAATGTGCGAATGTCTAGAACCATTTGTTAGATTTGCATAATTATTTCTGTATTGGATAGATTGAGGCAGGATATAGGCTATGTAACATCACGCTACGATCCTCAGGCGCGGAGCAGTGATCACAAACGCAGGTGAAACTACGGGGATCCGCTAGTACCTAATAAAGGTAAGTATAATGCATATATAAAGGTAATGTATACCATTACCTTTATATATTATCTTTATACGTTTCAATACAGGTATATTCAATTCGAAAACTATTATTAAATGTAGGAATTCTAGTCAAATACTTAAAAACATATCGTAATTTTGACGTGATAACGTCTTATAAATCGATTATAGCCGGCTGCACGCACGAAAAATTGTCACGTTCCGCCTGAGCCGAGCGTGCAAGCGAGAGCGTGGAACAAGCGATAGAGAGGCACGATCGGCCTAAGCGTTCTTTTATTGACATTGATTTGATTTCAGATTATTCCTGTAACTAATTGTTCGTGATTATATTTAAACAAATTATTTAATTTAAATTTGAAAAAAATGTAAATAATATTTGAAAATTAAAAATTAATGTTTTTATCCAGAGTTTTAAAAATATTATATTTTCTTATGACATTATCACGTAAAATTATTGTCGGTAAACCGATCGACTTTACAGACAACCAATATTTTTTTTTAACTTATAACTTCAAATAGTAATAAACATTTATGAAAACTGAACCCACCTACATATTATTAAGACATACCTAATAATATTAATTTGTAAGTTTTGCAATAAACCTGGAGCTATCGTTACTTTCATTATCATCAACATCATATTTTAACCTACAAAATTACAAAATATTTTGTTCCCTTCATTTGTTTAACGGAATAAATCCTACTACTTATTAATAAGGAACTGACTTATAAGTTACAGAGTCAGAAGAGCTTGATGATAACAGAGTAATTAATGTCATAAAAGTAAAAAAAAATAGGTTCGTCTATCGCTACCAGGCGTACCAGCTGTTAGTTTATTAACTTGTTTGTCTCTAATGATTTTTAAGGAATACTAGTAGAAGTCGAGCTTTATGAGGCTGATTTATAACTTGACATCCTTATAAATCATTGTCAAATACATAATAATTTAGATAATAATGTGGAAGAAAATTTAATCTCTACATTACACTGTACAAACAAGTACTTTTCATTTTTTCTGAGATTGGCTTTTGATTGACAATAAAAAAACTAAGACAAATCGAGTCGGTCCGATTCACTCTGCGATATCTGAGGAATATTTCTGTTCACCTCGAAATCTGTGCCCAGTGTTGCAATAGGTAAATAGACATGAATTGGACCGACTTTTACGACGCTAGCGCCGAACTGTCACCTTGACTTTAGTTGCCTGTGTATGCATGTGTGTGTTTAATGAACGATATCGCACGTTACGATATGTGAGTGTGCGACGTTGTGAGTGCTGTCTACGAGTAATTTTTGCTTTTTACCTTTTTATTTTTATAATAACCGATGTAGACAAAGTGATTAGTAATGTAATAACCTCAAGTGATAAGATTTGTGATATATCGATGCAATGGCTCTTAAAATACGCAGTGTTTTCATCAACTATGTGATCCCGTGCAATAACTCGTCACTTCGGTTGTTTGTCAATGACGTCTGCGTTTAGCGCAGCAAAAAGTGGAATTTTAGTTTGATTGTGACAAGTAGTGCAAACCTAAATAGTATAAATTGTGTCAATAGATGAGTGATCGTAAAATGGATGAGTGTCTTCTCCATTGGAACCTTCTTTCAACAACTGGGGCCAACAGAGGTGGCTCATGAAGAAAGGGTTAGTTTACCTGTTTATGTTTACTTTGTATACAATATGCACCTGTGATTATCCATGTAATGTCTATTTATATACTAATTACGGCATCATTGCGAAAGTACGATCTATGATTAATTATGGGTTATAGGTTAGAAGACTCAGTAGTTGTTTGTTGACACACAGTACCTTGTAATTTATAGATTTTACTTTGGGGGATATTTTCTAACGTGTCAGTGCCTTACAACTAATGCGGATGCAGTTAGTACTATGTATTGGGGCAGGGATGTGTTATTTTTCTTTTGTTACTTTCTCTTACCCATGGAGTGAAGGGAGTGACAGGGACAGCTACATGGCTAGTTGTGGACGAGTGAGAGAGATGACGCTCTACAGGGCAAACTGTATGACCATGTTTAGATATCAATATAATATAAGAAAACTTTTGCTGTTTAACTTTTTCTGGTTAATCATTTAAACATATGTAAACAGCAATATGTGAATAGATAAAGATAGAATAAAAATTTAAAATATGTATTTCAATTTATGTTATATTTCTTGGTATATTTATATTTTTGTTGTCCACTGTCCAAATAAAAAGGCTAATCATTATTTTCATAAACTGTTTACATTATAATCTGCTGTTAATTTAATAGAGAAAAAGATTAAACACTTACCCTCACCATGGCTACTGGGCGTAATTAAATATTTTTATCATTATTAATATATAAAAAAGAGGTAGCTGAACGCAAGTTCAAAACTCAGCCAACATCTAGTAACCAGGAAAAATGCCTTGCCATAGGAAATCTCTGCAGTAAGGTTTGTAGGAAAGCACAACTCCCAACACAATCACAATTCGGTTGAGAACGGATCCAGCTCCCTATTACCCAACTTTCTTTTATAATCAATTATCTGCTTGTAATGTTAAGAAGTGAAGAACTTCCAGTACTGTTGGAAGAATTGCATAAGTCTTAATGTGATCCAACTAATTCTTGATAAATTATTACCTTAATTTATTACTACATGTCAAATTCTAAATCACTCCCTATCTTGCAGCGTATTTCCGGAAGCTTGGAAAAAGACACAAATTTTCCTCTTAACCAAAAAAATAAATCCTTCATCATTCTCCGAGTATCATCATTACCATATTGCCCTTTCTTTCAAAAGCCTTAGAACAACTTGTGGACACTCAATTAAATTTAGTCCTTACTAAAAACCAACCCCTAGTGCATTAATCAATGTTAGAGACATCATCAGGTTAGGTATGGAGAAAGGAAATATGACAGTTCTTTTCTTATTAGATTTTAGCAATGCTTTTAATACTGTAGATTTCAAGATTTTGTTAGGCATAGTACACCCTATTAACATAATTATTTCATACAGTAATTTATTTGTTTCAAAGTTATCTGTTTGATCATAGGCAGCATGTGTGCTTTGAAGAATCCTTTTCTTCCTGGTGTAATATGTCTGCTGGAGTACCGCAGGGTGTCGATTTATCTCTTTTACTTTTCAATATTTTTATAAATTTCATCTCCAAGACATTCCTTATCCTGTAGTAGGACTTTATGCAGATTTGATTGAAGCTTTTGAATGTGTGAATAGAGCAATCAAGGTAGTGAATCCTTCTAAGACTCAACTTATTGTTGTGGGCAGTCCCAAGATGATGTCAAGAATAGACTAGACTGAACTACCGAACATGAACATCATGTTTAACGGTGCTGCATTATCAATGAGTACCTATGTTGAAAATCGAGGAATTTCAATTGTCAATATTCCCTTTATCCCGTTGCTCGTAATTGCGTGAGGGCAGTCGAAAATTCTTTGCATCGGCAGGTTCCTTGCGAAGACTATGCAATTTTCTGCCAACAGTTACTAAAATTGCACTTGTGCACTCCTCCTTCTTCCTATACTCGACAGTTATCTCTATAGCCCTGAGGAGCAACTGGACAAACTTGAGCGCTTTCAAAACTTTTGTATTAGAATTATATTTGAATTCCACAAATATGATTATATATCTGAATTTAGAAAGCTGCTCAAGTTGCTCCCAAATATTTAAAGGAGCATTTCTTTTCCTAAATGCCACACATTCAAGATCCTTCAGGTCTTCTGATTCTCTGGAACTGGCACTACCAACTTACTGTACCAAGTTCTGCGATAAATTGTGTACTGTGTAGGCTGTCTGGCTATGAAATGTTCTATTTATAATCCTGCAAATGATCTTTATAATGTAAACGAAAATGTAGCCGAAACCATATTTAGTAAAAAATACTTTAATACAAGAAACATTGCTTACTTTATATTATATTGTTATTATTTTTCGAGATTGATTACTACAGCCAAAAATAAAACAAAATCCAAAATTTTATAATACTTGCAGTTGCATGCCATGGTCACTCACACCATGCCATTTCGAACTAAATTTACCTTGACTTCCATTAGTTGCATATGCAACTAATTGGCTTTATAAAACATTTTTAATACTGCCCTAGTTGGAATAAATTTATTATATTCTTTGGCTGAGATAGACAGAAATAGAAAATGAGAGAGAGAAGTATCTAGTATTTTCTTTTGTGAATAGCTCTAAGATCAATTTATAGTAAATATCTAAAACGCACTAATATCTTATACAAGTGTAGTTTTGCATGGTTACTTCTTAGCTCCTATATGTTGTATGACATTGTTAAGTAACAGTACCATAATCTTCCACAATAAACAGGTTATGTAACACGATATTCAGCTTGAACATGTAAAGAACTCTTATTTTATTAAATAAGCTCAATACTCCAGACTTAAAAGGTTTGCCCATTTATTTTTTTGCTTTTTAGTTCTTTTCGTCGATAAAATTTTTTGTTAAAAGTTTTTTATTTTATGATTTTTTGTGGCTTGCATCTTGGCATCTTTTATTACTCTGACCACTACTATCTTTTAATATATTTAATACCAAATACTTTAAAATGCTATCAAATAAATATCTTTTCTTTAAAGCATATTAAGTGGTTTCTGTCACTAAAACTACAGTTTTTATATCTAACTTCTGTTTGTTTTGAAAAGGTATGGTTTCCATCATCGGCTCAGCTTCATGATGTGATGGTTCCTAAACGCAAATACCTGATTAAGTTAAGAAAAGTAAAGAGTTTTTTCGTCGGTTAAAAATAACTTTCGTCAGGAACTTTTATAAAAATCATAAAATTAATAATATTACTTAAAATCAAAGCAAGTTTTTTTACATGTATTTTTTATTTAAAACAGAAGTGATTGAAGTACCTAACACACTGAATACTTACATACTGAATTTAATAAAAATATACAACCATTTTAAATACAAACATGATATAAAATTGGTCTGTATTAGATTGGTCTTAAGTAGTTTTGTGGATAGTTTTAAAGTTTTAGAAACATATTACCTAGTCATAATAAAAAAAAAATATGTTGATTTGAGAACCTCCTCCGTATTTTCTTCAGTTAAAAACAAGACAGAATTTCTTTTTTTTCTGCAAAACCCTGAATTCATGTCGTCATCGTCATTCCTGAATTGTCCACATTATTTTGCTTAAGTGATTGTGAGATAAGGATGTTATACCTATTTATGTGATCCATAGTTGTAAGTTCTTCAATATTAATGGGTAAAAATTTTGATATAAATGAAAACCATTTAAACTTTACTTTTAATGTTACTGGGATATGATACTTTGCAGTGCAAAGGGCATACAGTATATTAAATTGCATGTGACCTTGGAGGCATGAATATAATTAAGTACTGTGTTGTAAGTTATTAAATTAAAAAAAAACAAAACTTAAGAACCTGAAATATTATAATAACCTAGCTGACCCGTGCAATTTCGTCCGCGTTTGTAAATTTTAAATGAAGAACCACTCGACCGATTTTGTGCAAACTTCACATAAACCATCTACTAAATAGTCCGAACAAAGCCTAAACATTTGGTTTGGATATTGAGTTTGGATTCTTGAGTTATAAAATTACAATGAAAAGTGGCATTAATTTTTATAAATAAATAAATCAATCAGTTTTGAGGATTATTGCTAAGCTGCATCAAATTATTGTGACAGTTTAATGCCTAATATACTAAATAAAAATATTAAAATAATTTAAACAATGCAATTATATAATGAATCCAGGAAATTGAGTAAAAGTTATTTATTACAGGAAATTGAGTAAAAGTTATTTATTGTCATTATTTATTATTATGTGTTGGGTGTTTTACATTATTACTAAACTATTTGTTAATATAATTAATAACTTAGAAACTACTGGCATTCATATCAGAGTAAAATATCATCTCAAATTGCCTGTAAAAAATTACAATTAGAAATAAGGACACCTTTGGAACATTATTATGCAGTGCTATCTAGACCGCAAACTAAGTATAGCTTGTGGTATGGGTCCTAGACTACCTTTTTTTATTTTCTTTTGTAAATACATACATATTATACATAGAAACATTCAGACCAATGCAAATAGGCATACTGTCACACACATTACTAAGTAGTTACTATGTAACAGATAAATCACTCCCTGCAAAAATATCAATACCTACTGATTTAATTGCCTACTCTTTTTGGGCTCTAAAATGTGTGTAGGATCGTCTCTTCAAGACATTTTTTTATAAAAAATTCCAATTGTTATGTAAAGTAAGTACACTTAACTTAATGTTTTAGTATACAAAAACCCTACAGTGTTTTACTTTTACGTAAAGATTAATAAACTTCTTCTCTTTTCTAAAATCTCGATTATTGAACTGTATGGAAGAAAATATTCTAAATCGTTCAATAATCATTTTTAATGCATATTTTGAGGGAAACAATATATAGTAATAGGCATATAGGGTTAAAAGGTTCATTTTTTTTTAATTACATTAATAGTGCTACCGGGCTTTTTTTGTCTCTTACTTTATCTACATTCTGATACTGCACATAAACAACCATGTCAATTTTCACTTTATATTTTACAGTATTTAAAGAATATATCAATACAATATCGAATTATGTTTTTTGTACTTAAAAATAAAAGCGTGCGAGACTATGTATAAGGTCCGCCAGCGGACCAAGCGCGCAAGTGGGTATATCGAGTGACATAGGCCTGATACAGTGCTGTAATACATATTAATTAATATTGTAAAACTATGTGGTGATTTAAAATAGTGGCTGTGAGTTTGCCCAATTTCTTCTCACAAAGCTCAAGTACCTGGAAATCGGTGGTTATAAATCGAACATCATTCTGAACTATTTTTAACTTAATATCATTTGTTATAATAATTATATGTTTTACTATTTATTGCGATGACATTGTGCTTATGTATAATTTTTGGTTAAAAAAATACGATTTCAAGCAATTTTTAAGGAATTCTTTGCAATTTCCAGGACATGGAAGCCTTTCTTGTAATAATCACTACATATTATAAAACAAAGTCCCCTGCCACGTGTCTGTCTGTCTGTTCGCGATAAACTGAAAAACTCCTGAATAGATTTTCATGCGGTTTTCATTAATAGACAAAGTGATTCAGGAGGAAGGTTTAGGTGTATAATTTGTTAAGATTGTGTTTAATATGTTGATGATTGTTAAAGATGTCTCTGCTACTCGTGCGAAGCCGGGGCGGGTTGCTATTGAATAATATTGTATTATTGTAACAACCGTTGATAAACCAAATAAATAAAGATGTTTGATTTTGACATATATATCTTACGGAGCAGGAATTGTACCCGCGATCCCCGACATAGCAGTCAACGTCGCCCATATGGGTCATCATTATATCCACTCATATTTAGTTTTTTCGCCTTATACTTCTTTTTCAGCTTCAGTTAATTTGCTTCTTAGATATTAAAATATTTTAACCAATTAGCAAAGTCTTGGATGGTCAACTAGTTATGGCAGTAGAATGATTTATAATCTGTTTAAATTCAATCATACAATCGCAATCAACAGAAACATGGCTAGATAGCAAAGATCGCAATAGTACCTTCCATATACCAGACTATACTTTATTCAGACTAGACCGTAGGCATAGGGAAAATAAATCAGAAGGTAAAATTAGAGGAGGCGATGTTGCCATGTACATAAAAAGCAGCCTGAATGGTGTTAAAGTAATAGCTCAATGCTGATTGCATTGGGTTATTATTACATTAAGGTACATCTGTGATGATATGGAGGCACTCTACATACATGACCAGTATAGTTCATATCATTTTCTTGTGGTGGGGTTATACCCTTCGGATGATGCAGATGAAGATGCTCAGGGACAGTCTGACACTAAACTATTTCAATACCCCTCACAACGGCTTCAGAAAATAACACTGTAATCATAGCTGGTGATTTCAACTATCCATCTATCAAAGTGCCACTACATATAGACCATCACCTGACTGGCTCTGCCGATCTATTTAAGGGCATGTTTTTCGACTGCAACTTGTATCAACTAATAAATAGTCCTACAAGGTTCAGGTTAAACAACATACCCTCACTCCTGGATCTGGTGTTAGTAAATGAGGAAATGTTAATGAAAGATATAACCCAAACCACCTATAGGTAAGAGAGACCATTGTGTGCTAGAGTTCAGCGTGCAGTGTCAGGCACAAAAATTGAAAAACCCCCCTAAACTTCGACGACTCTATCACCATATCAACTGTGACGATTTCAGTGTGGATCTACTACATAACCTCGTAACAGCCAACCCCACTGGGAACAATCGTACACCGTAAGGCTAAAAATAAACCCTGGATTGATAAGGGTATTTTAGATCATATAGCTAACAAAAAAAAACTTTGGGATAAATACCGTTCGTCAGGGTCGGACGAAGACTATAAGGCATTTCGAGATATTAATAACAGGTGCGTTTCACTAACCAGAAAACAGAGAAGTCTGTTTGAGGCGAACATACTGGACGGTGGCGACAAAGTCTTCTACTCGCTCGTTCGGCGTAGTACCAATACCAGGGTTAGCATTCCACCAGCTATACGAAATCATAATGAAGAGGTGGTAACAAACCCAAGTTAAGTTAATTAAGTTTGTTAAAGAATGCCTGAAAGCTTACTCCGATGAACCGGTTCTAGACCACAACAAAAATAACCGATCTCGCGCATCGAACACAGTTTGAGTGACATTACTTTTACACTAAAGTAATAAAAGGTCTAAATACTCGCTCATCTGCCACGTTGTATTTTCAAAAACTGTATGTAAATATATACTAACGCCCATTCTAAGACACGTCATAATGAACACATCCTTTGACATTGGATACTTGCCGCAAGACTGAATACATGCCATTGTTATCCCAGTATATAAGAAGGGAGTCAAGATACAACCTGGAAATTTCCGTTTCATCAGCCTCACCAGTGTGGTTGTGAAGATAATGGAAAAAGTTGTTTCAGATAGGTTAACCGTGTTTTGGGCCGAGAGGGCATTATTTCAACCAAACAGCACGGATTCGTTGGTACAGCAAAGGGGTCAACAATCACTAATATGCTGACATGTGTACAAGACTGGACCAAGGAACTCGACAGCCGCAACCCCATTCATGTCTTTTACCTGGACTTCGAGCGTACGTTTGACAAGGTTCCGCTCCAACGACTCCTCAACAAATTGGAACATTTTCCATTTTCCAACTTCCACACGTGGACCCCTATGTAGACCTTTGCTCAGGTGAATAAAGAAGTATTTGGAAGGTAGAACATTCCACGGACAAGTATATCACTCTGCTGGAGAGTGTTTAGAGAAAAGCTACCAAGATACCACAGCCTCTACGTCTCATGTCCTATGAGGAGAGACTTCGTGCGCTGAATCTTACCACTCTTGAGCAAAGACGACTTCGAGGCGATCTCATAGAAAGGTATAAGATCCTAGTTACACACTACAATCTGCCAGATGCCAGACAAGACATCCTTCTCAAAAAACAAAAAAGACAGCCAACGGCCATCCCGCGGGCACAGCTTTCGTTTGATGCGGGCGACCTCCGCTGGTACACTGGTTGCCTATAACTTCTTCAGCAACATAAGAGGTGCGCAATTGGAACTCACTGCCAGAGGACGTTGTTTCTGCTACTTCTATAAACTCAGTTAAAAACAGACTCGATAACTGGCTACGATTGGACAATTTAGTTCTCAGAAAAGTGACGGACATTTAAAATATAGAAATAAAGAGACTTACTAAATTTATCACTAGATGTGAACATATCAGCTAGCTGCTCGTTTCATAATCTAATAAATAAATAAAAAAATGTCCTCTTCTCTACTGTATTTTTTTTTTCAGTCAGAACTTCCTGACTTGCTGCTATCTCGATAACAACTGCAGAATAGGTATTATTCTGCAGTGGTAAGAATAACACCTATTCTTACCACCAATCATTGGTGAACTATGATTGGTGAAATTATAGGTTACCAATGCTGAACTATGATTTCAGCCTTTGGCCTTTCTTCAGGAAGAGAGCGTACTCCTACCTCAAGTGCCAGCAATGCACTTGTGACTTTTGAGTAGCAGGTGTGCCTGCTCCTTTGACCCCATACCATAAAATTTTAAATAAATATTTCTTTGTAAAACATTCATCTAGATTGCTTTAATATGGTCTTATATTCTGGGTTAGTATCTTGTTTTCTTGTCATAATTTTGTGGGTTGTTCATACTTTTCATAGTTTTTGTATATAATTAAAGTTTCATTGGGCTTCAATATGTTTTTTTCTGAAGCAGAGAGCAAAATATAAAATAAGTAGATGTACATAATGTGTATAATAGAAAACTCTCGTAGATATTGATTTATGTATAGATAAGCATCCAGCAAAAAGGGTTATCTCTTGTTACTAGATAGGGGCTTAGAAAAATTGTTTAATATATGAGGTTACATAGATAACATAAGACTAACAAGCAGAGAACTTGTAAAGGATTTAATTCTTATGACCATTGAAGGCAATTGTATTTTCAACAAAAGTGACTGTTTCATTATTTATAAATTTATGTAAAGCAGTACAGTGATGTAGTACATGTTTCAAACCAATAAAACCGCAGTAGGTACTTGCTTATCACAGTTGATAATATAATTAGTTATCAATTAAAATATACATGGAGTTATGCACTTCCTATCTTTACTCACTTACAAACTTTAAGATTTTTATAATGTTAATAAATTATTTTTCTGTAGTAGTAGTTTTCAAACTCATAACCGTAAATACTAAACGGTTATGACTTTGAAAACCTTTTTCCACCCAAGTTTTAAAGATGAGTTTAAATCTTATTCATCACCAATGGTTGGCATAGGTAGAATGATTTTGATAAAAGCTGTTCCGGATCCCTCCTATTTTAGGCGCAGTACGGCACAATGTGTGGTTTTAATCGGTTCGATTCCGACACACCGCCCCACCGAAAACCCCGATGGGGTAACGGCCCGAGGGGGTTTCCACACGCACAAAAAAAAAGGCAGTATGATTTTATGTACTTTCGTTTTTCTTGCATCATGATATCAGAACATGGACATGCCTTCTTCCCTGAAAGTTATGTTTGGCATAATTTAATTATTGAAGAACTGATTAATAGATGAACTAAATACTGCCTTGAAATCGCATGTTTTGGAGCTTTGGTAAGTAGAGTAGTAGTGTGTAAATTTCTATGAACTTAATCTCAGGACAACACATTTCTCAGAACAATATATTTGAATAGGTACTAACTTGTAAAACACTGTAAAAAATCATAACTTTCCTCATATTTATATATGGCACATACATGACATAGCTCCACTTAAATTAAATGCCAAAAATATATCTTATATTAATTTTCTAATACTACATTTCAGTTCTTTCACCCTAAATCATTCTACTTATGTTCATAACTAATTAAAAAGTTATTCAAATTTCATCTGAATAAAATCAAATATTTTTTTTCTTACATCAGTCACAAGTATTATTCACAACTTTGTAGTAGAGTATTTAGTTTTATTTCCTTGCAAAAATGCTAAATTGCATCTTTAAGAAATGAACTGAAATTTCACATGGGTTTCAAATTGTATTAAAAAAAAATCTACTATTTTTTTTTAAATACATATCTTCAATTTTCAACACAATACTTGAGGTCACATTTACTAGTTAATAATTATAAGAGTTTTCAAAAAGGGAAGCTGGCAAAACTTATACACTCAATACTAAAATTATGAAATAAAATTTTAAACCAACAGTAAAAGTAGCCAGTACAGAAAAATATTGAATGTTTTTCATTATGTTTTCACACTCATGTAAAATCTGACAACCAGCTCTAGCCCAGTGAGATTTACTATAGACTATAGGCCATAGCCCAGCAGCGAGACACAAAATTTAGAATTTTTTTAATTTCCTAACTATCACCATCATCCTCCGCGCCTTTTCCCAAGTAAGTTGGGATCGGCTTTCAGTCTAACTACGATACGGCTGAACTTTGATGTTTAACGTGAAGCGACTGCCATCAGATCTCCACAACCCAAGTACTAGGCGATATCGAAGTTCTGTAGTTAGACCAGGTTGTCGGACTTTTTAGGACTCCAACTACCCGTAACGAATGCCACAGATGTTTGTATGGCACCCGCGACCGACTGTTTAAAGTGATCTCCGAGGCACGGAGGGGTCTCAATGTGTTAAGAATGGTCACCCATTCTAGACTGATCTGGCTAGCATTACTTAACTTTGTAATGTGCTAACCTACTCGGTTACTACTTAGCCATGAGCCCCTTTCGAGTCCTTTATTTCCTAACTACCAAATCATAAATAGGCAAGTACTTGAAAATTTTAAGATACAATACAATAATAATAACATGAACCTGAGTGATAAAAGTCACCTAAGTATTATACCTGATTTTATTAGCTTCACTTGTAATTATGTAAATAAATGTTGGGAGCCAACTACCTACCTACTTTTAATTGACGTAACAGTGAAACTTTGTATGTATATGTAGTTTGGATAACACTACTATAACTTGGAGAGCTATCTGCTGATGGAGTCAGGAAGTGGATAGTGGAACTCTTCGGTGGCTACTAGTAAACCCCTCGAGTCTCGGCTCATATGATTCGTTTTGAAAAACAATGGTCTGATGATGAAGCCGGGAGGTGGATAGCGGAGTACTTTTTAACTTTTTATTATGGTTCGCCATTAAAACGTATTTAGACACAGTCTCTTTATTTCGTTATCCATCATAATTATTTAATCTTTCCGGCCAAAACCTCGAGCTCCTAGAGCTCTATAATCGCCTAAATCACACCATTATCATCTCATTTCATCTATGCTTCCTACCCTCATCTCAATAATTTCCAGTCTACACATTATGTCTATATACCCTTTTCGAATTTTATTTTAAGATACTCAAATTGAATAATTCCATAACTTGATTTCGAATATGTGTTGTAGCTTTTATAATATAAAGCAATTTGAATTTCCTTACTGCATAAAAGTCCATGCCATATGCACATTTAACATTTTGGACAAGTTTACCTTGAACTATCTCAAGTGGCACTGTGTCAAGGGCCAACTACTTCCTAATGAGGACTTAACAAACTTGTCTTATGAGGAATAAGTGTTATGTATGTTAAAGGTTTATGGATTATTATGTTGTATTCAACAGTATGTGTGATAAGTTGTTGTGATGATTCATTTGCATGCATGACTGATTTGTTTGTTTTCAATTTCTACTAAGTTCTATATTTGAATTATTTCTAGTTACAGCTGGTTAATATAACAAAATTCAAATTCATATTGTAGTCCTTTTATTCTGAGTTAATGAAAACAGTGGCAAAACATACAGACTGACGTGTTGGTCTAGTGGTTAGTGATCCTGACTGCTGAGCCAGAGGTTGTGGGTTAGATTCCCACCCAGGAAACATAATTGTGTGATGACTTGATGAGCATGATCATTTGTTCTGTATCTGGGTGTAATTTATCTATAATATGTATGTACTTAGATTTTATTTTTAAATGACCATTCTCGCATTAGGAATATTCCTCTGTCGCTTTACAAACATTCAAACAACGGACACAAAGAACCCCAGACTCAGGACAACTATTTGTGAATCACACGAATTTTTGTCCCGTGTGGAATTTCAACCCACAACACTCGGCGCGGCGTAGTGGCGAGGTGACCACTTAAACCATTGCACCATCCGTGCAGTCCAAATATATAAGTATATTTATCAGCAGTCTGGTTACCATGGTACAGGCTCTACCTAGTTTGGAAGTGTGAGATGTGTGAAGTTATTATTATTATTGTATTTTTATTGAGTATATTAAAAGTATTTGTGTGGTAAGAGCTTGTGGCTTCTGAAGTGGTATCAATGTTCATTTTCTCATAGAAAGGATATATACATTTTAATGCAATAGCTTAGCTTATCTAACATTAGTTGGCATGGCAGAATAACACATACTTTTATTCAGTTGTATAATAATAAGTACGGAAACAAAGCCATGGAAGATTATACTACCTACTTTAGATATTTTATTACACAGTACATACCAAAGAATACAACAAACAAGAGAAGCAGTGTAAGCAATCAATAATCAAATTGACCTATTTGCTAAGGTTATTAACATAAGCTATTATATACCCCCTATTATTATAATATTCTATAATAACAGTTCCGATCAGTTATTATTACAATACATAGAGTAACAAGGAATAGAAATTCAGCAGAGTTAGGTTTTGTAGAATCATGAAGATTATAGTGACATATAGTAATGTGTGACCCACATTACTAGTATTCTTTTTGCAAAAAGAAAAGAGATTTTTCTTAATAATTGTATAATTAAATTAATAAATAAGTAAAAGTAGTATATCAACTTAAATATTTACTTAAAACCAATGATTTTTAGTGCTATAAAAAAATTATGAAAAAAGTCCAGTATCAATAGTGGCAAATATTTTGCCACTTATGAGAGTTTCCAGTGGCATAATTTAAACACATGGAAGTTGGTTGTGCTTTGTTTGGTTGTATTTTTTTAACCACCAATTGTCTCAATATTTTGAATTGTTTACAGAAAGAATAATTATTTCTAGAAGAACACATGACAATTGTTTAAAAACATGTAATAAACAGACATTCAACATACCTACGTGTCATGTAAGCATGATTTGCTTATTTCGTATTTTGTAGTGCGATCATCTAAGGTTTTTGTAGACGGGTTTTTAAGCCTTTAAACCTTTTTATACGTTTCATTTAACAAAAAAAATCGCTTCTATAATTTTATATAATACATATATTTACGTATAATACATATATATGTATATAAAATACGTGATGATGATTTTTATTTCAAAAATAGGAGATAGGTTTAGATGCGTATAGTTTCTTGCAGTGTATAATATAAAGAAAAAATGTCTGGGTTTCTTATAGAACATGTATTTTAATCAAAGCAAGCAAAACATAAATCTAACGTTTAGTGGCCGATACTCAATAATGGCGGTCAATTAAATTAATCGTAGTTGCGCACGCGCCGATCTTGTAACAAGCTCGTTATCGGACTTTAACGATTGGTCGACTCTTAATTCCTACTCCTGAAACAAAATTATAAGTATATGTATAGTACATACCATAGCAGTATTCGATAACTATACCAAGCATCACAAGTCAATACGAAAGGTTGATAAAGCAAATGTTCTTATGCATATTTTTATTTTTTATTTTGTTTTAATGTGAAGTAGTATTTTTCAGAAAACGACCTGATCGTATGTTTAGGAATTAATTAACACTACTGCTCACAGTAAGGCTGCGTTGACACCAGAGATGTGCGAGTTAGCTGAGCGGTGCAAGGATGCGTAACGAAGCTGTGAAACGATGTGAGCGTTTCCACCAGAAATGTGCTAGGCCGCTGAACGGTGCGAGGATGCGTAGCGACGCTGTAACACGGTGCGCAAATGAGTGGTACGAGGATGTGTACAATACACAACGACCTCTAACAAACACCGTCTAGCAGACATCTATCGCGCACACATCTCTCGCACACATAACTCGCACACATCTCTCGCACACATCCCTCGCACACATCCCTCGCTTGTTTTGTACGTACAAAACCTCGCTCCGCTAAGCCATTTCCACAGGAACTGCGCTGAGCGAGGCTAGGTAAATGAAGTGATTCTATTGGTTCATAACAGACACATCCCTCGCTACGCATCCTCGAACATCTCTGGTGGAAACGCAGCCTTAAGGTCATATCATGCCAAAAGAGTAGTAAGTTATAAAATATTTGTAAAACTAAAACAAAAGTCTAACAATTTTCAATGTGTGTATTTACATACGTAATGTAAAAAAATGCTGAAGTTATGTCTATGGCATTGAATGCAATAATAATTTGTCTTTACCTTTTTACACAATACAGAATAAATACTATTAACACTGTGAGACAAACATTTTAAATTAGTTGAATAAAATGTATAAAAAATTGCCCTTTATTGTAGTATACTCAACGTATTTCTTATAACATTCGCCATTATACAAAGTTATTTTTTAGTACTTAGGTAAAACACTTCATATTCTCTTTATTACCTAATACAACATTACGGTGTTAAAAGTTTAGATTTCCTTAGAAGAGATTGATAAAATTACGTGCTAGTGTTTTATAGCATACGTCTGTCTTCTCGTACAGGTTGACTAAAATTTATTGTCGATATATTCTACTTTTGTGTCACTTGATGAATGCTGCGAATAGATATACTAATAGTTATAAACGTTAATTGAAAATACAATGACGAAAATCAGTCGACTATTGCGTACCTAACTCTACAACTGACCGATAGCGGACAAGGGACCACCCGGCTTTGTTTGTTTTTGTGTCTTATAACTGGCTGGTTTGGACTACACCCTCCCGCGCTTAGCAACGAGGAGTAACGAAGGGAACTTTGATTACATGCCAAGGGCATCTTACACTGATTCTTGATACTCAAACTTTAAAAACGATTCTTTCGGGCAGTAACACTTTAGCCAACATTGGTTGTATTTTTTAATAGAATATCGAACGTAATACGTTCGATGTTCATAGAAGCAAAACAATTTAAAGTTTGGTGTTGAAGCAAACAAAAAAATTATGAGTCTAATAGTTTAGCTTTAAAAACAAACACTTTTCTATTGATTTTGCTTGAATAGTGATTTTACCATTCGTCGGTTTTTCTCCTAAGCATACACCTATAGGAGATCGCAATCAAAACAATAAAAAAGTGATTGATATTTACGCAGTCATGTCTGCACAAATCGAAGTTGCTCTAGTGTAGAAGTATCTAAAACCCACAAAAAAGTCATGGTTAAACACAATTAGCAGCATACTGTTATTATATTTCTATTCGCGAAACAGGTAAGGTCGGGGGCGTGGAAAATAGCACAAAATTACATCGATTACTTTAAAGTTGCTATAGGTATTAGTGCTTTGCATTTTAATTTAGGAGAACAATAAAAGTTACTGACTTTGTATCGTTATCAATATACTAAACTCAATAAAGTACATTGAAACATTAAAATAATCAATTGAATTGCAAATTAGGGACGCGTTCGCAAAAGTTGCTGATTTGACAAAAACACGAATAAAATTTCATTGTTTGTAAAACTTTTTATTTTTTATAAAGTAAATTTATGTAATTCGAACTGATTTCTGATCTTTTGTAGCGTCGCGTCCTCTGGCTTAATTGTTTACTGCTCACACTTATGGCTTCGAGAAACCTCCAGATCTTATGATCAGTGATTGTTTGTATTTCCTACGGTTGCATGATGTGCAACTCTAGGTTGATACTTGGGTACCGCGTTAGTGGGCCACAAGCGCATAGAATATGCAATGCATTTTCTTCTGCCTCTCGACAGAATTTGCATGTTGTGTTTTCGCCCAATTTTAGGTTGAACATATTGTTTGTTCAGTTTGCAGTGTCCGGTAACGATCCGTGTTACTGTAGAGGTTTTGTATCTTTTGAGTTCCAGAAGTTATTTTGATACCTTTGATTTATGCCGCATTCCAATAAACAAGAAACGATTCGTTTCGCTTACGGACGGTACAATTTTTATTGAAAATTCAACGAAATTTTACCGTCCGTAAGCAAAACGAATCGTTTCTTGTTTATTGGAACGCGGCATTAAACACTAACCACATAATGGTTTATTACTCATAGACAAACTATTAGTTTTCTACAAACTGATTTGTGTACACGTGTGAGGATTAAAATAAGCGTTCACACTCGTTACAAAATGTGACTGTAAAATTAAATGAAAGAAATGGACGTACTGAGAATATCTCATACAACGGTGATCGCGAATGAAGTATTGTGGTGTCATACAAATTAGAAGATTGATAATTCAGTCGATAGTGCCTTATTCGCGTTATGCACGTTGAAACGTTGCGATGACGAGAGGTCGCGGACAATTGCCTGCACGGGTCAGTCAGCTGAGGTTGAACGTCATATAAAATAGTTTGGGTGTAGGTCTAAACGTGCGAATCGCTCGCTCTTTATAGGGTTTTTCGTATCCTTTATCGCGTGTTAAAAAACTGGTGGTCACTCAGACGTGCTACAAAGTCTTGTTATCTGAACTTAACCCTAGATTATAATACGATATAAGATTAGATACGTGTAAACATTTGTATTCAATATGAACTTGTATAATGCTTATATTTGAATTCTAAAACAGAATGTACTTGATAATAGTGTAATTTAATTACCCATGAAATTCTTTATTAGTGGTGTAGTAGTGTTTGTATTGTGTCAAATTGAGGTAACAGTGGGTTCTTTTTATGCTATTTATGCAGTGCTATCTAGACCTAAACTATGCATAACTTATTCTAGAACACGGATAAATACAGACCAACGCAAGCAGACGTACATTGAACATTTCGCCCTACAATTTTTTTTTGCGGCAAACGAGGAAGCGGGTCACCTGATGGTACGTTTCTACCGCCGCCCATGGACACCTGCAACTTAAGAGTCACAAGTGAAGGGAAGGGAGCATGGCACTCCCACTTGCAATAAGCGGAAACAGTACCCGAGATTAATATATTTGCGGGTACGAGCACACGATCGCACTTAAACACAGTAGGAGTTTGATAGCATTATTGTGACAGTCCCTTCAAACTCATTAGGGAATGGTCTAAGGATTCGCAGATAATTGCAATAAATAGCGAACACGGAGTAAGATCTTGAGTGTAAGATTGCTGGCGCAAAGCCAAACACAGCGCGCTTAATATCTAACTCTACTTGTAAACGGTGTCAGTTAGTGTCACAAAAAAACTGTTACAAACTAAATTTAAACAGATTTTAAAGTTTGATCATCTACGCGGTACGTTTAAATCCACACAGCACAGTCCGTTATCAGTGAACGAAAATTCCGTTCCGTCCTCTGTCGCTCTCCAATATTTCTCTGTCTTTTCTCATCTATCTAATATCGTTCTTCTATTTTTTCTATCTTCAGACTTCAGAAGTGAAGCCTGAAGTTATTCTATAAACTCCCTACCACTAATTGTATTGCATATAGTATATTTAAATATGCTGCGAAGACATTATATGACGACATATGTTTACTACAAATCGTATGCGTTACGTCCATCGGCAATATTTGTCGCCATTAAATAACACATAGCTCTCATACCTAATCTATAGACCGACTGCATAACTCAGTCCTCGCCTGCGACGTTACAGGGGTGCGGGGGAGGCAGTGACTGCGATGCACAAGTGGTGAAAGTATTTAAGGACGTCTTACGATACGTCACGTTTGTGTTACAATTAATAGTGTGCTAATGTATCACATACAGTTTTGTGTGTAATAAAAATAAATAAAATATAGTACTATACTAAATAATACGAAATGTAAAAATCTTTTTTACAGTGTGTGTAACGGGTGTCATGTCCCTTCAACACAAAGGCAGGCACCCCTGACCAAAAGAGCTATTTTGATTGAACAACCCAACATTGACATATTAGAGATAGAAATATCTGAATGCAATAAAAAATATCTTATGGAAGAATGAACCATGCTTTATTTTGATGAAACCTACGTTAATGCATCTCATGAAGTTGTCATAATTGCGCCTGCCGCCCACTTCCCGCGCGATCGCCATTGCCGTCATTCCCCTCGCCCCTGGTCGCAGGCGAGGTCTGAGTTAAACGGACGATCTATCTATAGTTATTCATTCCACATCTTCTTAATTATTGAATGGAACATTCCGTCATTGCCTCCTTCTCCTCTATTCCCTTCTTACTAGATTTATTTATTTCTTCGATATAACTCTTCTATTCAGCCTCTTGCCTATCTTATCTCTGTTTCTTACCTTCTGTATCTGCCGCTATCTCGTTCTTTTTCTGTGTACTTTGCACATACTGTTATCTTTTACGAATGAACGAAAGAATGGGTTATGCCATTGTCAATACGTGTTATAACTATGTAATAACTATGTAGGTATGATAGAACAATGAAATGAGTGAACCATGCTTCTTCACAGTAGTTGTAAAAACATACAATATGTTCATAAAACGTACGTAGCTAGGTAATAAATTGACATGTGCAAATGTGCAGAAGGTATAAATTGATCGCAACACCATATTTTTTTTTATATCAATGTTGTGTGTAAAGAATACAATAACAAGTGGTGTACTTAAAAGAAAATCAAGGAAGTAACATTTTACATTTCCTGACTAATTTTGCAACTGATGCACGCCACAAAAACAATAATATTTTTAATAGGCATTTTTAATTGTTATCGTAATAACCACAACAATATCTACTTCCGCTGTACATACATATACCTACCTGAATAATATCAATGAAAAAAAAAACCAAATTTGTTATTTCCCTTAAATTAGTTTCGTCAGTAAACGAGCAAGTAAAACTAATAATAGAAAAGGGAAACCAATTCATTAACTCTCGCTCGGTGAGCACGCCATAGGAACCTCTCCTTTGGGGTGGGGCCCTTTCACCAAATACTTTCCTTTGAAATTTTCGACGTAATTACAAAATCCACAATTAGGGTAAATAACCTAAATCTTGACGTACTCATTTATTATCTTATACATTTACGCGACAGAATTGTTACAACATACAACGCTTGCTTGCAACGCACACAATGCTACCTAAATATCTTATATGTACCAGCGAAACCTCGCAATTTCACCGGTGTGTATGGTTGTATAGTGCTCCGCTCTCATGGGTCACAGTGTAAAATGACATAGTACCTAACCTTCCTCAATAAGAAGAATTTTGCAAATTGTACTGATAGAACCTAAGATTTGCGCATATAAACAAACGAACTCTTCAGCTTTATACCGAATCTATCTTCTTCTATCTAATAAAGGTAAAGAGTTTTTGTTTGTTTGTTTAAACGCGCTAATCTATATATATCATCACGCTACGACCAATAGGAGCGGAGCAGTGACCATAAACGTAGGTGAAACTGCGGGGACGGCTAGTCTCTTTTCAATAAGCCACAATAAGGTGTAATATGACAAAAAATTATTGATAAAAAGTGATTTATGAGCATTATTACTATGCATGGCATATTAATCCTAACGAAGAAAAGGTACTTCATCATCAAGACAATTTTATGATTATAAACTTTGCCCCTTGTAGCATGTTATTTTCCTTTAGCTTAGGACATAATGTAAGTAAAATTAAAATAATTCAACACTCGGCTTGTTTCTATGACCATACAGTAGTAGTGGCACGAATGAGCCGTGTGACGTATAACCCTTTTCTGTGTGTGAAACCCCCACGGGTCATCACCTCACCGGGGCTAGTGGTATGCCAGAATCGAACCGACTAAAACCACACGATGTTCTATCACAAGCAAGTCTTGCAAGGGACTTGAGTACACCCTAGGAAGGAAGTCCCGGGAACCCCGGCTGACCTTAACCGCCTCTTAAACAGTATGCAGCCACACCATTGCGTGGCCCCCTTTCGGTTTAGAGAGCCGAGCGCAGAACACATCACTTCTGCTAGAGTACCGGGCAGGTGACCCCTCTCGATAAGAAACGAGCATTGCCAAGAAGAGATGAACTGTGAACGCCTCCATGCCAAGAAAATGTTACTAAAATAATAACTATACCAAAGTATTATAAATCAACAATCAGTGATTTCTTTTAAGAAAATTATACGCGGGCGAATATCGCCTGATCAGTAAGCACAGATAAGATAATAGTTAACTGTAGTTACTACGTACGTGCGCTGGTAAAGGTATAATGATTGATATAAAACAGGTTTATCAGTCTGGGCAGGGAATTGTATTTTTAAAACAAATTATAACGTCCAACTTTTATCTAGCACATATGACTTTCTGATGAGCTGCCGCTTAGGGAAGGAGATAGAAATAACTGGGGACCATATCTAGAGAATAATAATCGTGGGGTATTCGAGTAATTCCACACCTGCTTCACGAATGGACGTACATTAAGTCAGCAGATCCACTTGCGATCCCCGTAACCAAATGACATGGGGAATTTGTAGTTAATTTGTAGTGAACTTAATAATTTTGTAGAGCCGGTAGAATCGGTAGTCACGCATATATGTGCTACTTTGGTACCATCGTATCAAAGCTGTTATTTCAGTTTGTAAATATTATGTTACGAATTACAGATATTCTCATTTCTGAGCTAATATTGAACAAAACCACTGCTACAAATAGTACTTACCACCATTTAGGCAGACTCGTATGATCTCTCTAAAGACTGGAATGCCACATTGATTGGCGTGAGTGAGCAGTTTGTTTTTTTATACAATTAGGTTAAACATCAAGCACAAGGTTATCGGGTGACCTTATTCACCGGCAGAAAAACATCACCACGCTAGTTACTGTACTGCTTCTTAACCGTGCTATTCTGTAAGCTGGATTTGCCTCCTAAGTCATGTATCTGCTGTGCCATACCTCCTTTTAACAGGTACACTGTTTCTATTTAATGAATACGGATGTCGTATGTGATGTTTGCGTTATAATAAGTCAGTTATGGACTTTCCCAGTCGCTCTAATCGGTTTATAAAACCGGTCTTAATAAAGGAACATAGAAAAACAAAACTCTAATAGTATCTTAAAATGTTTCTGCAACTATTAGTAAGTAGTTACAAGGTTACAAAGTAGTTAATTACTCATATTAACGGTAGATGTCGCTACATGACCCCTAAGTATGTGATAATTACAGCTTACTGATAAGTATAATCAGAACTTAGTCTAATTAGCCTTATCTAAGTTATATAACTTGTAACTATTTTATAATGAAATTATTTGATGACTTTCGAAATTTAAATAAAAACTTGACATTTAAAACGAACATGTTTATTATATCCCTCAACCCTGCTCTGCGGATAGACGACTCCTGCAATAAAGACCTCTATTATATTACATACCTAAATTATTTTTCTTTAATATATATTTATTCCGGGTCTCTTAAAAATCGACTATTCTGACTTGGTTTATGAATAATAACTAAGTCGAATATAGACTCGGAAGTATTTAATGCATTTGCATGCGTTCATAATGTAAAAAATACATAATTCCATATTATTAGGTATTTAAACCAGCTGTTTTCTGCGAGTTCGTTCACGTGATACCGACATTCGAAGAAATCAATATCACTACATATTATAAAAAAAGTCTCCCGCCGCGTCTGTCTGTCTATCTGAACGAAAAACTACTGAACGGATTTTCATGCGGTTTTCGCCAATAGATAGAGCGATTCATGGGGAAGCTTTAGGTATATAATTTGTTAGGGTTTTGTGTAAATTGGTTGAAATATGAGTTGGTTGGTTAAGGAGGAAATATTGGTTGAGATATTGTGGAAGATGTCTCTGCTACCTGTGCGAAGCCGGGGCGGGTTGCTTGTTTTAATTAAATTTGTCTTTTGAAGTGCACAATACAAAGTAATATAGATTTCCTAAAAAGGTGTCAAAAATGTGAAATAGTGTCACCCCAAGTGAAAATAATTACAATAAATGTAATCAATAATGGCAATTGACTGAAGGATTAACTGTAGGCTATTTTCACCGGAAGTAACAAAATCCAGAAGAAACTTAAAAATACAATTACGCCCATTATTTTTTTTAGAGATATGAGCAACCGTTTTAAAAGAGCAATAGCAATATTCATTCATTAACAAATATTTGTTTTTTTGTATATTGTAAAAAGTTCAAATATAATTAATTAATAAAGAATAAACACGTTTCGACCAGGTCAGCCTTTAAAAAATAATGCGCGTAATTGTATTTTCAATTTTCTTTTGAATTTTGCTACCTGGTCGAAACATCATGGCCTCAGGCAAATCAAAGGTATGTAATACCTTTTAAATACGTGATCCCGTTAATATAATTATGTTAAGTATTATGGAACGCGAAAGTGTAAAAGTTAGCATTTCTTATTGGCTGCTGTACCACGCGTAAGTCAAACGATATATTCTTTTTTATTTTTATAAATTAATTAAAAATGCAATATTAATGATTTTTTATTCATAACTACTGTAAAATAAATATTACGTATACGGGAATTGACGTGGTATCCATTCTTAAGTAATGGTTGAACGAACGAATAAACAAAATAACTATAAAAAAATAAAAAATCCATTAAAAGGTTTATCGGTATCAAGTGCTGACGATTGCATCTCGTGAGGACTAACCACTAACCAATGAATGGGTCGTACACAATGTAACACATATCATTATGAGAGTAATATAACCCTTTATGAAGCCTTTATCCTTTTCTTGATGTAATCCGAAGAGGAACGTTTTTTTTTCAAATTAATTAACGCCCTTTAGTCGCCAACGCTCATTAACATTATTTAAATTAAGAATACTGTTCTTTTTTCTATTTTATTTTACAAGTGTATGAAAGGGAAAGACAACATATTCAAAATGTTTCGTAAGCTAACAAACTTGTATATAGATAGTACGTCCATCTTGGGAATCAATTCCCGAAGATGTTTGCCTGTTTTCTCCAAAAGACAAACTTAACTTTACAGTTATAAAAATACTCTCCCATACTTCGATTTAGTCAACTTTCCAACCGAGAAATATAAAATTTAATGTGATATAACATCAAATTAACGACTTTCGGCTTTTTTCTTTACTTATGCTGTAAGACCTTGCTCCTTACCAAAATTTCATGATTCTAGGTCAATGGGAAGTATCCTATAGATTTTGATTTGCCTGCGAAATGTTTAAGTTTGGTTAAATCTAAGGCTTAAATGGCCGTATCTTTTGATTGCATTGACTTAGAAGCTTGGTTATTTCTCAGCTTCAAGTGTGATCCTATAAGGGTTCCTTTTTTCCTTTTGAGGAACGGATCCCTAAAAAACAGTTTAAAATTTCAAGAGGTTAGATGGGATGTTATTTTAAATCATACGCTTTAAACTGAGATATGCAAAACTTCAGTGGGCGCATCAGCGAACAACAGTCAGTAAGCTCATAAATGCTAATCTATGTTACTATACTGCGTTGAATATAAATTCTATTGCAGCATTATTAAACAGTTTTTGTACTTTAAAATCATGTTTTTAACATCTGTGACCTGCAAATAACCTTCGTCTAATTTATATTTTATTTATTTGCCTGCCAAGCTAGCTTCAAAGAGGTCTTGTAGACAAGGCATGCAACTTCTTGTCAACAATTTTTGACAAAAAAATATGTATTATTATCTTAAGTAGATACATATATGCATCAAAACAATAGTACTCATAGGAAGAGCCATTTATTCTTACTATTAAGCAAGTAAGCCAGAGTTTTAGCAAGCAGTACAGGGACGTACGAGTAACTTCTGGTCTGGTATTGAAAGCGCTTATAGTAACCGGTTACCAGAAGTTTAGCACAAACTGTAAGGTGAGCCGTATGCTTGTTTGACACTATACTTAATGAAAAAATCAAATATTTGTTACCCTTATTTATCTAGTGAATTACTTAATAATGTTGTTTAATTTCCTGTAAAAATATGCAGTACTTCTAAAGTTATGGCGTATATTTCGTCCGAATATCATTATAATGAATCATTTATAAGAATTATACACATAAGAAACCGTTAATCAATAGAATTCAGAATAAATTTACTTAAAACGCAAAGTACTATAGTACAGATGACTTACTTTATAGTAAAGACACACTAATAGCTACTTTACGTTCTAAACAATAAAATTCAAAGTACCTTGCATAACGGTGATATGCATATGTTATACTCGACAGACAGTACTTTATAGCTAGGGTTGATAAGTAGATGTACTTGTCGTAACGAGATGAAAGCATAGTAAGCACGTGACAGTCGACTGGCTTGATCGTCGCTGCCTGGCGGGGATCTTGCGTCTAGGTCATAAGAGAAGGCTGCATATCTCAATATAATATGTATACGAGTATCATATTCGTGCGGTGTGTATATTTAATAATAAAAAGTAAAATCATATTTGTCACTCGTGGTCGTAATTTGAACTTGAACGTTTTTAAGGCGATTTCGTAATGGATTAATGTACGGCAAAGGTCTTTATTAGATATACATATACGAATGTATAAGCAACGTGTGTTTTCAGTAAATAACATTCCGCTGCATTACAAAACGTCGGCCATCAGCCCATGACGATGTCATATCCACATCATATGCATTATATTCACATCATATATTATGTAATGCTAAGAAGTATCGTCTCGTAAAAGAAATATATGCACTTATGTATATGATGTCAAAATATAAACGTCATAACTTATACTAACATGTATGAACTCATTGAATGGGATTTATTTATAAAAATCAGTATGACAAAAAAATCCCCCCCTTCCTCCACAGTTAAGAATTCTTCGTAAGGTGTGTTATGTAGGTTGCATTACAATCGTAAAATTAAGGTTGTTATATATTTATGGCTTGCTTATTATTTTATTATGCTGATATTCCTGCCAGCTGTCTATTACTCATGTAGCAAATAACCTTTGGATAATCTTTGCACTAAGTAATAGTAACGCACTGTATCGCGTACCTATCGATATTGCGTAATCAGCGGAAACAACAGAAGCACCCGACACCTCACAATTTGTTGATGAAGGTCACCTGTGTACAACCTGAGACGGAACCTGCATATTAATGTATTTTAACAAAATATTTTACAGACATATATACATTATAGTTATTAATTATGAAAATAATCTGGTCGTATTTGCAATGGTTGTTCATTTGACTCCAAAATCATTCATTACTAGCAACCCGCCCGGCTTCCCACGGGTAGCAGAGACATCTTCAACTATCATCATCATTTTCAACCAATTTACACAAAACCTTAACAAATTATACACCTAAACCTTCCTCATGAATCACTCTGTCCATTGGAGAGAACCGCTTGAAAATCCGTTCAGTAGTTTTTTCTGTTATATAGTTTGTACATGTGCGAAGCCGGGGCGGGTTGCTAGTTTTATAATATGTAGTGAAGTGATATTGTTTTATGTATATATGTATGTAATATTTTTTTAATTGAATACATTACAATCTTAATATAATTTCTTGCCATAAGTGTGTGAGATTATTTGTATGAAAAAAAATAATCTGTATAAATGCAACAACAATAATATTTAGTTATTGTAAAACTTGAATGTTGATTTAAATTGTAACATTGTAACGATGGAGTCTCAAATGTATAGTATGTTAGAAACATTTTCACAACCACTGTTATAAAATATGAAAATCACTAACTACAGTAACTGCCAAGTTGTTCGTACCACTCTTCGCACTCAAGACCATCGTTCTAGTCGTATTCCTACCCTTTTATAATCCCACTATTCGTTAATATTTATCAATCGACCAATAGTATTGCGTTACCGGTATAACCAGTCAAAATAATGTCTATTTAACTTATTCTTATTAAATAGTGAACTGTGTTATCATCTATTATAGTTTGTCCCTAATTTTAATAAAATGAATAAGAGTTTTTGATGTGGCGACGACAAGTATAACAAATTACAAAGTTCTTAGACGTGGGTAAGAGAATTACGGTACTAAAGTAGTGGGTAGTCGGCTATTTGGCTGCACGGAATGACAGGCGTTGGACCAAAGGAGTCGCAGAGGTCTGATTTTAAGATTGTGCGAAGCTAAAAAAAATTTTAACAATTCCTTATTACGCACCAATATATCTCTTAAGGGTTATAAGGTCTTTTTACTACAACTAAGCTGTATGGTAAAGGTCACCATTAGTTTGATGTTGTGGGTGTAACGAAATGACTTCATATACCTACCAATTAAATATAATTATAGAACATTTTTACCACTTACGATTATAGAGTCAATGCCACGTCCTTTACGTAGGTTAATTTTGAATTAATATGAAAGAAAATGTTCCATCCTTTTCTGTTGCTACGTAAGTAACACATTTGCACTTCTGTAGGTTAAAGGCGCAAACATTTAACAAACAAAATTGTACATGAAGTATTAACCCAACAATATATTTGTTAAGAATTCCATAGAAGTAAGTAACTTTAGGTACTTATTTTCCGAATGAAAATTTGAAGTAACAATTGAATCTATGAATAGCTTTTGTGACCAGGAAATTGTTTCTGGTTCGCGGGGATCAAATACAATGGTACACCCATCGAACACATATCGAATTCTTGACATTCGACGCAACGGCAGTAAAATAAGTTTATTCAGATTATCTAATTTTAAGAATCGTTACCGCTACAAATTATTTTAAAGATATACTGTTTTTATTCATACGTTACAAGAAATATCTATCCAAAGCCAATACTTGGTAACAAAATCTTTTCAAGATATCACTTCGTGTATTTTTAGATTAATTTCTCTCACAAACTCGTGTATTTTAACCCTTGGCAACTACGGGCATTATTTATAACTGATGGTTTATTCGATTTAATTTGGGTGAAGCAAGCTTATGATAACTTAAAGTATCATTCACTGACACGACCTTTAATATAACAGGCATGTTTTTAGGTAAAAATATTTAATACTTATTTAATCGCAAATCACTGAAATGTACTATTAAAGTTGCTCTGAATTCGATTGCTTTTCTAGAAAATCTCGCGGTATAATCTAGTCTAGACAACACTTCTAGGTTTTCTTTGGTGGAGACGTAGCAGCTTCTGGCTAATATTCTACTGAAACCCTTGCTTTATCTAGCATGGGGTGTGCTGGTGCCGCGTCTTTGAATTTGTTCGTATGCAATGGAAATAGTGAAATATTGGCGTGCCTTTGGCTCAGAAGTAACGATGAGTTTTTGGGATTGTGAGGAAGTAAAACTGTATTACAATCACTGGTGATGGCTGCTAGCCTGTCCCTTGACTTTTATCTGAGAACGCGTTGAGCACGTGTCGCGCTCTCGCTCTTAATCGCCACGCCGCATTTTTACCGCCTATGCCGGAAGACCTGATATCCACCACTAGGTACACGGTATCTCACCTTGTGGTTCAAAATCTGTTCGACTTAGTCAAATTATCTACGGGACGGTTTCTAGAGGTTACTACAACACGATCGACGAACGGCTGACAAAAAGAAAAGTATCGAAGCGTTAGCACGATTAAACAATGCTTTAAAGTGATAGTACCGACTTTATAATCAAATCCGTGCAATTTTAATTCTGATGTTTTCTATTTATGCATTTTTAAGTATAGTGATGGATTAATTTGCGAGTTAAAATCAGTTAAATTAAATATTAATAACTGCGTAGAAAATAGCTATTTAGTACGCTGTTAAAACGAGAGTTAGCGAAGCCAAACAAAACACTTCCGGCAGTTGTTGCTGTGGTCGACGCCTAAATTATGTCGCAACGAAGCTATACTTTTGTTTATATACAAAACATCATTTAATTACATAGTTCAACGCTTGAATTATTATCTTGTTAAAGAGTTAATGCGGCTGAACGCATAAAACTCAATAACAGTCGATTTGAAAGTTTTTGCATTAGAAACCCCCTCTTATACCCTAAATTTTATGGCTAATAGAATTCAAGCATTAAGTGTAGAACATAGGTGAACGCCAAAGCCTCGAAAGACACAGCTTAAATCAAATTACAGTTTCAGCTAATTAAAAAACCGGCCAAGTGCGAGTTTAACTCATGTGGAGAGTTCCGTACGATGAAGAATCAACTTAACATTTTAGTTGAAGAGCATGTTCTCCTATACATCCCAACTGCACATGTATGTTTGTACGCACAATATTGATGTTATTTAAGACCATAAAGTTAAATATACCCATACCATATTATTTTTTCAGAATATTAGGATAGTAGTTTCGGAGATCGGGGCGAGTAATGTAAATTTTTATACATTTTCTTAAATAACTTTAAAGCACAGCAGAGGTACAGCACAGTTTGCTTTTTTATTTTCTAATTTAGCCCCCAGAAGTGACCCCAAATTCAAAATTCATTTTTTTTATGTGAACCAAATTTCAACTTCATCGGTCCAGTAGATTATGAGATAAGGCTTCTGTTTTTTATTCGGACGTACCGAACCCTAAAAATATCAACCAAAATGGCAACATATCCTTATATTGTAATATAACTCAAATCTTTGAACCTGAACATTATTTTTAGAACATTAATTAAAAACAGCTTAACAGGAGTAAACTTTTTACTGGATTTATATACAAGATCGATAGGTACTTTAGGTTTCGACTAGAGGCAGACTAGCTTCACGTTACACTGGCTGTAGTCACAGGCTGACCGCCACAGAGATATATCATGAAACACGAAAGTTTAAATGTTTTGCCGACATATAAGTGGCGCTTAGTCGAAGAGTTCGGAGCGCGCGGAACATCCTTCGCCGCTTCGTGGCATTCTCCTCACTCTACTTGTGAGGGCTGCTTGCCACAGAAAGTTTGTCAATTTCTATAGTATTCATTTAAAAGCTGAGAAAGAAAATACAATTATTTGGAATCATGTTAAAAGCGCATTGGCTTTATTTATTTAATTTGACTTGAAAAAAGTTATTAGCCTCCTATTTGTATATATATAAGTAAATTAGCAAAATTTGTGAAGGCGTTCTTCAGAATAACTATTTATTTCTACATTTGTTAAGAAGGCAATAACATTTTATTATTAAAGCGCTATCAATTAATATACGTCCTTTTTACAGTACAGCTAAGTACAAGTTGAAGAGAACGTATTTATCAGAAAATGTACCAGAATATGAAAATAAATTTTCCTGGGAATCCATAGAACCAAGTAAAACGTTTTTCGTAGCTAGAAATAAACTTTCTATATTGTATATATATAAAGAAGATATTTTCTTCAAATGCCAACTTATTTAAAAAATAATTAGGTTTTAATCGATGGCAAATGAAGGAGGTTCTCAATCCGTCTGCTTTTCATTTTTTGTGTGTAAGTATTGCGCGAAACGGATTGTAGTCGGTTGTAATTTTTAAAACGATACTTCATTATTGTCACAATATAATAATATTATATGTTTAAAATAAACGACTTCATCATGCATCCTTACGACTAATAAAATTATTAAGAACAGAACCTTAAAGTCCATAAACAATTTAGTATATTTTAGGCATAAATATAATTGTGAGATGATTGCCTTAACTTGAAGAAATTGTATTCTATTTATGGTTTTGATTGTTTAACGGCATATTGTATTTGTTATTTTTGACAGGGAGTATTTACTTGCGCGCAGCTAGGGGTAGATGAACCCCTCTGTTTCTTCTCCCCCATGATTGAAAGTTGACATTTGCTCGTCTATTTAGGGAAGAAAAAAGCTTGTGTGAAATATTGGCTATGCCAAGGCGTTAGGACCGTTTTTATGGCTAAGAAAGATAATGTTTGTATACAGTTAAGTAACTGTTTGTAATAAAGTGTTGTTTGGCGAAGTAAATGTACTAGTTCATAGGTTATTTGATAAATTATTATTTTTATTAGTAATTTTGACTTTAAAATCCAAGAGTATTAGCTTTACTCAGTTTGGTATTCGTTTTCACCATCATTGAGCTACGCACTGCCCTAGCCACTCTTTGAAGTTGCTTCTTTGGTACCATTAATAGACTATAAAACATAAATGTACTGAATGAATAAACTTGTTCGACTTTCTCCATCTATCTGGTAGTAAATCCTATAATATAAATGGAAGTAACTCTGTTTTTGAAGGGAAACTTCTTTAGAATCATTGTGATTTGAAATTTGAAACATAACACAACGATAAATTTCCTATAATCTTTGTCTTTGCGTCTGCGTACTATATGTCAATGTCAACGTGGTGTAATTTTTGTGCATTTTTTCTCCAAATTTCACTTTTACTTAATTGATTCTTTACAAATTTACATTTAAATCCAACCTTAACCTATATTGAAAACGAAGTATTGTTTGTTTTGCAAGTTGTGTACATTTGTAACTGGACTTCAAGTTTGCTTACTGTTTATTATTAAGGCCATTATTTGTATATCTTGACCTGTCTGAAGTTTCACTTCTACCGTGTGTGAATTGCACACATACACTTTTTTTTTTCTTTTTAGCTGTGTTTTGATGACATGTTAATATATATTTTTTAAAGTAGCATTTGTCCTGTAAGGGCATGTATAATAGAGACTAATATTCTCGCTTCACCAACATCAAAAGCTAGTAAGAAATTATTTCTCATTTTCGACGCGTGAGTGAATGGCTAATACCACTGTGTTTTTAAGGCAATCCCCTTATTAGGAATATTCCTGTGTCGCGGGGGGCTTCACAAACATTCAAACAACAGACACAAAGAACACCCAGACTCGAGACAACTATTTGTGGATCGCACTAATTTTTGTCCCGTGGGACTTGAACCCACAACACTCGGCGCGGCGTAGTGGCGAGGTGACCACTTAAACCATTTTGAATCCGTGCAGTAAAACTTTACAGTGTTTACTTCTTTACCACCTAAGTTATGTAAAGAAATGTGTTCAAATCCGTGTTCTGGAGAGCAACGCAATCATATCAGTTTATAATTTTATTTCAGGCTATTGTGATTACTATGACACTTAATATTTAAAAATAATTTGTGAAACGAAAAATTCATAACAGCTTGAAACCTATATTTTCTTCCCCTTCCAACAGTTTTCATGCAGGTTTTAATTATTTCTTTGTTTTGTGGGTTTTATAGCTATGGCACTTGTTATTTGTTGAGGCGTCTAGATAAAGCTATTACGATTACTTACATTAGGTTTTATAGAGTAATTGAAAACCTAAAGCCCTAACCTTTTATTTTTTCAAACACAACAGCTACGGATAAACATCAAAGAATATGGATGTGAACACTCATTACAAATTTATGTTATGTTTTAACTAATTGATTACATGATTGTGATGCTTTAAAAGTTTTAATCACATCACTTTCTAGCCCTTTACCCTCATTTTTTAAATTAAAAAGCTATAATAAATAAATTACAATTAATTAAAAAAAGCTAACATAATAAATAACTATGCGACTGCAAACGCAAACCAGATCCAATACGTCATTAACCGATGAACAAGTTGACAGCTGTCAGTTAGTATCATATTTTAACTACATTTTTACTTATCATTATACTGTAGTGAGAACTGTCAGTTAATCGGTTAATGACGTAATCAAATGCGATGGCGAGTGTTTTAACGGCAAATCACAATATAAACTTTATATTTTCGATTTTTCCTCTTCAATTCAGTTTTTCAATGAAATTATAATTTTTGGGTTAAATAAGGGGCAAGCTATAAAATAAAAGCAGTTCCGAAATTTTGTCGTTAATAAGGCAAACTGAACTGCCTCTAATTCAGAGCCCATCCTTGAGGAACAAACGACTGTGGAACTCACAACTTCAGTCGACAAATGTAATGGCAATACATTGCAGAATATTTAACACATACCAGATAATTTAACTTCACATTAACATCGTTCGAGAAACTGAACACAAATCTTGAAAAATAAGTACAGTTATGTCGAGAAAGTGGTATCCTACTTTAAGACAGCTAAGCAGTACAGATTGCGAGAACTTAATTAATAAACTAAGTTAGTAAACGTTGGGCACAAAGGCTTATTTGGGGAAAAATCTTTTATTGGTTCCGTCAGACTAAACAGGATGTAACGATGAAACATTTATGGGTAACTTGTTGATGTTCTTATAAGATGATCAGCTTCTGTGAAAAACTGTAAAAGATTAATAGATGAATCATGATTCACTGGGCTGGGGCGGGCCGTGCCACGACTGGAGGACCGTACGGTCCTGTCTGACGTCAACTATTTGTTAGTCATCCACTTTTATAATTGACAACTGGCATTAAAAGTGCACCCAATCACATGTTGCTGACAAACAATCAAACCAAGCGACGCTTAACGTTACGCTGCTGACTTGCTGATGCTGCAAACTACACAATACTTACAATTACACCAACGGCCAGCGGCTGGCTCCATGACTTTCGATCTATACTAATATTATAAAGAGGTAAAGTATATGAGTTTGGATGTTCGGGGTAATCTCCGGTACTACTGATCCGATTTTGAAAATTCTTTTATTGTTGGATAGCCCATTTATCGAGGAAAGCTATAGGCTATACAACATCACGCTACGACCAATAGGAGCGGAACATCAATGAAAAATGTTGCAAAAACGGGAAAAATTTACAAACGCAGACGAAGTGGCGCGGATCAGCAAATTTTACATAAAAGATACAAATCAAAGAATATAACTGCAATAATACTTAAATGTATACGTTATATGTTATTTACTTAATATACTTAAAAAATAGAAAGATAATGTTTAGGTGCTACGCTACGAGCCATTTTCTTTATAACCATGTGTATTTCTCAGCGAGGAACGCTATTTATCGTTTTAGCTATTCATAAGACTGAGTTATGTCTAACTATTTATAAGGAATTACCTTAAGGTTGTTGGTAAAGTTATTCATCCTAACAAATTGCATTAGTTAACCTTGGGATAATTTACTAGATTAAATTGATGCTGTGGTAGTTGTTTATCTTTTAAAATACATGTTCTTTTTACATAATTTGTACATTTTAATTTTAATGTAAATAAATCTTATAAAACCTGTTTATCTATGCAAATTAGTGTAGTAGTAGTAGTTAGTGTAAATCAGGACTTAACCGTAATAATGTTTATAAGGTACGAAACCTTTTTAGCTACCCGACGCTTCGACTTAATTGCACCGATCGTGGTCACGGGTGGACTGGCGATACATGTCGCGAAAGTTTAAAAACATTCTATGCAAATTGATATGATGTTTTAGCTACAATACAACAGGTGAGTTTTAAGGATTGTAGCTAATATCGATATTACCATTGTAATTTTAAAATCGATTAGAAAAGAGTTAGAAACCTATAACTAGGCTTATAATTACCCGTAAAGTAACCAGCTAGCAAGCTAATGGTATATCTCAATAGCTATTCATTTTACAGCTGGTCATAAACCTTGGTAAAGTTGTCTAGGTCTTTTCTAAACGATTTTACAGTTTGTGCAAGCTAACTTAGTTCGAAGTTGGCATGCATATCTGTTTCTCTATTTTCCCATTCGCTTATTTTTTAACGGATAGCTTATTTGCCATACCGACACTACAGTGTAATGTTGTTTGAAAAGAAGCATAAAAGATGATACGCGCAAGTGTTGACTGCATTGTAACTATCGAAAAGCTACTGTGATTGCTTACCACCTGGTACATCGCGAGTTATTGATTGCCTATTAATATAATATAAAAAAAATGCTAACTTTTAAAAATGGAGTTAGAAATTTGACCATTTAACATGTTAGTGCTCTGTTAAGCTACAAATGCTATCTCAATTATAATAAGTCGTTTAATCTCGTACTTTTACTTTAAGGTGATTACCTGATTACAGAACGAGGCTTAACTACGCCCTATTATTGAATAGCATTTGAGTATTTCTTCATTAGACCATGGTCAGAAAAATCGATGACTTTATCGATATATATAGAATGAGGCCCTCATGCGTGGTCAATCAGGAGAGTTTTACTCAGTTTCAGCTTCATCTAACGCATGATCGTACTTTTCATGATATCAAAAATTTCGATATAAATATAATATAAGTTGCATGACGGATTAGCATTGTATTATTAGATCTGAAGCACTCTGGTTGCGTTCTGCAACCAACAAGTCCAATACTATTCAGATAAAGCAATGCGAAATGGCTTTTGTAAGTAAGTAGATTGCTACTTACTTACAAAAGCCACTTCGCATTGCTTTATCTTTCTTTCTCTATCACTCTTCACACGTGACGTGTAAAGATTGGAAATGGAACACAAGCTACATTCACACTTAGCTCCTTCGTACTTTCAATGTCATTGCTATCATAGTATTTTCTTCATTTGAAGGTTAAATCTTTATCTGAATGAACGTGTTGGTATTTTTGTGTGTATGTGCTTCTATGCATTTTGACACAGACGTTTGATTTAGGTCGCGTCTTTAACATGTCTCGATCGATTATGAATCCGCCAGCAAGGCAAACTCGTAACGCCTCAGTGAAAGTAAATTCCTAGACTCGCATCGGACATAAGGCTTAGTTCAGGCTTACAAAATGGTGCTAGTAAGTTTACAAATATTATAAACCATATTTATGTAGAAATACGTAAGTGAGCTTAACTTGTATTTAAAGTCTTACTTACTTAGATTTGAGACTAGTGAAGAACTGGAAATGGTTTTTCATTTATTTAAGTATTCGTTATAGTAGTACATATAACAAAAATCGTTCAGTACATGATTCTATCCTAATAATTTAGTTAAATCTTGTAACATAATAAACAAATATTTAGTATTAATACATTATATATAAATTAATGTACATGTGTTAAATTCTTTTGTGAGTGAATGTAAGTTAAATCCCTCACTCCTGGGGATTGCATTATTTTTCGCTACATTATTGTCTGTTTCCATTTGAGTTAAATTATTTAACAAGGCAATGAACTACAGCCAAGATATGCCACAATGAGTGTAGTGTATTTCCCATTACACTATTTCTGCCTGAAACGACTTGTTTGAACATCATTGAGTTGATAGTCTGAAGAAGTGTAATCTAGGCTTTAGAACGATGTCGTGCGTCCGGTAGGATGTTTTCTATCATCCGATTGTGTATAACACCATAACGCAACGTACTGACCTTTGTCCACACGTTTCTTGCAAAACCAGTATCTTCCATCAGCTTTATTAACTTTTTTGCTAACGTTCAGTTTTACTTCGCTTAAGTTCTTATTATCTTTTGTTTGTTGTTGTGAATAGAACTTTTAAGTATCGTTCATGAGTAGTATTATTGTCTGGATTCAGATTGTCTTGTAAATCTTGTTTATATATGTTTTAAGTTACCATTACATTTTTGATAATGTTGAAATAATTATTAAGATGCTTCCAAACGGGCAATACTTTTACTACACTACAGTTGCCGGCAACATTGCTAGCAATTACAGCCTGATTATACAATATACGACAATATTTGCAGTCTGGCCCGGCCATGTAGCCACACTTTTTCAGTATGGCTGATGTTGTGTTGCCGACATATTGCAGGGCGATCGCAATGGGAATACAAAATACTGAGATATTGCCCGTCCAACTTTATTGTTGTTTCCTTATGTGGCATAGGTGTATTTCTTTCTAAGTAACATGAAAGTTGCTGTGAGTGAGACACCGCGATTTGTTTCTATACTCTCTTTATTCTTCGTGGATGATTTCATCAGCCATAGCTGCCTGACTTTGTTAGCCGTGTACAAGATAAACATATGAGCCATACTGGTTCCGACATATTGCCGAGTTATACAATTTTCAGACACAGTCTGCATTAAAATTTTTTTGTGGTGACCGGACTACAGTTGAAAATATTGTAGCCACATATTCCCGTAAAAATATTACCCGTTTAAACGCACCTTTATACGATTATCGTGGCTTTCGTTGCCATCATATTACTATCAACATATGTATCAAGCATGCATCAAATCTTTTTAACAAAGTGACTTAATCCGAACTATATATCTGTGACAAGTTGTATCCATTTCAAAATTTTCAAACGTATCAACACCTGCATCATTCATCATTTTTTTAAATTTAATTGTGCCCAACTTGGAATTATACTCCTTTTAATGAAAAAAGATTGATCAAATTTGGACAACTCAGTAATTAGGCATTAAATGGTTATATTTTTTGTACTACTAAAGTTTCAAATAAACATGCTATCCGCCTGATGAAATGAGGTTTGCAAAACTTCTAGGCACTTCTCTTCAAGAGATTACTTGCATTTTAATAAGAAGCACCGTATGCTCTGCATTGAAGAATTTATTTGCTTTGTTGAGCACACCGAGTTTCAGATTCACAATTCACGCTGTGTATCTAATTATATTATAGTACTTTTGCTCACCTCGGAAACATGCGGAAATATAGAATACTAAATAAGCTGTTAACACTCTACGCCCTATATATTGTTGTTAGTTGGAAATAAATTATTTTCATTACTCGTCGCAGCTGATTTATCGTTAGAAGGTTGTTGAATAGTTTCAGGATGCCGGCCGCCGTAACTGAGGGACGTACTTTGACACGCGTTTTGGTGACAGAGCCGTCTTAAAATAAACGAGCACAAGAATTTGTCTTTCCACGTGTGCTGAGACGGCGTGTTTACTAATGAGGCATTATCAAAATGATGGTATAGGATATATTTGTTGACAAACTAGCTATTAACATTGCTAGTGGCTAAAACTTAATTAATTAGTAATTATCCAAATGTCAATTTTATCGTACCACACGGATTTTTTTAGTAGTAGTTAGCAAGTAAAAACAAACACTAAAACTGAATCTCTTAGCGAATAATCTTATTAACTTAAGTAATTTGAAATATTACAAATAAACAATAACGTAAACTAAAAATATAATAAGTTTTATTATGATGTTATGATCTCAGATTTTCTTGCAAATTTAGCTCCCTTCTTTAGCTCTTTTTGCTCCCTGTTAATTGTCCAGTAGTAATCTGCCAACACGACAAGGGAAAGTATAGCCCGACTTGGACTCTTACCGCTTTTCCATCTTTGAAATGTCCTGATTGAACCTTTCTACGTGCGCATCGCTCACAGGCCTCAAATTCGCAGAAAAAAACCAGGAGAGTCTAAAAAATTTAATCTTGAATGACATGTTGCAATTGCATTTTAATAACGATGGTAGGTAGAGGTAGATAAAACAGTATTAGCTATCAAAGTTCTTGTGGCATAAATAGTTTTGATAGATGTTATTTTTAATAAGTATTTATACATTTGTAAAACAAACAATTGCCTTTAACCATAAAATATAAATATGAATTCACAATAAAATAAAATACAAATCCGTTAAATAGATGCCATAGATCATTTCGTTTGTATCAAGTGAGTAGGAATGTTATTACATATTACATTCTTATCAATTACAACAGTATTTTGTATTCAAATCAGCAACGTAATGTCGATGTAGGCTGCATTCAAATATATAAAAAACTCGTAAAAATATGCCTCATTGGGACACTTTAACTTTGATATGTACCTACACTAATGTTACTTCTCTAGAGAAAGTGAAAGGTCGTACCTTCGAGTCTGTTAAGTGTTACACGACCAATTTGTGTGCACAACTCTATGTATAAATATTATCATAATGGTGGGATGTATTAAAAATGGAAGGGTAATGCTTGCGTGTCACGAATTAACTGTTTGTAATGTAGCGCTGCGTGCGGAATGCCATTTAATTGTCTTACGGTTTCTTATGCGACCACCTTTTATAACATTGATCACATAACTTTAACTTAAACGAACTAGTTTTGTGGGAGCTACAGCTGTACGCTGCTCCACTCACAAAGATTGAAGCGCCTTGGAATCGAAACGTTAGTAGGCCGCTCATTCACGCGCTTTTTCGTCTTTGAGTCAGACGTATGTTCGAATTTTCTAAAGCACCCAAGATTTACTATACCTCAACTAATTCATAGGTTTTGAACATAGTATGTACTAATAAACTATGTATAAATTATTTTATAAAGGACCATCACGGGATATATTGAAACTAACCGTTTCTAAGTTAAGCCATAACCGATAAAGCATATAAAAAGAAAACCTTGATGAGTTCTTTTTGCAAATAGGTAAAACAAGAGTAGCTGGGAAACCGAGCTTTCCCTTTTGTAAAATCGTGTTTTTTTTTTTAATTGCATTTTTTACAGAAAATACAACTACGCAGTTGAACTTAAAATGCAAAACTGTATCTGTATACAAAATTTCACCAAAATCGTTGGAGCCATTTCCTAAATTCAGATTATACATATGTACAAGAATTGCTCGTTTAATTTAATTTAGATTATTTTAGATCAATAAACATTTTGCACGTTTTTGTTTAGTGTTAAGGTGTCGTCTGCCTAGACATAATCCTAACTTGATATCTAGTAAGATAGCTGATGGAAGACTATCATTAAACATCCGACGCTAACGTTCAAATTCGTAAAAGATCTCGTTGTGATAGTTGTTTCGTCTTTGTATCCGTCAATGTCCATCGCCACGTGGAAAGAATCCCGTGTCCTAGGGTTCTCTTCTCTAAGTCCCTAAAATTCATACATATCGTAAGATAACCCTTTAATTTTTGGGAAAACTGAAAATACTGTATTCTTTTACCTGGTTGTTGATATTTCCCACGGCATACTACCGTCAGTTCAGCTCGCTTTCATATCTTACTCGTTATTACATATATACTGTAAAATTACCCTTATAAGTATCTTTTGGGCTTGACAAAATCGGATTAAATGCTCGCCAAGACCTTACTCAAGGATAAAATATCAAAGAAAAGTAACATACCGATAGCTATCTCTCATCGCTCGTTTAAGTTATTAAACTTATGTCTCTCAATAAAAATTTGGCCGAAAAATGTTGGGAAATATTTTGATTAATTTAAACGAACTCACAATGAGGAAGGGACCGTAATCCTGTATGAATTTCATATCAATCGTTACTCGAGTTTGCAAACACTGTCATATTTAAATTCTCTTGAAGATATATAATATATATATATATCCTTATAATGTATATGTAGTGAACGATACGTACCCAATATCATGGGAGTGTGGAGGTTGAGCAATACTAATACAGCTTAAATTTATGTATTACAAACATAGGTACTTTATTAAAATATTATTGTAGTAAGTAATTTTAAGTGTGGATATCCAGCTACCTACTTTCGGGTATCTCACATTACCTTGCCCATTTGTTATGAGTTATTGGATTTATTTAGAAAAATAAAAAGGACATAAAATTATTATATGCAATGTGAATATCTAAATTGTGTATCAGATTTTATTTATCATCACATAACAGCAGGGCAATATTAGGAATACAACATCAGGGTCAACACTGATGACTTTATAGTAATGTCTCTATAATCTTTGGGACACGCACTTTTTTATGGACATGAAAACCAAAAACCGTGAGCGTTAAGTGCTGTTAGTACAAGTTTTCTTCGAAATTTTATTCGCATTTTATTAGTAGAGATGGAGCGGATATCCGGCCACCATCCGCTATCGGGATACCGGATAGTAAGCATGTACCGGATATTAAATTTGGGTACTTTATTTAAGCCGCATAGCAAATACAATTAGTTTCATTTTCAACAATACAAATAGTACTTGTAATAGCAATAGGGTTAAATTATGGTGAATGAATTTTTCTGCATTAAGAGGAAATAAACTGTGGCTTGACTTTAAAGACAAAGCCAGCTTTAAAAAAGTCTTCCGCTGTATACACTATTGCCGCGATCATCTTTCATACAAATTTTGATAAATTTGGTGAAGTCCGGGTATTGCCATTAGCTAATTAGATGGGTTGACACGAAGCGGAGTGTGGACGAAAATTGAAAAAGGTATGCTGAGGTGGTTTGGACACGTAAAAATAATGAAAGGGGAAAGAATGACAAAACAAGTATTTGTATAAGGTAAATGTTAGCGAGAAGGCCGCTAGGGATCGACAACGCAGAACATACTATGATCAAATTGGTGATGTTCTGAAGAAAGGCCGGGCTTGTTCGTGAAATATGTAAGAACTTAAACAACTGGCGGCCAGACTCTATTTCATATGAAATTGCATTTTTCTATTCATCGTAAGACTACTGATTACTGTTGTTTACATTTGCTACCTCATTAAAGCAAACGCAGAACGTATCATAAGTTTCGCGAGAATATTCTGATTATGACTCATCATCTGTTCTTATTTCTTATTTACCTATTTGTATTTTTACTTATTTAAAGGCCTTTTTATATTCCAATAGAAATGTCATTAAGTTTTAAGAACTTCTCGTAGTTTGTCTTAAATCTTGCGTCGAGTACTTAGATTGATATAAGGAGTTGGAATGACTTTCTAATTCAGCTTTCAACGAGACCCTTATTAGTGGTAAATCAGGAGAACTTTGTTCATAAGGCAGCAACGTGTGGCAAGCTATAATGTTCGGCCGGATATCTAGTTATCCGGCCTCGAGTTCGGCCGGATGTCCAGTATCTGGCCAAACAACTATCCGTTTCATCTTTTATTATTAGTACTACCCTCAGGTAATCCCATTAACGTATAAGGGTGCAGATAAACAGTAATAGTATTAGACTGATATCAGACAAGGCAATAAAAAACATCTCGTTTCATTCTCGAGATGTAGGCCAATATTTTTCGACCGCGACGTATTTATGGCTGCAGGAATTTATTTTAAGATCTTACTAAATGTAACTGGATTAAAAATAATCCTCTATGTGAAAACTAGCTTACATTCTGTTATCCAGAAGTATTGAAATAAAGTTTTGATTTTGAGAATGAGGGAGGGTCAGAAGAGTATTTTGGTAGTGCTGAGTACGAAATTCAAACTGACATATTGATCACATATATTACGTAGCTTGCCTTTTATTATCCAATCAATCAAACTTCATCCGCGGATGATTCTGAAGAACCCATATGTCCGCTTATTATATTTTATTCAGAACAAATTTATAGAACTAAAATAGAAAACTATAACGACTAGATATCGCGTGGTGGTCGAATTTCGACCAGTGTTTTTTCATTGGCCAGTGTAAATTGAGCTGTCACTGTATAGACTTACTAACTATGACAGGTCAACGCATATACTGGACGCGTGTAATTTCATTAAGCCGTTTTCACGTAATTTTTAAAGTTATGATAACATCTTTGTACAGCAGTGAACATGCATGGAAATGTCCATGTAGAAGTCTTTGTATTGTCGTGAATGTAACTGATTGAATGGGTAAGATTAAGAGGAATCAGTTCAGGTTAGTGGAAAACAAAAATAAAACTAACCTGCGCCTATTATAACCTTTTGTTAATTTTATATCGTTTTTTTTTTGAATTACATCACATTCAAGATTTCTCTAAAGTAGTTTATATTGATATTGACAGTAACTTTATTATTATTCTCACTGAAACACTAATAATGAACCGTCACAAGCGGGGGTGACGTCAAAATATTATTCGAGCACATATAAGATATTCTGAAATACCTCTTGTATAAAGGTAAGTGAAAACCTTAATATATTTTTATTACGGGTCTTACGGGTACGTGTCATAAGTTTCAGGAGTTGAGTGGCGCCCTGACAGCCCAATTTCTTACTAATACGAAAGCTACAACTACAAGATGACATAAAAAGTAAAGACAAAAAGTCTAACTTATTTGATTATCAAAAATGTCTAAATTAAATATATCTCATACATATGGTATATCACCATTAACACATAAGTACCTACATTAGTACTTTAACCAGAAGTTATTTTAACAGCATTAACTAGTTCTAGTCATCAAGTGTTTGTTTTAAATTCATAGTCAAACTTTAAATTACGTTCTTGAAAAGTAATTTACCTAGTCCTCACCATCATAAATTGATAAATACATTTAAATAACTTAACTAAATACAGTTTAGTTGATGCTAGAAGCAGTACTCTATTAGTTAATAACCTTACTGACAGCTAAAAAAGAACAATAGGTTCCTATAATTTTGAATGAGGCCAGTGATTCAAAGAGTTATCTCACCAATTGCCACTGCATCGAGTCTCGTATGTTCGATCCCCGCATAGGTCAATTTGTGTGATTCACAGATAGTTGTTCTGAGTATGTATCCATTAATAAATCCATTAATACCTATTGTTAGTGCTATTTTTTTTAAATATGTAACTGTATTAAATGTGATAAGTATTTTCATCTTATGTATCAAGTAGGTATGTCATCGTACTCTGAATAAATTACAAATAAAATTAAAAACACAATCTTATTATGGAAATGATTGCTATCTTACAACAAATTCGCATTTGCCCGAGGCAATTTTTTTTTCCGCACTGTGTGTTTTATTTATTGAAACATGCTAATAGTACATTATAATTATACCATAAAAAACTTCTCAATGAGACGAAGTGTTTGTTGGCTCTTGATTATTAGCTAATTGGCATTGAGAAAACTAGACGCTGTAATATATGCAAGGATTAAGAATACATCAATCATTTTAAAAACCAACCATACTATAAACAACTGGTCAAACAAGTGTGCCTACATATGTGTACAAATAAAGCCGCGTTCCCCCTGGGTCATAACGCATTTTTTACAGCTGAAATGACTATCAATGACTATCTATCGTCACTGTACAGTGACGATAGATAGTCATTTCAGATGTGAAAAAATTCGATTCGTCGAAATTTTATCGTTAAACAATTGTCGTGTCTAGGCTGTTTCCACTGATCGTGATGACAATTTACTGTTTAACGGCAGTGTCGTTTGCACAGCACTCGCCCAGTTAGTCGCCTCTATGTGCTTATATCAATTAATAGTGTGTGTTCGCTTCCGTGTACAATGGATGAAGATGATATTTTAATAATGTACGACTTTTTAAAATTATCGTAAAGGAAGCAAGCAAAGAAAAGAAGGTTAATCCAACACGATATTTTTATCGTAACTACGACCGGCAGACTGTTTGTCGTCACTATCACGACGGGTCGTGACCTTTTAGTTATCGTTTGAAACTGTCGTTTAGATGTTCCCATTGTCTTGAAAGTCTGTCACCATACAGTAAAAACGTCGTCGATGACAGGTAATCGCGCCGTAACGTATGTGAACAACCACTACACTTATACGAGTTACGACGACTATCTATCGTTACGACAAGTGGGAACGCGCTCTAAGTGTAAGATGACGCTTAAACCGTTATTAAATTGGCATGTCAGCGGAATATTAGATATTTACACATAGCGGTCGTGTACTACCTAATTCTAAAGGAGTTTTAGAGGATTTCCGAAGTGCCTATATAAATCGTTGGGTTTTCATACCCAAGTTTTTAGAGGCGTCGACAACGTGTAGATAAGTGGTGTTTAATCAATACCTGTTTGCCATGAAGCGCTAAGGCATTCTTAGTATAGCATAAATTGTTGTTAAAGTAACCCTGTAAACTATTTTTGTCTAAACCCTATTAAGCCAAAATTTACGAAATACATATCATATAGGATTTGTTAAGATGTACGCTCTTGTATATCAGTTACTAAGGGTCCATGCAACTTGTTTCCAACCGGCTTACCTTTCGCAAATTTTAATTATCGCACATAAAAGTGAAATGGAATATTCTGTTTACACACGGAGAATGTCTTACTAGTCGAAAAACAAACATTAACATTATAATATAATTTCTTATCATTAAGTACTAAGTTACAAAATTTATCAAGTTGAATCTATTTCTGCCAAGACAAGAATAGTTCTGTGATAATGTAGAGACGTAAAATGCTAATAAATGCATGTGCAACCATATAAAAATACGAAGGTATTTAGAATACCTACATTTATTCAGTATCTTTCATTTTATGCAGCTTGGATAACCTCAATGAATGAAATTGACTCAGATGAGTTACCCACTTACATACATACATAGCTCAGGATAAATGTAATTGTAGCACTACGTTTTTTAAATGTATTAACATATTGTATTACAAAGTATATACCTACCTTTGATCATTCTGGCTGTTGGTTTCTTCAAACTGTGTTTGTGACATTGGATGATGTGGTAGTTGATGTAATCATACCAGTTTTGCGATCGTATGAGACTGAAAGCTAGACTGAAAAATCCTTTTTGGTTTTACTGTTAAAAAATTCTCCGCTGCAGAATGGAGTCTGAGAATGTGCCTGAAAATAGATCTCAATATTCTAATAATATTACTGTAATATTGACATTTGTGATAAACACCTGCCTAAACTTTCAGGAATATACAAACTTGAGTAAATAGAAAAATATCAAGTAATTTAAAATCCAACTCTTACTTCACTCTCTGCTCCAACTTTAATTCTTCTTTTTCTTTCTTTTTCTAATTCTAAAACTTTAATTCATTTGACTATTATCATATTAATTAGTACTCTATAACACGAGATAATCATCACGTGTACGAGATGTCAGTGGCTGAACCCTAGGGGTCTCTCCTACAAATTAAAAAAGCGGTTTAGCGGTCTTTCGCCGATCCGATGTCCTTTGTCATCTAACGGCTCCCTTCCAATTTTACAACAATGCTCAATTAGTACACTGTAACAAGATTTGCGACTTAATCAATTACCTTTTTTCATAATGCTGTTGTGTTATGCTACAAGCCATTAAGCTACTCTTCAACAACATTAATGAAACACTTATGCAGGGCCTCATATTGGATATTTATAAACTTTTATACAAATATTATTGCATTATAATTTAACACGTAGTCTGACTAAAGTTAATCTTGGAGAATTTCCAACAATAACACACTCGAATACGTTATTGGTTTGCTTTTAATGGTTGTATCACATATACACTCATATACATATATTAACCAAAGATTATGTGTACTTATACATAAAAGTGTATGTGACAGTTATCAATAATATACTAGAGATCGCGTGGTGGTCGAATTTCGACCATGGTTTATTTCATTGGCCAATATGACTTGACCTGTCATTGTATAGACTTTTGTACCATGACAGGTCAAAATATATACTGGACACTCACACCCGTTTTTGCATTTTTTTTAACTTTGTAGCAAATATTGTTCAAAAATTTTAGCATTCGTCACTTCTTCTCTGTATAAACTATAAGTGTGCGAAATTTCATACTCCTCCGTCCGCCCAATTTTCGTAAAAAGGGATCCAAAGTTTTCGCTTCACGTATTAATATATAGATACTTATCTAGTATTTCGATTTAAAGCCAAACTTAACTTTGCTATTCTAAAATACTCTCACATACCAAGCGCCAAATATAATTTTTTTTTATGTGCTATTACATCAAAAATAACAACTGTCGGATTTTTTCCTATACTTGTGCTGTGAGATCTTGCATCTCACCAATTTTTATGATTCTAGGTCAATGGGAAGAACTCTAGGTGTTCACTTACCCGCGAAGTGTTAAAGTTGGTTAAATATGTAACTTAAATAGCCGTATCTTTTAATTCTGTTGACGTAGAAACTTGATTTTTTACAGCTTCACGTTACCGCAGACAAGTACTGACTTGAGGGTTTTTTTCTTTTTTTATGGCATAGGGGGCAAGCGAGCAGACGGTCACCTGATAGTAAATTACTACCGCCGCCCATGGGCACTTGCAACTCAAGAGTCACAAGTGCGTTGCTGGCCTTTAAGGTGGGAGTAGGGAATGGGTGGAAGAGGCGTGAACTGCACTGCAGAAGTGGCGAAAAGCAAGCATTGCTACACTGTCGGTTTTCTGCCAAGCCGTGGTATCACTCCGTGCCTCCTCCTCCTCCGTGCCATACATGCCTAAGCAAGTCTCTCCCACGATTCCTGTCCTTTCCTTTTGATGAACAGAACCCTAAAAAACTGTCTAACACTCGACTATTACCATTGATTTATGTATAACTTCATATTTTGTTGTGCAACTAACGTACGTCTATTGCATTGAATTTAACATTATTTTTATATTATTAAGTAGGTAAAAGACCTCAGAGGCATGAAGTCTGAGATGTATGTCCCACTACGAACTGTATCACTACATATTATAAAACAAAGTCTCCCGCCGCGTCTGTCTGTCTGTTCGCGATAAACTGAAAAACTACTGATCCGATTTTCATGCGGTTTTCACTAATAGACAGAGTGATTTATGAGGAAGGTTTTGGTGTATAATTTGTACCCGTGCGGAGCCGGGGCGGGTTGCTAGTACTATATAATTGTTTCCGCTGCAGATATAAGAACACATTAGATTTATAAAAGTAAATAAGCTATTGAACTTGTAATAAATTACAAAATTTAAAGAGCCAGCTGGAGAGCCCATGAGTTTCTCAAAGGCTTGTCCTTATGTAAGCTCAACATTATAATACCTTGATGTGTCTTAAAATATTCATTAATTTTTCAGTTTTCAGTTTACACTAAAACAAACGCTTAATTAATTCTCTAACAACCAGGCACAGCCTTAACAAAATTAAGAAAACCTCATAAATGTTACAAATTTAGTTTTGAACGGCCAACGCCTTTGGTATATACCCTGTATTACATTTATGGAGATGTCTCACATAATGTGTGTAGTTGCAAGAATTGTAACATGCATTAAGGCATTTGCAAGAAATGTGCCACTAATTGCCATATTGCCATTTGCAAGAAATGGGCTCAGCGTCGCGGGATGCGGAGAAATCAAACGTATGGTGAGAAACGAGTGCGATTAGTCAAAGGTCTCGTTTAGTTTCGTCTAGCATGCACGCGGATTTAGCGACAGTCGCTGTGGCGTACATGGTGCAACAGGAATAGTAACAGGCTATATAATTTTGCACGTGGCGGGCATTGCTTACGGGCCCCCAAACAGTCAATACCGCCGCTTCCATGTACAGAAAATTTTATGACTTTGCATACCCTCAAACTTGCATTACATTGCCGTGTACGTCAGCAACGCTGTGGGTTTTCATATATATTCCTTAACGACAAACTCGTTACCTAAGGTATAAAATCACGTACACAAAACAATGTACTTATGTAATTCTCTTAAGGAAAATTACAATTAAAGCAAATTGTTTACGTCACGGCGCCGAATAATATCACACATGCATACGTAAAAGGCAGAATGACCTTGCGCTCCCTCGACCCATGTTAATGAACCACATTAACACGTACTTCCGAATTAGCACCTTATTGTAAATGCATTATTGATCATTGTCGTATTTTGTCATCATATTGCACTTCGTGTTTTAAAGTACCTTGAAACATTGCTTATAGCTATTAGTGCATTTGCCGGATTTCTTTTGTTTCACGCACCGTAATCTCTCGAATTTGTTCTTGTCAACATTAAGACTGTTTTATAAATTTTGCTTACGTATGTTGCGCATTATACTTATCACTTTAATATCTAATCTTAGGTTAAACAATGAATTACAACAGCTTGTGTTCATCTAAAATGATGTAAATGGTGAATGTTTGAAATTTAAAACACACAATTCGCACTCCTTATTATTACTACTTATTAGTATCACATTTTTCACTAAACCAGCCATCCTAACGCGAAGAAAAAAAAACAAAAATCATTTGTAATATTAGATAATTTAAATAAGTTACCTGATTTCAATCGAAAAACTATTATGAACAAACATTAATTTCTACATATTTGGATTCTTCGTTTGAATTAATACATAAAACAATAAGTAACTATATTTACCTTAGTTCTTTACTTATAGATTACAAGAAAACCTATAAGAACATTATGGTCTCAAAATAACATGATAAATCTCTCAATAATGTGCGTACAAACTTACATTTGCAGTTGGAATGTATGGGACAACATGCTCTTCAACCACAATGTTAAGTTGGTTCTTCATCGTACGGAACCTTCTTCACTCGACCTCAACTCGCACATGACCGGTTTTATTTTGTTATAGACTTTTAAGTATTTCGTATATTTCTTTTTGCACTTTGTACTTTTCTCAAGATTATATTATTATGCATATATTAAGTTTTGCTAGAGGTTAAATGAGTTGAACTGTATTTATTTATGTACTTTACACATACGTTGAATGCAAATCTCGTCTTGATGAAACGTTGTTACTTATGGAGTCTTAGTAACAAGTTATACGAGATTCATACTTATTCTGGATTCCAATTTAGTTGACGCAAATGGGCGTACGATTTAATATGTCATGCAGCGTCTAGCCTCCTCCTTTCGTTAAAGTCTATGAGGCATTTACGGAGGTTATTAATTAGTTTTAATTTGCTTTTAAATCTTGGGAAGACAAAATAAATTATTCAACTGTTTATTTAAGCCCGTCGTATCTTATAGGAAGTATATCTTCATTACTGCTGATACTTGAATAACAGGATCTACGTGTCCGTGATTCGTATTCGTTTTATATCAATTAACGATTTGCGGCCTGCAATCAAAGGTCACAGTAGCACAGATTACTGAGTAATTACTACGTAAACAGTAGTTGCAGTGTGAAACGCGGGCTGCACTTATTGGTGATATTGTAAGTATGTAGATATGTCAAAGATGCGTGCATATTTACTGAACTTACTAAAAATGCATTAATCATTGCTTTATGGCGATGACAGCCGTCCAATAACATAACGTGAAGCAAATCACGAAATCACAATAACACCCATTCAATTTCTGACCGCATTTGTACTTGCTTTACTTCGATAATTTACCAACTATTCACAGTAAAAATATATTAAATAGAACAAAATACCTACAAATAAGAAAATTTTATCGAATACTTTGAAATAATTTATTCATGAAACTAAGTGAAATAAAAATGTAAAGATTTTTAGAGGTCGAAAGTACGCGGACATAGATTTTAGTTTGGACGAAAAATTATAATAACTAGAGATCGCGTGGTGGTCGAATTTCGACCATGGTTTACTTCATTGGCCAAATTACTTGACCTGTCATTGTATATACTTTTGTACCATGACAGGTCAAAATATATACTGGACACTCATAGCTGTATGTACCCGTTTTTGCATTATTTTTAACTTTGTAGCAAATGTTGTACAAATATTTTAGCATTCGTCACTTCTTCTCTGTATAAACTATAAGTGTGCGAAATTTCATACTCCTCCGTCCGCCCAATTTTCGTAAAAAGGGATCCAAAGTTTTCGCTTCACGTATTAATATATAGATTAGTGGTCGCACGTCATTAATTTTGTTCTTTTTATTGAAAAGTACACACACCTACATATACATGTAAAACTTACGCCTTCATCGCTCCACGGCAGGTAAAGGTTTCTGGAGCTTGTTATTTATAACTAAATAACAAGCTCAAGAAACCTAAATTAAATTTCCCTAATATTTAATTTTAAATTTTATTTAATAATATTTGTGTAGATTTACGTTTTTTTATAATATTGTAGGAATCTTGTGTGTCCCGGAGGCTTCCTTCTTAATGTATCCCGGGTCCCTTGCAATAGACCCACTTGTGACGGAACACCGTTTTAGTCGGTTCGATTCCGACATACCACTTCACCGGTGAGTTGATGACACGTGGGGGTTTCCACATGAAAAAAAAAAAAAAAAAGAGTTGAGCCCGTGTAGGTGAATTTAGCGTCGAGTGTTGGTGATATTTTGTCCTGTATTATTTATTTCGATAGTGTGCATAACTCAAAAATTAAAATTTTTAAGTTAGCTCCCTTTACATCTAGGTGTACGATATTATAACATTAACTACTTACCTACTGCATTAGTACAATGTAGTAATCTTTGTGCGTCATATCAGCTTCGACTGTTAATTGCTTAACAACCAAATAAATATGACCTCAATATAATCAAGTTCAAGGACAGTATACAATTGTTCTCGTAAACAATTTGTCAATATTTTCTTTTGCGATATTTACAAACTCAACATTAAAAAATATATATATTTATTTGGCTCACCAACAATTTGAATACACTGATACAATTTTATAACATACATCCAAGAGACTTATAACCTTGTGTAGCAATTTCTTACAGATAAGCACATCATGCATTACTTTTTTATTGAAAATTGTTAAATGCTTACAAGTTTTTGTAGATAATAACCTCTGGACTTACTAAGTGCGTTAAAATGCACTGCAGCTGTTTAACAATTCACATAGTTAGGGTAATTTTTTTTTTTTTTTTTTTTAATGTTTGGAAACCCCCACGGGTCATCACCTCACCGGGCCAAACGGCGAGGTGGTATGTCGGACTCGAACCGACTAAAACCACACAGTGTTCCATCACCGGGTCTTATAGCCGGGGCCTTAGGTGTACCCTAGGAAGGAAATCCCTGTGAACCCCGGCAGACTTGGCCGCCTGTTAAACCAGGCGACCCCACTATGAGGTGCAGATGGTTCTATCCCCTCTAATTTTGAGAGGCGCGCGCGGAACACGTCGCTCCACCGTCTCGGGCCTGCTTCTGCTAGGGTGACAGATAGCCCCTTCTGTCGCCCCCAGGCAAGCGCTCATGAAGGCCGGAGATCGTTTTGCACTCTCCGGCGCCTGGTGCGTCTTCTGCGGGACGGAAGAGTACTTGTTCTCTCTCGTTCCCTCTCCGCCGCTTCTTTGGCATCCATCACTACCTCACAGAAAGAGGCGGCGGAATCCCACGCACTCTCGCTCTGGACCATGGACATAATCATAGTCTCCAGCGAGAGGCTACCCACACCAATGGCCGCCGTGAGGTCAGCACGCTGGTGCGCCCACGCAGAGCACTCCACCAGAGTGTGGAGTGCGGTATCCTCGCGGCGGCCCCCGCAGTGGTGGCACACAGACGTTGGCTCCCGGCCTATGCGACACAGGTACTTCCCGAAGCAGCCGTGTCCCAGGACAGGTCCCAGGTCCTGCTCTTGCACCTCCCTGCGCCACTGGTACAGTGATGCGAGGGATTTCGCTTCTAGGTCCCATGGCGGAGTTCCGGCTAGGAGACTCGCCGCTTCAAAAGAGATCGTGCGATATCCTCTTATGACCCTGACAGCCATAATAACATAACACATTCGGGTTCATATAGTTAGGGTATAAGACAATTAGCACCAAGGACGATCTTGCGAATAAGAGGATGAGCACACGGATTTATATTCTGCTCAATAATTGTCAATAAACAGTCAATTTTATCCAAAAGTTTACAAAAAAAAAGCAGAATCCACTTTAAATATCTCCTGTTCTGTTGAGATGTCATAAGAATTCTTTATATGTTTAGTAGCTATAGACAAGCTTTAGATTTAAAGATCAATAAAAATGTTGCCACCCGTTGAATCCTTTTTTTTGATGTGGAAACCCCCACTATAGCTACTGATGAAGTGGTATGTCGGAATCGAACCGACTGAAACCCCACAAGTGTTCCGTCACAAGTGAGTCTATTGCAAGGGATTCGGGTATACCCTAAGAAGGAAGTCTCCGAGAACCCCGGCACCCTTTGGCCGCTTTTTAATCAAAAGGCAGCCACATCATTGCGTGCGGAGGGCCTTGGCTCCCTTCCAGTTAAGAGGCCGGAGATCATTCTGCGCTCTCCGTCGCCTGGTGTCTCTTCTTCGGGACGGGAGAGTACTAACCCTCATTTTGAACCATGGATAGAACCATGGTCTCAAGTGAGAGGCTTCCCACACCGATAGCCGCCGCGACATTATTGCATCCACGCTGAAGACTCCACAACAGTGTGGAGGAGTGCCTTATTAATAAATAGGCTCTGTTAGCTCGAAAATAGTAAAAGCTTCATAGAAATTCTTTACTTAATTACATTTATTAGTTATGGAACGCTGCTCGCGATTATGCCATTAGAAATATACATAACCTTAGCAATTTAGCACATCACTTTCATTATTAATCTATTTTGAAATAATTTCTTAAAACAAAGGTTGACATATTTTTTTCAAATCGTGAGATCTACTTCAGATATGAAAATCATATCTAAAGTAGTTTAAAGCATGTCTCTAGAAAATTTCATGTAACTCTTACTCTTCCCTTGCGTGTTGGTAAGGGAAAATTCCGTCTACACGCTTAAAATAGTTAATACCAAAATTAATTATACGTATTGTTGACAGCTTATCGTTGTGATGGTTTTAATAACTCGTCGATAGCAAATCAATTTGAAAGTACCGCGGTACGATACGCTTCCCAAGCCTTTCCGCATTACTGCGGGAATTCCCACGGTTACTCGATAAATAGGTAGCATGGGACAACACCAATTACCAGCAAATACTCTCTCATTATCTACAAAAGATACTTTAGAATACAAAGGTATGACTGTTCTGTATAATGTTTTTTTATAGGATTGCTAATTCGATAGTGTTATTCTCGTAGCTTTTGTATTCATCACTGCAAATTGGTTTTGAGAATCAGATCTGACAAAGGGGATGAATGCTATGGCTGAAAGACGATTGTTGAGTAACAGAAATTGTATATAAAAAATGTAAACAATATTTTTAGTTTTTACTTACTTGCTTTTGTTCAATTGTGTGGGGCACCGGCAGTGTTATATATATATATATATATATATATATATATATATATATATAAACACACATATAAATATAACACTGCCGACCCTAATTAGCAAATTACGCTATAATCCCAAAACGTAAACTAAATTATACATTTATGTACGTATTTTATTATTTATGAAATTAGCTACACTTACTGTGGGCAATTAGTACAATCTACTGCTTTTTTTACACGACTACCGTATTTATTTTATTCAAACAAGAACACACTATTCGCCAGGTGAAAAGCGGTTACCGGTGTTTATAAACTCTTGTCACATCACTGGAGTAAAGTACGTTGCCAAATATATACATCCCTCGCATGCAGCTCTAGCAATCCTTGTTAACCACGGAAATAATAACTGCGGTCTTCTACAGGCAATGGCGTAACTATACCATCTGAGGCCCCTGGCTAATTCATCGGATGAGTGTGAGTCTGACTCGCACTTTGCCATTATTTTCTTACGAATGTGTTAAAATCTTGATAATTCATTATCTCTTGTATTTTATTAGGTTTATTAAATTAGATAACTTTATTAGACACAAAATTAATATTTTTTAAATACATTTTGTAATTAATGCCTCCTATGTTCAGGGCCTTTAGTCCCCATAGGCCCCCTCTGGCCCGGGGCCCGTGGCATTTTGCCCGTTCTGCAACCCTATTGTAACGCCACTGTCTACAGGGTAGTGAGTCTTCCAAAATTGGGCAACTTCATATCTAATGTACGCCTGTATCCCCAAAGCGGTAGCAGAGGCCTATTAATACACCCACATTTTGCCAAAATATAATTTAAAAAAAAGCCTATTGCCGCGAACATTGGGAATTAAACTGCACGCATGCCTTGACTTACTTATGTTCCTGTGTCCCCTAGGTGGGGCAGTGCGTCGCCATCCCGGTTGGTCTTGAGCTTCGTGCTTCATTTCGCTCCAAGTCTTCCCTATATCCACCACGTTTACGCTTTCCTTGGGGATTCCAGTCTAGAGCTTGCCTTGGTATATATTCAGGGTCCCGTCGGAGCCTGTGGCTCGCATGGCGCAATGGTTTAAGTGGTCACCTCGGCATTACGCCTACTACAATAACTTGAAACTTGTAAGTCCATTTACATAAAACATAAGATGTTGAAACTTATTTGTTATCGAGTTACACGTATTGTTACCTAAAACTGAAGTACAAAAGCACTGAAATACAATGAACTAGTCAAGACTGAAACCCAATCACTTCCCATACATAATAACTAAATAATGATACTATTGTTTCACTTACGCAATCACAAACGATTTACTACCTATTAATTTATTGTATAACACTATTTGTAACTAACTACCCTATTTTGTATATTGCTTGCTGATATAGCAACTTAACAAAGCAAGTAATGAACAATATACTTCACTCGACACCGAACGGCTTCGGGTCACGTCTAACTAAAGTTTGGTCAACAGGTACAAAGTTTTTTTTATAAATTATGTTTTGAATAATGAGTTTAAGAATGTGTATTATACGGTGTATGTTATTTATACGGTCTTCTTTTCATGCGCCTAAAACTGTTTACATAATAATTTTTTCATCCTCCAATTTTGTGTACATTCCTGACATAGTATACATACCTGATTTTAAAAGAAATTGTATTTAAACTTAAAACGAACTCCAAGATGTTTCATCGTGACAAAGTTACATGATCTATTGCTGTATTATATGAACACTATAGAATACGAAGACTGGTTGCGTCTACACTTTATTTTGTTTTAAAACAAGGACTTCCTTGTTTGTAAGTATGAAATAAATGTCTCATAAAGCCAACTGTCCTGCGACACAGCTTTGGTTTGTTTTACTACTATCAAATTCTGGACGAAATCTCGGTACTCGGAACAGAGCACTCACAGATCCCATTGTCGGAAGTGGCTGGGTACATCCCGGGCGTACTTCTAAATGCAAGATGCTAACGTTCGCTCAGTAACTACGGCAGTAACGATTTTAATATTAAACTTTGATTCACTTTAAGTTGTTCCTGTAGCTATTATGAGATAGGTGTTATGGAAGTTCTGCACGTTCCCCTAAGGTTGGATTGCTATTACGTCACAAGTGTTCACCCGTGTTAGCAATCGACGTCACAAAAATAGAAATAAGATCTGTACGTGTGTGTATTTTCGTGACGTAAATACTTCTAGTTGTCCAGTTTTAGAGCATCATTTAATTTACGTTCACACACATTGTTGAAGTACCCTTATTACCGTATTTGACGACTGCCTATGACGCTCTAGGTCAGCTCTAATATATTTTACTCACCTTCCGAAAGGATTAAGTTTCGAAAAAAGAGTGCTAGAGTACATTAGTACTTGTATAATTTTACTTACTTCACAAAATTGACCTTAAAAGATGATAAAGAATTCAATATCTGTTGCGAAAATTAAAAACAATGTGTTGTTATTTTATAATAGCCTACCTATCTATAGTCATGGCTGGGGTCTTATCTAAACGAGTACAAATATGTTTGCAAATCAGTCATGGCGATTGCATTTAAAGCTGTAAATAATTAACCTGAAATATTGCTTGTAAATAATTAGAAATATCAAGTTACCAATTATTTTACGCTGCTCTTTTGTTTTGTCACATTTTTGTAAAATACATTTACATGTTCACTTATCTGATTAATTATCGGCGTATGCACAAGTAATGGCGTATTAGTAAAGCAAAAATTAACACAACATCTTGCGTTGATAAGACTTGGGGATCTCAAAAGTCCAAAACCAAGGGAATTTTATATTAGAGTTGTTTCATGAGAGTCTATTAGATGAATCTGAGATACGAATGTTCAAATGTGGATGTTATGACACAGGAATTGTTAAATATATCGGATAATTTGCTAAAAATATTAAATGTGCTCGTCTGTATAGTAAAGTCATAAGAAGGGATAAAATTAGTATTGGAAAGTATTATATATAGAAGTAGGTAATCCTAATTAAGGATGAATGAATTGTGTGAAAGAAGATATCATCAGGGTACAAAGATTATCATTGTGGATGTAAAACATGCTGCGCAAACCCCAAAAATATGAGACAAGGGAAGGAACATAATGATTAATTCATCCACATTCACGAACTCCGTTTCGAGTGATACATCTTTATATTTAAATATAGTTACACGAATTGATATTTGCTATTTTTCTCGTTACTTTTACAGACCCTCCACTAATTTAAAATACTTAATCCTAAAGTATTGTTATTCCTAACTTACGCTTCTCTCTGAACTGTACTGATACTTAGTAGGTATTCCGAATGAACAGTATATTCCAAAAATATCCAGACAAGCAGAATCCACACAACTGTTTATTCTCATAAGATTTACATTCAGCAATGATTGGTTAAAGACGCTTTTTGCAATGATAACACAAGATACTCTACTTTAGTGTTATAGTTCGAAAAAGCTTATTCTTTATACACTTATACATTGAAATACCACCACTATTACTTGCTTGGGGTCTTTGAACCTTTGTCATCAAATAGTCAGTAATTCGGTATGGCCTTATTATTTCTGAAGGATTCAATAACAGTCATTCGGCCGCCATGGCGGCATACCATACAGTTATTACAAAATGATGGGTTTACCCGGACCTACCGCTGTTTTTATAACGCAGGAGCGTAAATTCTAAAAACACTTAGGTACGTATACTTAAATAGACAAACCACTTTAATCTACTCGCTGTTACTTGAACCATATATGCTTTGAATCCAGTATGTAACGCTACTTGCATAATTTAAGTGACATGTTATAATTATTTAGGTATATTAGTATCTGACAGACACGAAAAAATTACATTATCTACCTAATAATGGTGTGTAATTAATAGTGCAGTATTGCCACAATAAAGGTCACAGATAAGGTAGTCACTTAGATTAAGGAGTCTGGAGTGGATACTATAGTTATTTCATGTCATTTTGTCTTAAAATCTTGGCCCAGACCTACTAAGAGAGCCGACCCCCCAGTGGGAATAAGCAAAAAAGAATAAGAATGTACAAAGTTAAGTTTAATACATCTTTACCGAAAACAACCTTTAAAATCCTAAAAAATGGAGCAAAATAGGATTTACTGTCCCACTGACAACCAAATCGCCAAAATCTATGGGCAATTAAAGGTCCTACTGCCAATATAACAACATCTAAATTTAATTTTTTAACACGGAATGAACTTTAGTTAGATCTTAGTTCAAAAGTGAATAGGTTTTATTTGCCAGAATTCGATAGTCTCTCTAGAAAAAATCGAATTTGGAATCCTAATCCGGGTCTCAACACCAGATCAACAATAATAATCGTGTAGAAAATCGACCATAATAATTAGTCATATCTTCTAGTACCGACTCTGTACCTCAAAATGCACCACCATTTAAATCCCGAAGCCCGATAGACTGATAAGAGATATTCACACTTGGGAACAGCGATCACGGACCAACAAACAGATGATTCAAGGTCGATCCATTGTTTCCGAACATCGTAAAATACTGATAAGTATCGAAGTACCAAAATGAATTATAGTGTTTAAGGTGATCAGAATTTAAGCCATGAATTGGGTAATGGAAAATTTCGATCAGTAAGCACCAATCCTGAGAAATTTTCTGACGTCAGTAAAAAAAGTTGCTCATTTTAGTATGCGTTTGGTCTCCTTCGTAAGTTTAACTTTGGGATTTAGTTTGGAATGGACTGACAACCTACTGCCAATATACGATATTAATTTAATAAGCCATTATAAAATGCTAAAAAGTTTTAATGTAAAATCAAAATGATGATGGTCTCGCTTTAAAAATCACCGTAACCTATTCAGTAACAATTTATAACAAAAAATAATTTAACTTCCACATCTACTTTATATTCATGCTTGTGGTACCACAAACAGCTAAGATAAACAGACGTAACTCGCATACATCTATGTCGCAGCGCATCAGTTATAACATAAATTAATTGTGGCTGCCTCGTAGTATATTGGCTGAATGTAAATCTCCCGGTGACCTCACACCGGCCGACAAAACCGCGCACGCCTGGGTTATCGTTGTCTTTGCTCCTATTTTTTTTTATTGACACTCGAAGTTGCCATTGTAGTATTGTACCGAACAATAAAATTAATGAACAAGATTATAAAATGTATATTTAAAATGTCTTGTAATACTTTTTTAACATGATTACCGAGAACCGAATAATAATTAAATTAAAATAATTTGAAAGATATATTTTCGATATAACTGTATTATACTCTTTCTTCCTGTAGATCTCCATTGGGTCATTCCGCAGGAGGTAAATTAAACAAAATTGTGACACACAACATCTTACGTCAATGTGGAAGACCTCGAGGTTGTCAGGAGGCTTTTGGATCGTTACAATAGCAAAATCGTTTGTCATCAGAGCAACTTGAATAACGGTAATAAAAAGACAAACTTACTATTTGAGAAAGGAAAACGTTATAAAATTTATGAACACAAATTAATATTTTTATATTGAATCAAAATCATTGTTGTGTTAGTCGTGTCGTGCGGCGTTCGAAGCGTGAAACAGGCTGAGAGCTATTTAACGAAGGGCGAGACCAATGAGAGAGAATTTCACATCTTCCTGAAAATTAATGAGAATGCCGCTTAGGACGTTTAGTGATCGCACCTCGTTTCACAATACAGCGACGGTGGCGCGGCCGCGACTGCCTGCTCGGCGACTAATGACTACTGCGCGCAACAACAAAAACATCTCCGTCTTGTTCAAGCTTACTGGTTGTCCCGTCACCGTCTCCATCGCACAGTTCCCGGAGCGGCAACGTAGCACTACAACCCGGATAAATTACATCCTATTAACTCCGTTCCGGTGCTCGATTTAAGCTTTAATGTCTCACAACCTAAGGATTGAAATTGCATAAGAACATTTATTTCATGTTAAATGTTTACCTTAGACTTTATCACTTATATTATAAAGTCGATGTTGAGTCGACTTGGTTTACAGTTAAGGCGTTTCGGTGTTCCGTGTGATTATTAATTTGCTGTCAAATAAAGGGGCCGCTCACTTGGGCGTGCGTGTCGGCACAAATTTCTGCCATACTTTGGAATCAGTGATTATTTTTTTGTTGCCTTGACTTTGGATTCGCAGACTGACAGACATTTTAGTGCACTATTATTTTCGGCTCGCATCATAGGTGGAATGACCGCCGGTCTTTTAATTAAGAAGACATTGTTGATGGCGCTTGCACGATAACATTGTTGGTTGTTCGATACTTACGTGATGTGAACATTGATGGATACCATAAAATCCACGCAGAATAGTTGCGAGTCACTAGATTAGAAAAGCATGATGGTGTCACTGCTAGCGGTTAATGAAGATAATGAGATAAATACTTGACACATAATAAGTAACATAAGAAGAAATTAATCACTACCTATAAAGTTATTTAACTAGCCGACGCGGACGTCCACGTTACGTACGTAATTACACTCTCTTATTGTTCGTAGGTACTATTGTTATGATTGTGGATATTTTTTTACAATAGCAGAACAACAAGCGTCCCATAGTTCGACATAATATACGCCACACATTTTATCTCTCTCCCGATCCAATTTGACCTCATTTTTATTCAAGTCACTCTGGTGGTACAAACGGATTCTGGAACATTTCGGATGCATTAGCTTTTTTTTAGGATGTGTGTTTTGTGAATGGAAAAAAATCTTATTGACATTTTAATAAATGTAGGTAATATATTTGGTTCCATGCCATGCATATTTTTTAAATGTTTTATTTCAATTATTCACTGAGTTATTGTTACTAGTTAGTATAGAGTAGACACCGCGAAGAAAAAAATTGTAACGCGAACTGCGGTTCGTTGGGCAACACGCGTAAACGCCATGAAAATCACGGCTTTACACTCGCGAGAAAGCTACAACTCAAAAACGATCGAGCGCTGCTTGTTAATACTATAGGATTTGTCTACAAATTATTGTTTTAGCGCTACAGCTCTTTTTAGTTTTAATTCAAATAAAAACGGAACATGTATTTTGTTCTCAGTGGCTTCTCTAGTACATAATATCTCGATGCAATTATTCGATCTTTTTAGCAACAGCCCTAAATAAATGAGCCTCCCACCAGTCTAAGTGATTACTGCTGGTGAGCCACGGTCTACTAATCAACGTGAGAAATTTCATTGCGCTATCCAGGATTAATAGTAAAGTAGTATTAGAAGTTCGGTTCGTGTTTGTATCTTAACTTATTACATTTGTGGATTATAACACACATGTAATAAGATTAATATAAGTATATACAAGTAAGGTGATTCGTTATGACATTCAAATCTATAAATATCTCCATTGTTATGTTCTTTATGTTATGTATGTCTCACAAGATAGTTATCCTTAAAACTAATAATAAACATCTTATTTATCTAAAAATAAAAAATATATAACGGACTTTTCAAACTCAATTTTCGTCCACTTCCGGAAGACAAATTTAGTGAACATTCTCCACACATAAAGAACCGATGACAATACTGTGTGACCACTTCCACGTACAATAAAAAATATAGGTACTTCAACATCATCTGGCGGAGACGAGCTGAACTATGCAGTAACTACTAATCCTGCATCGCGCTATCAAAGTTCTCGAGCCGCTTGGGATATACAGGTGTATTTGAAAAAGGAACACTTATATCACCGAAAGGGCATGACTCTAGCATTCAGTTACATAAAGAATTTAAAATATCCGTTTACAAATTCTGACCATTCGAATTTCCAAGTATTTTTGCCTCCGTTTCATATAAAAGTAGGTGGAATGGTGTAAAGTTAAAGATTTTAAATCCTAGGTATTTTTTTGTTTCTATAACTAAATCTTTTAGTTCAATTCAAACTTTATAGAGTCGACCTGCTTGGCAACCTTTGCACGGAATTTAAATATAAGAGTTAAATAGTATTGTGTAGAACGTCAAAATACCTGCATTTATTGGCACTACTCCTATTATTTGTAAGATAATGTTATACACGTGACCTACCACACGAACAGAACAAGCTATCGAACGCAAAAAGAATTTCACACATCAGAATTAGCGCGTTTAAACAAACAAACCTGGAATTATCGCGTTCAAAAAATTTAGACAGATACTTGATTGATATATTTGATCTAAGGATAGATGTACTCTTTATTGTTGTAATATTTTATATGTAATACTAGTGACCCGCCCTCGCACGGGTGTAATGAAGACACTAATGTGGTGAACAATTATCGTCATATGATTAGATATACAAATTAACACAAAACAATATTAAACTATACGTATAAACCTTCTTTTTGAATCGCTCTATCTATTGGTGAAAACCGAATTAAAATCCGTTACACGTTACGTAGTTTAAAAGATCTAAGCGTACAAACGGCGGAAGCGACTTTGTTTTATACTATACTAGCAGCGCCCCGCGGTTTCAACCGCGTAAGTCCCGATCCTGTGGGAATATCGGAATAAAAAGTAGCCTATGCGTTAATCTAGGTATCCAACTATCTACATACCAAGTTTCATTGCAATCGGTTCAGTGGTTTTTCGTGAAAGAGTAACAAACATCTATCCATCCATCCAAACTTTCACATTTATAATACTAGCAACCCGCCCCGGCTTCGCACGGGTAGACAGACAGATATTATAAAACAAAGTCCCCCGCCGCATCTGTCTGTCTGTTCGCGAAAAACTGAAAAACTACTGAACGGATTTTCATGCGACTTTCACTAATAGACAGAGCGATTCATGAGGAAGGTTTAGGTGTATAATTTGTACCCGTGCGAAACCGGGGCGAGTTGCTAATAATAAAATAAAATCATTCTTAAGCTTTATAATATTTCTGTAAATTTATTTCAAGACTACTTACTTGTAGGTACTCTGAAACATAAATATAGTAGGTCGTAGTATATGCCGGCAATTTGCAATTAGCTAGCTGTAGCTTTTGACGAATTTTCTAAGGAGGATGATATTCTAAGGAGCAAGAACACCTGATTGTAAGAATTCACCATACGATGCTGTCAACCTGTCTTCTTGTATAACGACATGTTTAGATCAGAGTGAGTTCACTTAGAGAGCATTAGACGCTTACAAAATTGTATAGTACAATAAATTGTTTTTTTTGAAGAACCATTAAAAAAACTAAAGGTATCTTCGCCGTCATGTAACAAATGTCATTTTAATTTTCTTGTCTTTTGCCCGCGACTTCGTTCGCGTGGGAATGTTGGTGAAATTGTATTTGGAAACCGTACATTTTTCCGGGATTAAAAGTACCTAGCCTATGTTCTATTTCAGACTATAATCTATCTCTGTGCCAAATTTCATCCAGATCCGTTCAGCCGTTTTTGCGTGAAAGAGTAACAAACATACATCCATCCATCCTCAGAAATTTTCGCCTTTATAATATTAGTAAGATTTTCTTGCTTAAATATTATGTTATTTATATGTTTACTACTGTATTTAACTAACAATTTGCAATAATTAAAAATAGTAACAACGTGACATTTGTGTTCAAGATCTGTGACGGTAAGAATATTTGCCAAAGTAAGGTCAACATAATAGATTGATGATCCTCATGTCGAATATATCAACGTCTGATTCATTTTTAAGTCGAATATCAGTTTACATCAACTCTGTGGTAATTGTATGACGGTTATATATTTATTGTAAAGAAATAATTAAGTAGGTGCCATCACTTAAATTGCCGATGACGGACAAAACTTCAAAAACCTCGGACACGTGGGTGAAATCGAGATTTTTTCTCGGACACCCTAAAAAGAAACCTCGTTTTAATTTTCATTAATTCAAACAGTTTTTAACGATTCATGTAAAAATTATTGACAGAAATTTACAAAACTTAAACTACAGCGTCAAAAATAAAATACATTCTTCTCTTTCTAAGGTAATCTGAAACTTGACAGATATAATAAGGAGACTTCCTACTTAATAATTAGGAACTCTTCTCTTGGGCATCACATTAAAACAAATTTATAAATATAATATTTATAGTTAAATAATTATATTTTTCCCCTGACAAAGAGTCAGGACGTTCCCCGGACGCCCTCTAAACTTGGACAAATCCGGGGAAACACAGACGGATGACAAACCTAGTTATGATTTCAGGTTGTCGACTGTACATTTAATAACTAGGCTATATTTTCAAGAGTGTGAAGATTCAAATGTTGTGTTCTTACCAATAACCTTTGCTTACCTTCCACAAAACCAAAAGAAAAGGTGGACAACTTGTCCGCTATCATACTCGTATCACGTTATATGAAACGAGTTTGATCACGGTTGTGGCTGTCAGTTTACTCTATATACAAGGTGACACATTTATACGCAGTGTTGTACTGAACATTTGTTGAATGTACATGAGTAGAACAGAACTTCTCTATTACTGATTTACTGTTTAGCTAAAAAAAATATATTGATGATTAACATCATAAGTACATAATAACTAAGGCGCCGGAATTGCGTTCGAATGGTTGCGGATTCGAACCTCACTCAATACATTACCAACATTAAATCTAAGCATGCTTACAGAGCTTAATTGGAGGATTTAACAAGAATAGAAAGAGTAGATATATATGTAGATAATAATGTAAGAGTAGATAGATTAATGTGTGACCCATGTCACGACTACACTTTTTACGAAAAAAAAAACACCGAGGTCGGACTATGACAAACTAATGTTTGGTCGTCATTGCTCATATTATTGTAATCTTTTGCACACACTAATGGATCGTAATTAAAAAAGAAAACTAAAAGACAATGAAGGTTTCAATATGACTTAATCAGACAAAACAAGATTTATCAAAAACCTACAATTATCCGTGATTTCTGACGTAATTAACAACTTAGTACTACATATTATAGTGCCGCTTTGCTCAATGGGGACAACAATGACTGTACAACAACTTTGTGATGAACCCTTGCAGTAAGTATTAATGCCAGGACTTCTTACAGTCATACCTTCATAGGGTATACTGTAGCTTTCTTTAATCTTTTCTAACGTCAACCCGGGGCGCGGAAATTCCCTAAAAATAATATCTCATTGTCTTGGTCGCCATCGGCATCGTCCGGAACCCATGTCGGACAAGCTTCTTCCATGGGAGCAGACTATCTTACCAACCGGTGTAGTAGTAATGTGGGTGAGATGTCAAACGCGTCCTTAGTTTGAATACGGCCCGCCCTAACCTGTGTACACCTTAGGTCATAGGTTAGTGACTCAATACGTTATCCGTTCTGCTCTCCTTTTATCTGTAGGTAATCATTTTTATCTCTGAAGATGAAGTGACAGTGGTATTGCATTGTAATGATCATCTCAACGATAAGATAAGAATCAAATGTGCTACGTAATGTAGTGTGACGACTTAACACACATGCAACACATGATTGCCTCCATCTCACGTTCTAACGACTAAATTAATAATATACAATCTGATCCAATATACATATTTAAATATAAGATTGTAATTAAATTATTTGATAAATTTTATGAAGCTATGTGTATATTAAATGCTTAAACTCTTTAAATGTCAGATTTTAGGATCCGACACGGCACTGATCCAAAGAGTCATTCTCTATACAAATATCCAATCGGATTTCAACGTTATAGTTAAAATAGACATTCATGTTCAAAGTTACAATGATTCGCATAGAGTTGAAAATTAGTACGAATGTTGGGAACGCCATCGTAAATAAAATGTCATAAGTCCCCATCGATCGCACATCTGCAAAAACATTTATTTAACGTCAAAGTTCGCAAATAAGTTTGATCATAAAATAGGTAAGATAAAGATTGTAGATCATGCAATTATCCATAAAAAAAATTCTTGCACGTTTTATCTAAGAATTACCATTTCTCAGATGTAGCGATTCAAAAAGTTGAAAAAGTCGTATTCTCCATGGTGTTCCCACCATTCATACCAATTTTCAGCTCTCTGCGAATCATTGCAACCTTACCATTATTTTTTGAGCTATTTTGACCGTACTACGTTTACTTACAAAAACTAAACAATTAAAATAACTAAACAATCTAATCTAATATTTATCGGTTTAAGATATTATGTTCCGTTAGATGTTAGGTGTTATATAAATTCTGTATGTCATCCAACGATAAGACAAATATAAGAAAAATACATTTCAAATGCCTTGTTTATATTTGGAGCAGCAGTTTGAAGGATAAAGATTAAATAAGAAATTAAGTCATACTGTAGATGTGATTTGAGTACGTATACCTAATATGATAAACATTCAATCGACAAAGTACAAAATTAAAATCACTCTAAATATCAGATTATATTGTTTTTTTTGTAAATTGAAAATTTATTTATAATCAACTAGCAACCCGCCCCGGCTTCGCACGGGTACAAATTATAAACCAAAACCTTCCTCATGAATCACTCTGTCCATTAGTGAAAACCGCATAAAAATCCGTTCAGTAGTTTTTCAGTTTATCGCGAACAGACAGACAGACGCAGCGGGGAACCTTGTTTTATAATATGTAGTGATTATGTTTTAGGAAATTAACGCGATCACGTAATAGGTTACATCTCTTTGAATTGCTCGACGTTTCGACTACGCTGCATTGGCCGTGGTCACAGGCTAGCCGTATATTTCTCTAAACCATGCAAACCTGTCGTTCGTTTGTCATCCTTACGTCTACTCCTATAAACAAAACCGAATTTCCTCAATTTGAGTTCTACCAAGCTTAGATATGATGGAAACGTTCAATGCATCTTAATTCTAATCATCCTTGTACTCTTTCGAAAAGATCTCGTGCAGAACCAGGTGTATAAATTATGTTAAACCAACTTTATAGCTTTAAGCATTGCATTTTTTATTACAAAGTGTATGAAAACATCTTTACACATTCAAAGTTATATGACAGTACTGAAAAGGAAGAGTATTTGATATACCTACAGACATACTTATAGCGAATACAAGTTTATAAGAGAAACATACCATGTTAAGTGTACCGAGCTAGATAGACGAAGTTCGACAATAACAGTTTTGATTCAAACAAACCTAGGGTAACTATTGACAAACTGTTTAATAATAATATATCTTCGTAAAAGCGTTAAGCTTAGGTTGCCTGGCAGTTCAAGACAGTGTTTCAATTGAAATATAGTTTGAATGAAAAATACGCTTCTATGAACTAAAAAGCAAAAAAGATTTTTGTTTGTAACAATGAATGACTGATATCAAATTGTTATTGACAATATCAAACACCTTTCGATTTGTTTTATGTTTTTTTAGAAATATTTAGTATTGTTTATGGTTCTTCCTTCAACGTGTATACTAATATTATAAAGCTGAACTGTTTGGATTGTAATTATCTCAAGTCCTAGCAATTTTTTAAAATGTAAGTGCAAGTTGGAGCTCTCTTTTTTGCATTGGTGAATTATGTCATTGTGAAAGCTAATAACATCAAACTATAACCAAAAGGGGCGATGCAGTAATCACACAAATTTATCTCGCACGAGTATAGTCTTAGGGGGTAAAACTGCGAGGTACAGCTGGTTTCAACAATTGTAAAGTCTAGATGTATGTAGGTAAAATTAAATTGAAAGATTCCATTACATTCTTACATATACAGGTCAAGATAATAAAAGCATGTTAAATAAACATTACTCTGAATAGTACAATAACAGTGTGAGAGAACATCATATTTAGACCAGTGTTTTCAGCATAACAACTCTATCAGTTTATATTTTAACATTACAATACTTATTTGATAACCTGCCGATTACATGTTCACCTTTTGATTAAAAGGTAATAAAATTAAAAAAAAATAATGGCTTTAACTCTGAATAATAACCAGGAAATGTTATAACTGCCGATTAAAGCGGCTAGTTATTGTCTTGGGAACCAGATACTGCAGACGAATTGGCAACAACCGGCCTGGCATCTATGTGTCGATATTAGCTCCAATGGATTTATTACTTGGAAGGGACGCTGCTGTATGAAATTGAACCTTGCAGCCGCTGAAAAGTTTCATTTAGGTCATAATATCAATAAATAAAGCAACTACGCAGTATTAATCAAACTGCTTTGTTTGAATGAACGTGTAATTAAACTACGTTTCCGTTGCTTTATTATACGAAACGAAGTGCCGTTGATCTAATAAAATTAAAAAGTAATAGTCAATTAACACACTGTATTACTAGTAGTCATAATAGTAGTGAAATCTGTAGGTCTTGTCAGTTAGAACAAAAAGGTCAAACAGGCAAGGCCGTTGGAAAGGAACTTATCGCCGCTTGGTACGAAGTGAAGACGATGAAATTGCGATAAAACGTCAGATTTTGGTCTAAAATTATTACCGTTTTAAATTGGGATCTGGCGGTGAATATTTGGTTTTCCATTTGTGCGCAGCTCGTAATTATAATTCGTTTGAAATATTAATGGTTTTTCTTTTTGTTTCAGGTACGTAAACGGTCTTGTTGACGTCTTAGTAATGAACATACTGTCCACATTGATTGATCACTTTTCATACTTCATCGGATTAGTAAGTTACACTTAAGTCTGAATCTAGCTTAATCACATTTCGTACGCGGAATTTAGCATCTGACATTTTGAATTTTGACGTTTGAAATGCATTGCTACTTATTTTTTGTCGAATGACCTCTAAAACAAACATAATGCCCTGTATGAGCCAATCATAACTAATGACAAATTTTATTATTTAAACACTTTAAATAAATGAAATGGATGGGTTAACATCTGCAATTATTTAGACTGAGTGACACTTATCAAGGTCAGGGTTGACATTCAAATTCGAAGTCAAGTTTTTTTTTTTTGGGTAAGAACGACCTATGCAAATAATTGTATAAAACGCAGGTTATTTCTTTAACTCACTTATATCTTAAAAGCTACAAGCAAACATAATGTAGGTATAGTATAGTAGTAGTAGTAGTAGTATAGTAGGATATGATTATGTTCATTTAGAATATTACTTAGTAATTATACAGTCAGACCCAGTCACGCGTAGCACCTTACTACTTAATAAAATATGAACTAGTGTAAAACAGAATATACCGAAGGAGTATACTAGTCGTCGGAAATTAGTCGCCGGGAGGGGTGGCGATGGCGGGAGTTCAGATAGCACCCACCCTACCCCGCCCGCACTTTAATATCTCCCTATGTAGGCTGGATCGTTGAATGCATACTATGTCGAGACCAAGTTTCATACACAAGAGCATTTTCATATAAATAATCAGACTGCAGGTATTGAAAGAGAAAATATGCAACTTTTTTCTGTCTAGGCTGTGATTGCGTTAGCTACATCTAGATAGACTAGTTTTGCTGACTGAGAGCTATTGATTTGAGTTCTTAATATATAATTATGTATAAGTACGGGAATTAACGCGTTTGAATTGCCTGACTTAAAAGTTACTCGAGTTCTTAATGTTTAAGTATTTCGTCACTTTTATATGTATACATAATATTATAAAGCTGAAGAGTTTCTTTGTTTGGTTGCGCTAATCTCAGGAACTCCTGGTTCGAATTGAAAATTTATTTTAGTGTTGGATAGCCCATTAACCGAGGAAGGCTATAGGCTACATACATAACATCACGCTACGACCAATAGGGCAAAAGTAAATGAAGAATTCTTGAGAAACTAACTCTTAAGTTATTTTATATCGCAGACGCCTAGGTTAAGGTAGTAGCCACGTTTATACTTGTTCAGTACTAATTTGATGACTTTAAATAGGGAATAGTAAGTAGGTATAGAAAAAACAAAGATGTTATTACTTAACATTTGCACTAATCAATATATGAACCAGGGTTTAGTTGAAACTAAACATGAAGAAGCATTTGTATATGTTGTGACGTAATATGGCCACCGTCGTAAAATTGCCAGAAGTATTATACTTATTACGTTTCGGGGAAAAGGGAGAAAATTAATTCCTTTTTAACCGATTTCAAAAAAGTTCTGTATTCGGTCTGTATATAATATGTTTGTATGTCCGCGATTTTCTTTAAAGTAATAAACCAATTTTATTATTGTTTCACTAACGTTTTCTACATATTTTCAGGAAGATTTTAGTATATATAACACATTAGGTCTTTATTTCGTTGAAGTCGTCCGCGTGCAATAGTGTTTTTATATCGAATCAACAGCCTAAAAAAATTAGTTTCAAGCTTCTAGCTCTAAATATGACGATACTTCCGTACAACTTTTCATCCCCACCTTTCAACCCCTTACACCCCTTTTTTCGCATTAAAAAGTAGCCTATGTCCTTTCTCAGGCTCTAGACTATCATATTCGACTGGCCTGTTGGTCTAGTGGTTAGTGACCGTGACCGCTATGCTTATAGGTCGTGGGTTCGATTCCCACCAGAGTCTGGGTGTTCTTTGTGTTCGTTGTTTCTATGTTTGTAAAGTCCCCCGTGACACAGGAGTAATTCCTAATGCGGGAGTTGTCTTTTTAAAAAAAGAAAAAAAAAAAAGTGTACCAAATTTCATTTATATCGGTTCAGTAGTTTTGGCGTGAAGGGCGACAGGGTGAGTTAATTTCGCATTTATAATATTAGTAAGGATTGAATGTTTTAACAAAAGTAATGCTTGTTCCTATATACAAATTGTGCGAAACAAGTTGTTCAATTTCTAGAATCCAGAGAGAGAATATTTAGGCCAGTGGACTATTCCGCACACGAATAACATAGCTGGACGGTGACGGTTCAATTTGGCTTTAAACATGTCTAGGTGCAGGGTGTCATGTTTTATTAAAGACATTAGGCAAAATAATCGGCAGACTTCGGTTCGGTTCGGAGTTTAAGCATGCATAATTAATATCTTCATGTTTTAATAGCAAATCGCCTTGCAAACATCCACAATGTTATGAAAACAGGTATCAATGACTTGTTAGTTCTACAAATGTACGCTAGATGGCGCTAAGTGTACTCATTACTCTGATGTTGCTAATGTCACACGAGTTTGATATAACATTTTCCTCATAACTGAATGGACTACCTATTAATGACATTTATACGGACATTATTTTTATATTGCACTAAATTAGCAAAACCAGCACACCGCCCGCCTAAAGGGAAGTGATGAGCTCTTGGAAATTGCAATACCCAGAAGTGGTACTTGTGAGTTGCCAAACTTGGTTATCATCGGAAAAAAATCGGCCAAGTGCGAGTTGGACTCGCGCATGAAGGGTTCCGCACCATCGTACAAGATTATTTAATAAGCTAAAAAAAATACGTCTCTAGTAGGGGAGCCCCCTTTAATGTTTATTTTATTTTTATTATTTGTTGTTATAACGGCAACAGATATACATATTCTATGAAAATTTCAACTGTCTACCTATTACGGATCACGAGATACAGCCTGGTGACAGACAGCCAGACAGACGGATGGACAGCGGAGTTTTAGTAATAGGGTCCCGTTTTACCCTTTGAGTACGGAACCCTAAAAAACAGCAGTACGCTTATTTATTCTTAACTAGCGAACCCGACAGACGCTGTCCTGTCGCAGCGCCATCTACCGGGTCCAATTGTAAATCTAAATCATTCTCGAATCCACCTGAAGACACACAAAAAATTTCATTAAAATCGGTCCAGCCGTTTAGGAGGAGATCGGTGACCCGTGACATACACCTGCACAGAAAAAATATATATATAAAGACTAGCGGACCCGACAGACGTTGTCCTGTCGCAGCGCCATCTACCGGGTCCAATTGTAAATTTAAACCATTCTCGAATCTACCTAAAGACACAAAAAATTTCATCAAAATCGGTCCTGCCGTTTAGGAGGAGTTCAGTGACATACACACGCACAGAAGAAATATACCCATATATAAAGATATAGGCGAAGATAATTTTTTGTTAGATTGCTTGTTTTTTTTAACGTGCCGATCGCCGGAACTCCTAAACATTTTCGAAAAATTCTTTTTTGAATGTTTTTGGCCATGTCATATCACGCTACGACCCTTAGGAGCGAAGCAGTGACCATAAACACGCTGTAGGCAACGGCTAGTAGTATATTGTACTGACATTCAATGCACAAAGTACAATCAGCTGCAGAAATATCAGTACTCCACGCTTTAGAGATAACATAGTGTCGTTGTAAGGCGTCAAGCAACCAGTTTCTAACCGCGCAATCAGTATACATTAGTGTTGTAAAATATTATGCTTAGATTACATGATAAGATCACTTAGTTAAACCGTGTCGTTATGCCATAAGTATCAAGGAATGTAGATTTGTGTCAGCTGTTCAACTATGTTTGCCTTTTCATTGATAAGACACACTTCAAGATCTTCGACCTTGATATATATTTACACTTATTGCTTTATTAACGTAGAACGTGATTAATAGGGAATTATTAGATTTAAAACTTTTTAAACTTTTCAATCTTTTTTTAAACTTTAGATACATGTTAGAAATCGATTACCGAACAGAATGATTCAACTCGATCGCTTTAAAATGCATTTTTACGCATTTTTAAATATGATTTTATTTGTTTGTTTAAATTAAATAGAAGTGTTTCTGAAAGGCTGATAACTCGCTAAAATTAACCCTGCGACCGCGTGGTCCGACTGCTTCGACCGATTGAACTAAAGTTATCTCAAATCTCTTGTAAAGTGAGTTGCTGAAAGCATGGTTAGGTACTTTGATTTGATCATCGGATTGGTTAACAGAGCTGTCAAATTTTACTGCAAAATCTCATGTCCAATTATTTTTGAATATTCAAATGCTGTTAGTATTTTTTCTTTGGTCAACGTTTCAGAAACTCAAGCTGATTTGACACCACTGTTAACTAACGAGCGGCTTTAATTCGAGAATTCGAGCAGAAATCCGCTTTACGTACCCAAAAAAGGCAAAGCTGTTAAGCTGTAATTGTCATTTAGTTTTTTTATTTTCGCCGAGTTTCCTAAGCGAAGTTCTTCCCTTATTCCTCAACCAAGCAGCTAAAAAAAAGAGAAATATCGCTACACATTAGAAACCATGATCTTACGTAATAGTCTAAAACAATTTTAGAATACAGTGAGACTCCAGGTCCTAAGTTAATATTAGGTCAACTACAGAATCCTTAAACTTATACTGAACAATTTGCTCCACGACATTATTAGGTTTAAAGATTACTGTCGCTTACGATCTGCGCTCAAGCTCCCTGAAAGGTTTTGTAATACGCTAACATTTATTTAAGCAAACAGGAGTTTGATGCGTTTTTCTACTTATTCTTTTTTTATTGCAACTAAAAAGAACTACAATGTACCGCTGCTTACGACAAAACGTGGTGAACCGTTTGGTTTAAGTCAGTTTAAAGTTTAAGCTCCACATTTAATTCTTCTTTGATCTTAGCGTTCAAACAAAAATAAATTACAATCTAATTTAGAACATTGGACGACCAACTAGTACATGTAAATTTACACATTACTACTAAAGTTCATTTTAATGCGTTATATCTTGTTAATATTATTTCATTTACAGATTTATATATGTATAGTAAAAGGTCGTAGGATTCTCAATCTAAGTAACCTATATTTAAAGGGATATTTACCTATTTCATCAGCGATATTTGAAGTAAAGGTTATTAGCGCGTATCATGGGAGCGAAAATTCGCCCACCTGTTTTGCCTTTTGAATGTATCGTATAATTCCTAATAGATAAGATCATTACCTTTTTAATGTTTATCACCGTGTAAAAAGGTGACGTATGTACATCAAGGTCTCTCTTAATCTGCGAATTTATGAAAGTAGTATTTCTAATGTTATATATGCCAGTGTGTAGCGAAGAAAATAGCCAGCATACCAAGAGCATTTATTTTAAACTAGCTGCGCCTCGCGATGTTGTTGGAATATCGGGATAAAAAGCCTATGTGTTAAACAAGGTGTCCAACTATCTACATACCAAATTTCATGCAATCGGTTCTGTAGTTTTGCGTGAAAGAGCAACAAACATCCATACATCCTCACAAACTCAAGTTTCATATCCATTTGTAACTCCACACTTCGAAAAACGTATTCTCATAATTTATTATGTCAAAGATTACTATATAGAGTGGAAGATACTATAATAGAGTGGGATTACCCACTCTATTAAAGAATACTTAAAAGCCTTAGGCACAGAAAGGTAAATAATGGTTTAAAGATACATCTTTAAGCTACGCTTGGATAGAGATATTTAAGATGACTATCAGACAGTTGCCTCGTTCCCAAATATAAAACTCGAGCCGCTCGTAAAGTGAAATTAATAGCCACTTTACATTACCAAATCGTACACAACGCATACATTAAACTACTGTCTGAGAAAATGTGTTTAATGAAAGAATGTCCACCTTTGTCTGGCAAGTTTCTCGGAAAGGCTTGTATTAGAATCTTGCTCGGCGTCTATCGCTGCATCTTGGCTCTCAGCTCACTCGAAACATGGGCCACATTACGAGTTCTAGGTAAACGTTCTCAACACTCACACGAAACATATACGAGTGTATTCAAATAACGACTCCTCCAAACATGTTTATATCCTGTTATTGTTTAAACTGTATAGATATTGCCTTATTATTATTAATCTCTTGTTCGTTTACGGTTGTGAAGTCCTGGGTTTGATTCTTGGGTCAGGTAGATTATTATTGGATTTTTCCACTTAGAAGTTATCAGCAGCATCACGGAGTCTGTGAACATACTCGGTAGGCGGTAATAGGCAATAGACTTGACCAAAAATATATCTGTAGTGATGTGGGATATTCATAATACACAATTACACTGGCCTGTTGGTCTAGTGGTTAGCGACCCTGACTGCTAAGCCAGAGGTCGTGGGTTCGATTCCCACCCAGGACCAATAATTGTGTGATGAGCACGATAATTTGTTCTGTGTCTGGGTGTAATTTATCTATAATATGTATGTATTTAGAAATATATAAGTATGTTTATCAGCGGTCTGGTTACCATAGTACAGGCTCTGCCTAGTTTGGGATCAGACGGCCGTGTGTGAGATGTGTGAAGTTATTATTATTATTATTTGTAAGGTTATGTGTGTCTGATCAATGTCTCATTAAATATATCAACTTCTTAACTAGACGTAAAAGTGAGTGTAAAAGAAAAATAGAATTATAGTATCCACCAAGTTATCTGTCCCAGCTTCAGAGATTAAACGAGGTTGCGTCACACCGGAATACAACCTCGATTGTTCGGGAAACTATCGCAAACAGTAAGTTCTCAATACTAAATTACTACTTCATAAAAACAAACTGAGGACGACACGAGTCACGACGGTATTACGACATTCAACTTTACTCGTTTCCTAATATTCCGTAATCTACTCTTCATTTTATAGCGATGTCAAAATTTTATTGAATTATATAAATAAACGATAAATATTACATATGCATGTGTCGTTGATAATAGGGCAGCCTTTCTAGTGATATGTTGTGATGTAGGAGTATACAGATGTAGGCGACGCTCTGTCTAGTATTAACTACTCCCCGCCAAAGATAAATGTTTGCCCACTTATTGAGGTGCTCTCGGCTTTCATTCTACGCTTGTCGCGAGACAGAAACTTGTTTAGTTCTCGAGAAATACGGTAGATGTAGTCTCATGTCTGTTTCATTCGAGGAGTGTCTGATCTGACACACATATACACATAGATGTAATAAAACCTAGTACAGCAGATTCAAACTGGACGGGCCTGTTGGTCTGCTGGTTTGTGATCCTGACTGCTGAGCCAGAGGTCGTGGGTTCAATTCCCAACCAAGACAAATAATTGTGTGATGAGCACGATCATTTGTTCTCTGTCTGGGTGTAATTTATTTATAATATGTATGTATTTAGAAATATGTACTAAGTATGTTTATCAGCAGTTTGGTGCCCATAGTATAGGCTCTGCCTGATTTAGAATCAGACGACCGTGTGTGAGGTGTCTCAAATTATTATTATTATCATATAAATTTCTCCCGTACCTACTACGTATTTTTGTCTGACTTTATTAGTTAATAAATACGCCATACGCTAATAATAATCTCGGAGCTCACACGTTTGTGTGAGATGGATTTGTATGCAAAACAATTAAAAGTAAGAAAAACACATCTTATGAAGTACTACAAAAAGCATAATTTGAAACAAATTATATTTAATAGTTAAGAATTAAGATGAAAAAAATGAGGTGCATGACCTTAGAAATCATTATTTAAAAAAAGCAATTTGGCTTGATGACATACATAAATTTGACGTCATAGTGTATTGTTATGTTAAGAAACATATAAATGTGGGCGCAACAACTCATGTTATGGTACTTTTACAGATTTTAAGGTAGGGCTGCCATCCGTCCGGGTTTCCCCTGATTTATCCTAGTTTAAAAGGCGGACGGGGTTTCCAAACAGTGTCCGGTTAAAACCCGAACACTCTGTGCCAAGGGAAAATTATGATTGTTATATGAATTGTTAACATGTTAAAAATTTAACTGGTATCGCGGTTTTTTTTAGGTGTCCGGGAAAGAATTTCGATTTCACTCATGTGTAGCATTTTTGAAGTCTTTGTCCGGCGTCGGCAATTTCAGTGATGGCAGGCCTATTTTGAGGCAACCCTGTTACACAACACTTAGTGTGATTTTTAGCGCTATGTGTATTTGTTAGGATAGTATTCTCTTTACGTCAGTTTGTTTCTTTAAAACTTTTCAGATTAAATCTGAAGGAATGGTATACAATTTTGTTACAACGTTCATGTAATATTATGATAAACATATAACTACAGCAAATAAACCTCAACGTCGGCTAACCGCAGATAAGCCGAACTACTAAGTACCAACAGATACTGCAACACGCGATGAAAGTTCTCACGTCATAGTATACATATCATGTTGTATGCCAAGTGATTAAACATTGCTGCACAACTATTTATAATGCCCGGGCAATATCAGTAATTATAAGTAAAATAGCCCAATGTAATTAGTACTTATATAAACTGCATTATTGAGGCCTGTTGGTCTATAGGATCAGACGACCGTGTGTGAAGTGTCTCAAGTTATTGTTATTATTTATCTCATGGTCTGGACAGTATGACTGTTGCTACATAATTATTGGACAATGTGATAATTAAAGTACATTGGGCAGGGCGCTAGGACCAAGAACATATATAGAAGGACCATGATCGTTTACAAACAGGAGCTTCTAGAGATCACAGTTGTTTTCTATTCAGTTTTAATTTAAAAGCGATTAAAAACGGACGGTTTACAATGTTTATATATCGAATTTAGAACTAAAACAAAAGTATGGTTAGTGTTATAATTAGTAATTACTTTAAAAAAATCACTTGGTGAACACTTTGAGTTAGAATGGAGTCAGGAGAAAGAGGTCTAGAGTATAATCGATGTGGTTGTAAAGGTGGTGAATGTCTGACAGATGATGTTATTGCAATATTAACGACGTGTCGTTACCTCACCGGGTCGAACGGTAAAGTGAAATGTCGGCATCGAACCAACTAACACCACACGATGCACTGCTCCGTCAAGTGCTCAAGTTTTTCTTGGTGAACAGAATTCTAACTAAACTTAAAAACTTACTCACCTGCCTCATTATTTTGGTAATAATAAGGTATGTTATCATTTAAAAATTAAAAAAAAACTCACATTTTTATTACTATGCACGTTTGGTTGGGTTTCATAAAGCAAGGTCATTTGTTTATTTCAATCGTTTTTATCATATTGCCCACTCATATTGGGCATTTTTCAAACTGTCTGGACATTATAAATAATGAACTATTATTAATCACTTGGTCCATAACATATTCACAACTACTCGACAACGGTTGTGCCGCAGCCCGCCAGGTACAACCGACTAGCCAAATCGGAGGGTTTTCCGTATGTGTTGGAGGGACATCGCACCCCCTCCCATAGTTTGCGTAACAGTTAAATGTGTCACTATATAAGAACTAGCTGTGCCACGTCTTACAATCGTTAAATCACATACATTAAACAGTCATTTCATTTGTATGGTTTCTATTCCACTCCTATTGGCATATTAAAAGGCCCAACGTTTTAAACGAAGTCTTTATAGATATTGCTTGTTGTGATAAGGACGCCCATTGTGCATTTTATGTTTAATAATATGTGTTTTTTGATATATCTGTATTTTGTGTAGCATAACGAGTACTTATTTAATTACTTTAGCTTTTTAGGCATAAACGTAACACGTCAATTTAAAAAAAATAAAGAATGACCATAACTAGACCTCGCCTGGTGGTTGAATTCTACCATAGTTTATTTTTGGTTTATTTAATTAACCAGTATAACTTGAACCGTCTTTGTATAGATTTACGTTCCAGGACAGGTCAACACTTATACTGGACGCCTGTAGATTGAGGTAGCCGTTATCACGTAATTTTTAAATTGGGAACACATTGTTTCTATAAGTATTCCAAAATTCACGTTCATGCGTTCGTGAAATGTTCTTCAAAATGTATACTAAGAATTCTCTTCGCGTATTAATATATAGATTATTATGTAGATCTTTTTTGTGAATTAATTTAAAGAAAAAATTAAAAGGCCTAAGTTTAACGGTGATAATCCTATGGCTGATGATAAAATGACAATAACATAGTGTTTATAGCGTACGGGGCGTACTGTACCTAAGCCAAACTAATAAGCTGGTTGCTTGAATATATATACACAAAGATATGGGTATAATTTAAATTCATAGCAGTGCTATAACTAATACAGTTTTAATGATCTGTTTTGGTTCGGTATGCACACTCATCGCACAACACCTATAATAAACAATTTTCCTCGGTTGACTCATATAAATAGCGTGGTATTACAAATGCCTGGATGTCATCATCAAAGACCTCACATAAGACTTTTAATATTTCCATAATGTATTTGCTTGGTGTTCAACAATTTTTTTAACCATGGAGACCTGTAAATGTTGCAGTCTTATCGTCTAATATCTAAAAGGTCTTATTTACTTTTATGATTTCGAAGTTATGAACCATATACCCCAGGGTATCAATCAAGAGCAGACTGCTGGGTTTAGCTTTTCCTTTGCCGGAAATAATTCTTTTATTCTTCCTGTTGATTAACAAATGAGTACACCATTTAAGTATGGCTATATTTTTTTTCTGTAAATATTTATAGAAAACTATAAGAATATATATTTTCCCGTACATATATATATTTATTTCTTCTGAAATTACACTCAATCGTATACTTCTTAACGCACCTACTTCATTAATTTCTACACCACCTTAAGGTAGACTGGCAGAGAATGCCTTAGGCATTAAGTCAGCCTCTGTACATATTGTGCATAAAGTATTAAATAAAATAAAATAAATCTATTATTGATAATAGAATCTCAATCTTTGAGAACCAACCATGAAAAAACACCTACGTGTAGTACATCCCCTCTTAGGAAAACCAAACCATTGGTGAGTTTTTGTTATCCGAGAGTAATCGCCTAAGAAAATGGGTTCAGTAGTCCCAACGATGTACCCACTGTATTTAGCCACAAGTAAATTATTGTTCCCTCTACTTTAATGAATCATATTGTAGGTCATGGACAGGGTATTCCGGAGTATACTATGTGTTCTGTAGTGTGGGTATTAGTGTATAACCAGTGTTGTGCAGGAAAAAGCAGATGATTGGGCACGCGCATCGTAGTCAGTGTTGATTGATGTTGTCGTGCTAGCGGCCGGATGACGTGCCCGTATCCGGTACTCGTGCACGCGCACCGTTATGTGCCTGCGCGTACGCAAGCATATGAGCGCAGAAGCCATTTTGTAGCCGGTTATTCTATTAAATATGACGTAATAGTGTGACCTACAATATATATTATTTTATAATTTTAAATTAGTGAAACCGCCTTTATTTATACGAAGATGTATACTTCTCTTAGAATTCCATGTTTCTTGAACTTTCTTATGTCACCAATCAATAATTTTTTTCTAATGTTACATTAAATTCCCAAAGGTACTTTAGAAAGATACTTTAACTTAATCTTACTCCAAATTATAGTTCCATAAAAAGTAACTATTAATATAAATAAAACTGGATACGCAAAAACGTTGGGTTGGTTCTTAGTTTTGTCACAGAATAAATAATAGTACAGGTACAGAAGTCACACTCCACTAAATCATTTAAATAAATAGCGACTCTTGTCCTGACACAATAAAGTCGCAATTCAGGTCGCACAATGCTAATTACCTACAGTTATATTCACCTAGAAGTTGCATCTCTTTCTATCTCGTAACTCTTATCTGTTCTGACGACGCGGCGACGCCGTGACGTTAGGGTTGTCTTTTTTTAACAATTAATCAATCGGAATATTTAATTACCAGTAAGTTATGTGGCTATTAGCAGCAGGCCACTGAATTTTGGCATGATTACACGACCCCGCCGTGTACCTGTCCTGGTTTTGTTAATGATCTTTTTCATGCGCACCGTATGCTTGTTTGTAGCCTTAGTGGTATATACGTGTAACAATAGGTGTGACGTTGATTTGATTTGATGTAAAAGAGTGGCCGTGAGTTTGTTTTCTCGATTTCTTCTCACAAGGCTCAACTACCTACTTGGAAACGTGCGGTTATAGATGACATTGACAGATAGCGATCTTACCTGTTTGCAACACGGTATTATTTATTTATTATATATTATTTATTTTACTTGTCGAAAAGCAACCTATTATTGCATTGCATTGTAAAAAAAGGCGTTGTCAAAGAATTTTATCGAGAAAAAGATATTTGATTTTGCCTTCAACAGAGCAGTTCGCGCAACGTCCTTTTTTAATATCTATCACAATTCAAATCACGATCGTGTTGAACACATCGAATAAAATAGTATGCCAACTTATGGATTTTTCAATTTAATTAAAAACAAAGATGGGCTATTCGTCGGCTCATTAAGTCTATTATAGAATATGGGTCACTCTGAAGTCTGCCCGAAGGGACTTATAGGCGACTAGCTGACCCGCACAACTTCGTCTGCGTCAATAAGAGAGAGAGATAAATTTTCCCCGTTTTGTAACCTTTTTTCATTGATGCTTCCCTCCTATTGGTCGTAGTGCGATACAGCTTGTAGCCTTCCTCGATAAATGGGATATCATACACTAAATTATTTTTTCAATCCGAACTAGTAGTTCCTGAGATTCGCGTACAACCATACAAACTCTTCAGCTTTATAATATTAGTACACTAGCAACCCCTACCGGCTTCACACGGGTAGTAGAGACATCTTCGACAATCATCATCATATTTCAACCAATTTACACAAAACGTTAACAAGTTATATACCTAAACCTTCCTCATGAACAACCCTGTCTATTGGTGAAAACCCCATGAAAATCCGTTCAGTAGTTTTTCAGTTTTTTTTTTACAGAGTTTATCGCGAACAGACAGACGCAGCTAGGGACTTTGTTTTATAATATGTAGTGATATAGTAAAGATTACTGTATTCAGTGAGTACCTAACTAATAGTCTGTATTACCTACATATAAACTGTAATGGTTCAAAGTGTGTCAACATCGCTTTACCAACACTAAAATCTTCTTGTATATATGCCGATTTTGAAGAGCCCCATATATTCTAGTCGCGATTGTTTCAGTTTTAAATTGTGGATGTAGGTGAGAGTGGGATTGTAGTACCCGGTTAAAATACGTACTTGTTTTTTAAGTATCTAATGTCAAACTCCGGCAAGGACCTCCTGACCTAACCAACACGCATGAATAATGAAATATCCACGACACAATTGTACGTGTACTAACTGCAACTTAATGACTGATTCGAAAATTTTTCTTTTATTTTTCTTCTTTTTCTTCTTCTGTATTCCAAATTTCACGTACCATGATACACAAAATTTGGAAAATTCAAAATATCAGTATTTCGACCAGCTCATGGCCAAAATCGTGATCACAGACTGTCTGGCACAGCTATGTTCGCTCTCCGTTGTCGAGTCCGTGACGTAGAAGATTCTTTATTCTCTCGTAAATCCTTCACCCCGATTCTTGATTTCGATCTCTTCACGTACATAAAAGTAAATAAAAGTGACGATTGGTGGAGAGGACTTGTGTACAGGAAATTTATTCAAGTGACTGCAAATAGCGCCTATTTGTAGATTTATTATACAATCACAGTTACCCGTTACGGGTGCCTATAACAACATACCAACCCTTTCCACCTTCCTATGGAGTTGTGATGACGCTACGAACCAGCAGTAAAGGATAGGAGTAAAAATAGATTTTATATCGTTATATTAATAAGACTTCCAAATCAGGGCATGCTTAGCATCACAATGAGTTACTACAGTGGTAAAGATCCCGTCTCATGGTCATCATTTTGTATACTAATGCGATCTTTGACCAGGTTCAAAGATCGCATTAGTATACAAAATGCAGCGATATCTGTTACTGGCTGAAATCGGCGCTTATGTTTTTTGCGCCTCATTATTTTCAACTGAGTACCGACTGTTATAGTGAATGCGTTATTAACGACCTGGTGATGTATCTATGGTTTGTAATATTTCCAGAGGCTCACTATAATCTGCAATTTAAAGAAACATAAGTTTGAAAGCAACTTCCCGCTCAAATTTTAAATATCTGCACTCTACATAAAGTCGCAATAAAACAACAGAAAAAAGTAACTTGGATAGAACTCCTGGGGGAAGAGTCTACAATGCGTATGTGAGACTTGGATCTCGGCATGTACATAGAGAACAGTAGCCGTTTGCCATTAAATCAAGAATACACCCTTCATCTACTGCTTAAGTAATCTAAACCATAGAATCCCTTAAGAGCAGTACTTTATTTTTTGGATGAAAGGTACCCTATGTCCTTTGCCAGATACCGCCCAACTTAAGCACATAACATAATTATATCTAGGTAAATACGGAAGACTTAATTGATAAGAAATGTCTCTTTCTGTTTAGTTTTCTACATTTGTAATGCATTGACATTGAGCACTGCCTTGGCAGCGAGGTTGAATAAAATATTATCTATACGTTTATAAATAATTTATTATAACGAACGTCCCATTCATTATACTGGTTTGAGTAATTAATGGTTAAAAAATATTCAAGTGTTTTCAAATTATTCGGCTTACAACCAATAAATACTCATGTGTCGAAAGCATAATTAGAATTTTTACAATAGTTACCTCATGAAGAGGAAATAATACAATCATAAAAAAGCGTAAGAATGAGAATTGTTTATTTGTCCCCGCCATCATGAATCCACAATTTGTTTCAACATCTGTTTATCATTCAACTGAAGTTGTTAGTAAAACGGTAGTGTGCGCAGGGCATTGTTTCACAAGCTATGTCCATGCGCAATCATGTATCAACCAAGTTTGTGAGGGATCGACTCAATCTACCGCGCAATTTGCATCAATTACGATGCTAATTTTATATGGTCTCGGCTCTGTAGAAATCCTGCCAGTCAATCATTTGAACAACACATCTTTATTTGTTACATTCGAATTAGGAATATAATTAAGGATATATTTGATTATTTTTGTTAAATGCATGTAGCTTTACATGCATATAACAAAAACAAAACATACTAAATTAGGTAATACTGTAAGTAGTAAGTGTTATCAGTGTTTTAAATACTAGCAACGAATGCTTATGCTGACACTGAAGAAGTGTTAAGAAATATTGATATGTAGATATAGATACATCCTTTTTATCTATGGAGTGATGTTACCAAATTAAGCTATTGAAGTGGCTAAAGAGTGACATAAGGATAGTTGACGACGTTTCCTGCAAAACCTGTTAGGAGTAAAAGCGAGAAACAACTCACTTTCTCTTCTAACTTCACGGGATCCAACTTCATTTTGCGATTGGATTTTGGCCTGTTATTCTCATTTAAAATGCAAGATCCTAGTAATTAAAACGCTTTATAAACTTATTGATAATATATACAACAAAGCATCAACATTTTGAATAAGCGTGATCGAATAAACTCATTTATAAAAGTCAACTAAGATGGCGCTCCGCACTCGAACATAATCGACTTAGCTTCGTAGCTAATCGGGTTTTAATACTAGGCTTGCAGCAGGCAATAGGAAGCCGAGAACAGTTCGCAGGTCAAGGCGGTTCGCGCCGTCGCCACCGCTGCCGCGGGTCGAAGACCGCGACGCGTCGCTCGCCACTCACATTGAGTTCCGTTACTCCTCACGAATATATCATCCTGGTAACTTGAATTTCAATTGTATTGTTAAAAGTAATTCATACTCATTTCGATACAGATCTGTCGCTTGTATTAAGACTGTGCGGTCTGTGTAATCACATAAATGATGCTAGTAGGTCAACTTTGATAGTACATTACATGGACAGCTCGCTCTGTTGCGTAGTGTGTTTACTCTATCGTAGTTTAATGTTCATTAATTCCACGCGTACTTATACTTAAATTATTTGAAAATGCTTGATTTATTCTGTAGTGTTGTGTTATACGAGTGTTGCGTGGGAACGGAACACAGGAGCGAAGTAGCTTATCTTGAAATATCACTGCTGACAGCCCAGTCGCGACAGAACCGCCGCCGCATAGGGAAAAATATTAGCGGTTACATTTGAGGCTCATTTTATTCGAACATCAACATTACAATTTACAAAAAAACGTAACACAATTTTATGAAGTTGTTTTATTTTGGAACAGGCGACGCAAAGCTGTTCTTTGTTTAGAAGAGGCCTGTGTTCAGTTTTCATACGACTTATGGTCTAAAAACTTTATAGAATTAGCTTATTTGCCGTTAATTAACTGTCAAAACAACTTTATGACAATACAAGCTGTTGTCCGCGACTTCGCTCGCATAGAAATTTTTCACATTAGCAAGCTGTAGTGGAAGTGGGGTGGTCACATTGCCCGCAGAACCGATAACCGCTGGGGTAGACGAGTTCTGGAGTGGAGACATCGTCAAGGGAATCGTACTGTATGACACCCTGCGGCCAGGTGGAGTGACGATCTGCGCAAAACGGCGGGGAAAAACTGGATGAGAAGAGCTGACGATCGAGTTCAGTGGCATACATAAGGAGAGGGCTATGTCCAGCAGTGGATGATGAAAGGCTGATAATGATAAATATGTGTTCTGGTCTCTATTCTACTCTTTCAACTAGAAAGTGTAAAATATATGTGATTTTTTATCACACCGTTTATCAGTATACATATACATAGTTCATCATAAAATACTTGTTCTCCCCATCTCGCAGTACGTAGTTTGATTTTGCAGTTGCGTAACATGGTAGTGGGAACACAGCCGGTCTGATTACAAAACTACAATAATAACTTTAGTCGCAGTGATAATTATTAAAACTCCATATTTAGCAGTTGACTAATGTCAGTTTTATGGCAATACTGGCTTTTATAGTGCACTTCTGACTTGCTATGTATTAACAATATGTGGGTGACATCATCATTCCTTACCAGAATGTATGTATTAGGCGCTATAGGTTCTAACTTCTTGTTTTGATGAGTGATTAACTAAGAATGAGTAATAGGTTTTTCAATGTATTTCATGGAATAGCTTTTATATGTATATTGATTGGTGAATCTAACTTACCTACTACAAACCTAACTTACAATTGACAAGCTGTTGGTAAAATTTACTGCATGAATGACACATCAATACCTTAAAAAGTAGCAAATAGCACTTGTTGTATTAATGGTGTTACTTGTGCGGTGGCAACCCTAATTACGCCATGGACATGTGGCAACCCTATACCCAACACACCTACTAGTGTTCAAATATTATATTCTAGAATCCCAAGTATATAAGCTATGCATAGTTGGACGGGCATGTTGGTCTAGTGGTTAGTGACCCTGACTGTTGAGCCAGAGGTCGTGGGTTCGATTCCCACCCAGGACAAATAATTGTGTGATGAACATGATCATTTGTTCTGTGTCTGGGTGTAATTTATCTACAATATGTATGTATTTAGAAATATATAAGTATGTTTATCAGCAGTCTGGTTACCACAGTACAGGCTGTGCCTAGTTTTTGGTATCGGACGGCCGTGTGTGAGATGTGTGCAGTGATTATATATTTTAGGTCTAAATAGCGCTGTGTAGGTATATGCCCCAGAGTTGTGTATACATACATTCACGCTCGGCTCCTATGCGCCCCAACGTAATATTATACATACATATAACACTTAGCCGTATTCAATAAACATGCTATTTAACAAAAATACAATATAGATTTACCCTAACAAATTGACTTGTAAAAGTGTCTAAAAATGTCTACAACAATCAATTTATTCTCTTTTTCAAACTCTTCAGATTTATATTACTAGTGCAGCAAATTATGTAGTTGTGTAATAAAAAATCTAGTGTTATGATCATATGTATCATATTTCAAATTGAGTATATATTATGTTCTAGACTAGAGTACTCATAAGAACTTAATGCACTCGCGTAGGACGATGTATGCCGTGGCTTGGTGCACGGGACTTAGGTACTTTATTAGGCATAGTCACGTTAAATTTAGTTTATTTACACACTTGACTCATGATATTAACTTATTAAGGTATAGTTACAGACCTCTACACATATTAGGATTTTGTCTTATGTGCATTTTTCAAGCCAATAGACTGAAGTAAGTAGTAGCAATTACCGATTGACTCATAGAGACATATTATATCAGCTTATGTTATAATTTTTTTCTTTTTAATATTAGGTCTACAGGTTGTGAGATACAGCTCATTTTACCTCGAATTAGAGTTGCCTGACTTGGTTAGTACATTTACTATACAGCAAAGAATGGCGTTTACATGCTGGTGAGTAGAGTCGGTAAAGGTCAATGTGGTTGGAAAAGCGCTAATGACATCATAAGTATTGCTGGAACAAAGATTGACCGTGTGAGTGCTTAAGCAAAATTAGGAACTCATGTAAAACATAACTCTTTCTTGTAGTTGGGTAAAAATCTATACTAATATTATAAAGCTGAAGAGATTGTTTGTTTGGTTGAACGCGCTAATCTCAGGAACTACAGGTTCGAATTGAAAAATTATTTTAGTGTTGGATAGCCTATTTATCGAGAAAGACTATAACATAACGCTACAACCAATAGGAGCGGAGCAGTGACCATAAACGCAGGTGAAACTGCGGAGTAAAACATCAGGATTTATATTCGAAGTTAGCAACTTTATGAAAACCTACAAATAAGCTGAAACATTGATAGCGCAAGGACTAACTTCCTTATACGAAATCGTCGAAAAGTATTTACTAAAATTAATAGGATGTATATCTTTGTATCTGAGAGAAAAGTTCAGTACCACTGAAATTAGTTATTTTTATATTTACAAAGAAGTATTCCCAAAGGTCCCGTGTTATATTACCTACATACCACCTTGCCCGTGATGCTACTGAAATTTCCTATAAAAAAAACGTATACAATTTATCCAACCTTGGATTCGAACCGTTACCTTTACGCATACTTATTGTTTGAAAGAGAAGGTAAAATATTTTATTGATTTTTATCGAAAAGATTGATGAAGAATATTGTTAATTATATCTACGCTCCAATCGCTCCTTGTGAACGATGGATTATCGTTCACAAGCAATCAGTGCTAATTTAGGTTGCCTATAATATTATAGTCTACCTATATAAGTATTTTTAACTATTTACAAGCATATGACTTGTCGACGTGGAGTCACAGGCGTCTTTAATGACTCACAACTATTACTTGCGTGTTGAAAGTTCTAAGGTAAACGTCATAACGGTTTGGTACAATTATGGTATGGTATGAAATAAATGTCAAAGTAATTCTGGACTACTGACGTGACGCCGGTGGCTGAGCAGTCGCCAGGCTCCGCTAGGTTGGCAACGTGTGGATAACTCCATTAGTACTTACTTCAAGTGTCCATAGGCGTCGGTAACCGCTTCCCACTTGACGGGCACTATTTATTTAATTAGCTGTGTGACTTACACATACAGCAAAAACATTTGTCAACAACATCTAGTGAAGACGAGCCGAACTACGTAGTAAACTTTGAGACAAACACACACACACACACTCGCACACGCACGCACAGCACTCCCCCCCCCCCCACACACACAAACGCACACACGTTTTACTCTATTACATTATTTCATCATTTATTATCACCATATTACAATTATCGTGTCGAAACACTTCCACCAACAGAAACTGTATTATAATATAAGACTAGTTGTGATAATAAATAAATAATAATAATAAATAATAATCTACTGGTCGTGCATCGAGCAATGAATCTTCTTAATGTAAATGTACAATTTTCCAACATCAACCGCTGGGCCGCTGTCCGACAGGCATGATAGCTTGGTCGGAGGATCCTTCCTTTGCGATGGAGGAACACAGCACCCGTACCTCCACAAACTGTATAAAATGAGTAATTTTTTCCGAGTACATTTACCGTGATTAATTTTGGGTTCAATACTGGGTCACATAACTTTATTATTATAGCACTTAGCTTTAAATGGAATAGCATATAAATTACATAAATTATTACCAAAATGCAGTTACGGTAAATGTATTTTCACTATAAAGCCTAATGTTCAGTGCTATACCGCGTAACTTCATTCTGTTTTAAAGGCTTAAAAAATACGGTTAACAGCGAAATGTGTCCTATGCAGCATTGCGCAGAATTTTGTAATAATGAGTTCGAGAGCTACTCCACAAGTGCGGATAGATTATGGTACTAATTCACATTAAAATGAAATGTCAGTGGGTGCATACCATAAATACGATTATAGTTCGTTAAACACCGGTATTTATCAAACTGTTAACTAATCTGATTTACGTCAAGTTATTGTGTTCTCTTCGAAGTTTACATGTACTAAAACTTTGAAGTCATGTTTGTACATAGTAATACATAACTATTAGTATATTCTATATCTCTAATAATTCTTCTGCAATTCAACAATTTCATAACAGAAACGAAATATAAAGTAGTCTATTAAAAATGCAGTAACTTACTATTCTGGGTGCAGAAGGGCAATAAATTTGACAAATCGCCTCTGTTATGGCAATAACTGTTTCAAGACTTATTCATGAAATAAAAAATGTTAGGAGACACAAAGGCTGGCATAAACCAGCTAATATAGCTACAACACTAACAAAATATGGACTGTGAAAATGACAAGGCAAGTATCGATTATCAAATAGTAACGAGCGTTCAGTATATCTATTAATACGGTAGATTTATGTAAAGAATATGCAGGTAGGCATAAGACTCGTATGGAAATTTCAACAAACCAGGGTAGACTCAGGTAACTTAATTCCAGAACAACTTGTCGGTTTAATTTTATCAGCTCTGAAATAACGAGGAGAAAAGAAACGTGTTAAAACATTAGAAAGTAGAAACAAGAAGCAAAAATGTCGATAAAAGTTTCAGCCGAATATTTTGCCGAATAATCGGCTATTCGGCCAGGAAGCCTGCAGAATATTCGGTATTCGGCATGTGGCCGAATACACTATTCGTTGCAAGTCTAATAATGACCAAATAATGCGAGTCATATTACAACATATTCTTGCATCTTTTGCCAAGATTAAAAAAAGAAATACAATATATTAAAATTTACTTACGTGTTTACGGGAATGAACGCGTATTACATCCGATTAGGTATTACATACCTCTGAATTGCCTTACGTTCCCGTCAATTCCCGTAAATACGTAAATAATATTATATCATGGAACGCGAAAGTTTAAAAGTTAGTAAAATTTACTTATAATAAATCGCGCCGCGACGCATAATATAATAAATCCAGCATCCAGCAAACTATAGAAACGAGAAACGTTTTATTTCATACTCAGAGCATATTTTGCAGCTATCTGATAGATCAATAAAATTACTGACAACCCAACAAAACCAAAATAACAAAACAAAAGTATGATAATTTTAAAGAACCCCATAAGAAGTCTCTTAGTAAAAAACCATTTCACAACCCATACTTTTATGGACACTACTATAAAAAAAAACAAATCAAGGTTAATAATAATAACACAGCGTACTTAAGAGAGCGCCTCGAACAAATTCTATTATTTAGATTTGACTTTTTGCAATTCGCGGTATAAGAACCTGATGAACGTATCTACATTTTCTTAATTTTACAGGAGAGCAAAAATACTCCGAGAATTTACCTAGTTCCTTGTGGTTCCTTAGCTATTTTGTAATTTGTGAAATATTGCATTTACAATTACGTCGTTATGGCATTTTATAAAAGAGCACTTTGTGACCCGTATTATGAAAAAAAAAACGATTTTTGACTTTTTTGTAGAAACGTTCATCTGGTTCTTATACCGCGAATGAATTTCTCCGTTAGCATGAAATAATTTTATTTAACAACAACAAAATCTAAAATTAGTGTTACTACAATACCAATTACTATTTTATACTTACTGTCCTGGAAACAATAAATCATCACTTGAAAATATTTACTCCAACTTTCGGATATTTTAGCTATTAGTTTACAACCTTGAAGGTAAGTTTGTATGACGTAGGGTTGCCAACATTTTTTGACTTGATATCTAGTATTTTTCCAGAAAAAAACATAAAACTATCACATAATGAAAATAAGAAACAAGGGCAGATAATTATTCTTTTGCATAATGTCTAACCTGGTTCTATTTCTGCATCACCCAAGGCTTGACTGGTCGATAACGTCCTAGGCATTAAGTCCGTCCTTTATACAAAAATGTTCGTAAACGTATAAAAGACATACCATTGTCATGACTAAAATATTGTATTTTTACGTACTATACATTTCTTCAACAGTATACAGTGCTCAGACCTGACATGTAGTAAATTATTATAATTACAACATATTACAGTACGGTTGACAATATCGATATTTCACGGTTCACGGCTGCTTGGAGGGTACGGCCTATAACCTTTGTAAATTTAAGGCGCGCTCTTTAAGTCAAAAATGCTACGCCCAATGAACAGTTCAATCCCAATACGTCACAATATCCAGTTTCTTCCAACAAATGATTGGATGAATCTGAAATAGTTGGTAAGTAATTTGCATTTTGATTGGGAATATTGTAAATCGACCAGACTATTCTCCTAGTCGTATAAAAGTTAATTCTACATCGGAACACGGTAACCGAAGAGTACTGGAGTATTCGATAGCTTTTGTACAAAAGGTGTAATATGAGTTGGTAACAATGAGAGGGACTTGTTGCTGTTTGTTGCTCTATTGTTCGGCTTTGAGCAGAGCTACATAGTTAAAATTAAAGGTTTATAGAAAGGTTTGTCGTAAAGTGTGGCAACGGTACATGTACTTTACTTAAGCCAATCATCGCAAATTACGCATTTAGAAATATAAAACATTGTAATTCGTCACAGCGTTCTGGTGTTTAGTAACATTACACGTGTTTGGTGACTTTCGCGTTTACACAAACAAACGTTTAAACAATCTGTTCTGTTGTGATCGGGTGAATTGTGATCCAATGATTAAATTGGGATGGGATAAAAATAATACTGAGGTCATTCGGTTATCAAAAACAGCAGGATATTTTTTTTTTTGCAAAAATGCTTTAAAGTTACCTGCACTTTTAAGAAGTTTAGGATTTTTTTTCTTAAATTTCAACTAATATATTTTTAAAATAATCCACTTCTTTGAAAAAAATATAGCACGGCCCGTAATCCTTACATACCAAGGGATAACAATGAAATAATAATCGCCTTAAACCAATAGTTGCTTTAACTACTGCTTTGTAAGTTATCACAATTCATTTCTTCTGAGAATTTGTTTTGTTGATACACGAACTTATTTTTTAGATAAGGATGAAAACGTTAGAGCTAGATTTCATGTTTATGTCGTGGTTGGGGTTCTGTCAAACATCAAAAAATGTTCGATTAGTTTAAAATGAAACAAATTAATGAAACCCCTTTGATGTTTATACAAGACAAGTAAGAAAATGTTTGAGACTGTTCTTGAGCATGTATGGGCCGGCTCGACCGGAGTGATACCACGGCTTCACAGAAAACCGCCAGTGAAGCAATGATTGTGTGTGTGTGTGTATGATTGTGTTGTTTCGCCGAGTGAGTGAGGTTACCGGAGGCCCAAACCCTTCCCTCTCCACATCTTCCCCTGTTCTCCCAGTCTCCCTCCACTCCCCCTCTTCCCCTACTCCCAGCTTAAAGGCCGGCAACGCACTTGTGACTCTTGAGTTGCAGGTGCCCATGGGCGGCGATAGTCACTTACCATGAGGTGACCCGTCTACTCGTTTGACCCCTAAAAATATATTATACTAAAATTAACAGGAATATTGATCTCAAGGACACTCGTTTTGCTAGTTACTACACCTTTGACTTAAACCTACTCATGTACTTGAATATAATTAATATTATCTGAAACATATTTATAATACTATTTATTTATACTAGCCACAAAGTATGGTATGCACATTGTAATGACTGAAAACTTGCTCCCAATTGACAGTGCCAATTGCTTTATAAAATTCTTTTTTAGTGTTCCGTACCCACAGGGTAACCAACGGGACCCTATTACTAAGCCTCCACGCTGTCCGTCCCTCTGTCTGTCAGCGGGCTGTATCTTATGATCCGTAATGGGTAGACAGTTGAAATTTTCACAGAATGTGTATTTCTGTTACCGCTATAACAACAAATAATAAATTTAATTGAAATTAAAGGTTCTCCCCTACTAGAAACATGTTTATTTCACCTTTTTTTACTCGATCTTAATAATGCTCACAGAGTAAGTAGTAGCAATACAATGCTATAAATCTTGTACGATGGTGCGGAACCCTTCATGCGCGAGTCCGACTCGCACTTCGCCGGTTTTTTATATAAGACCTTGGTCTGTAGCAATGTAGAACTATACTTATATTAAATATATCATCAGCAATTTAACTCATAGCTTCGCTTTTGTACCAGCCAATAGTTTATTCATTAATATCACACAAATACAGAGAGAGAGGTATCTACGAAATTGTTCTTGTATTATTTTAGTGTCTGCAATGTCTATTTTATTATACGTCACTTAGTAAACCGTTTAACACAATATTCATTAGTACTAATTATATTATGAGTGTCTTTTTTTCCGTCACAATATAGTCATGTACAATCCGTCAACAAACCCATGGTGTGTGGCAGGCGTAATACTCCGAGCATGACACTATTTCCTCACTACATATTTTAAACTAAGTCCCCCACCGCGTCTGTCTGTCTGTCTGTTCGCGATAAACTGAAAAACTACTGAATCGATTTTAATGCGGTTTTCACTAATAGACAGAGTGATTCATGAGGAAAGTTTAAGTGTATAATTTGTACCCGTGCGTTGTCGGGGCGGGTTGCTAGTTAAAGAAAAAGATATTCAGACGCTTAAAATAATTGTACGACATGTATACATAGAGGCTTCGTTTTTAGGGGTAAAATGCACACCTTTTCCTATTCACCACTGGACCATAAAATGCCAATCTATACTAATACTATAAACAGGGTAAAGTTTGTGAGTTTGGATGTTCGGGGTAATCTCCGGCACTACTGATCCGATTTTGAAAATTCTTTTAGTGTTGAATAACCCATTTATCGAGGAAGGCTATAGACTATATAACATCACGTTACGACCAATAGGAGCGGAGAATCAATGAAAAACGTTGCAAAAAACGGGGAAAATTCACGAACGCAAACGAAGGTGCGCGGGTCAGCTAGCAATGTATATTCTTATATCAAATTATGTAAAAACGTAATACCTAATATAATCATTGTAAATTGAATATTACAAAAGCAAATATATATTTTAGTGAAACCTTATTTAGAACATAATCATGGCTGTAATCGGATTCAATCACAGCTCGATTGCGCTCTTTGTTATCGGTATTGTATTATGTGGATATTAAAAAATCTTTATTAAAAATGTTATCAATACATAAGTAATACAAAAATAGATGTACTTGAGACATGTTAAGATTTCAACAATGGGTTTAAAATACAATGCTAGAAGTATGTCGAATGAGTTGATAACATTCGGAAAATAAAACAAGACACGAAATTTACAGCGAGAATAACATTTTAAGATTTAAAGATTTGAATAGGATTAAATAAATTATTGTTCATGATTTAAAAACAATATTACGAAACGATAAATGGCAGTCACAATATCTTGGTCAATTTATTGAAGCTTTTAGCCGTTGATAAGCAGTAGATAATACGTGAGTTTATGACGCTATGTGTTAACTTAATCTGTATGCAACTATATCTTGTAATATGTATGCATGAACTTCACGATTTTCAATTCAGTTGAAATTTTGTAGCTCGAAGCGATCCGGTCAACATACATTAACTTACAAAAACGTAAATTTAAAACCTAATTTTCTTTAAGTACTTAAAACGGTTTTCTCACAAGTTGTTCTGTTGCAAAAGATTGCAAAATTATTTATGAAGTATTCTTTATCACATCATTTTTAAGTAAACACATTAATAACTAAATTCAATTATCAGCGGTTTGTTGGAAAGTATGAAATTGAATGCATTTTATAGCCAAATATATAATGGTGTGTATGTGTTAATGTGCGGAATCGAAAGCCACAAGGTCGACAACCAGTCGGTCCGGGTGGCCTAGCGCTACCAGTTTCAGCAATGCATGCGCGAGCGCACGCCAAACGATTTACTTATAAAATCTTTTTTTTTTTTGTTTTTGAAGTACCATATTTTATAACCAAGGTAATAAGACTGCATTGTTTATTTTAGTCCCTTTTGTTGCCACTGGTTGGCTCTCTTACTCATATTTATTATCTAACGTATTGCTAACATTGCTAACTCTCATTATAACAATTAATGACTTGTTTAATCATATAAATTTGATTTCCACAGCTAGACTCTGTTCTGAACCACAAAACCGATCAGTTATGTATGTATGTATAATATGTATATACATTAATTAAACCCTCAGTTATGAAACTAGTACGATGTTTTCATAAACCCACATCCGTAACAGATAAGAGTTATCCTATGTTCTGTTGCGAGCACCATTGCTTTGCTTCTCAAAACAGTACTCAATTAGGCATTGATATTATTATTACAATCATACTCCCTCCATTTTAATATCAAATCTAAAGCTCACTCTAAATTCTAAGAACGTCCCTTCTTACAATTACTTCAGCGACGGTGTCCAAAAGTTTGCCTGGCTTTTTTCCACTTGCCCATTTAATACGTTGATTTTATTACATGGTCGTTACCAGAGGAGTTCGTCGATCCTCCCTTCCGTTTCATTAGCAAAATGTGACTGGATACTTTCAATTGTAAATTATGTACTTATTGATTTGAATTGAAACAGTATTTGTTTTGTTCATCAGTCACAGTTTCATGTATAACCTTTAAGAGGCCACTTCAGCTTTAACAAATGGACAGAATATCCATCCGAATACTAATAAGGCCGTTCTTGAGCTAAGTGCTGCTTGGCGCAACTATGTCTCCCTAACCACAGCATACTTCGTTCGCTTTGCTAATGAGACCCTAGAGGTATTCTCTACTGCCGTTTCACAGGCTTACTATCGTGCCGCAAAACATTTTCATGTAGTTTTTATTCTATGTTCATTGATTTTATGCCTAAAGAGAAACGCCTGCATATTTTAAAAGGCATTTACTATTGTCTGTGTACTGTGCCCTTAGGTGGCGTGTACATGTTATTGGCGCGGCGGCAAATATACAATAAAAATCCTGAAAAATCCAGCAGGTTTCTGGAAATGTATACAGCGAGTAACAATACCCGCCGGCAGTTCTATGACGTCGCTCGTCAAGGTCGACGTAGCGCTCAAGCGTACGATGAACTCTCTTCCGAAAATTCCATATTTTTATTTACAAAAAGCTTTCGATACATCCGCTACAAATTGGAGGGTTCAAACGGTTCGACGTTGTCCGTCCATCCTCAATTATTAGTATCCCGCCGTTTGGCTAATTCATCAAAACAAAATTACAGACCATTGAGCCGACTGCCGATGTAAAAAGACTATCTGCATGAGTATAATACTTTTTATAAAGACAACAAGGTTCCCTAAATAAGAGAGCATAATGTGGGAAAAAAATTAAATGAACATTGCCAGTTTTAAAGTAGTTGTCGGTACAGAAATGAAGACATTTTACGGTAGGTAGCACACAAATTCGGCTTTTGTACATTGTAGTCTGTTAAAATTATAGACTAATGACAGAATACTCAAACACTACTTAATTATAAATATCGTGGAGACTCGTGCTGCAGCTACTTTACACTTAAAACAGTGACAGCACGAAATTTACCGACATTGTATAATTGAGCTGCGTTGCGTATTTCGACATAAACACGTAATGACATTAAATCGCATCGACTTTATAATATCTAAGTATTACCAGGTGTAACACGTTGCAGACATTAAGCTCTGCATTCGCTTTATTGCTAAGGAGGCAACAGATTTCTCAAGACCACGGTTGCCTAGCGATTTTCCAATTTGGTAATTTAATTTTATAAAAAAAAAATTAAAATCCTTTTTTTAGTATTCCATAAAGAAAAAAATTTCAAACATGTTTATCCTCAGATAGATACGTGTATAATAATCCAGGTAACTTGAATTTTTTTATGGTGAGTTAAATAATGAAAAAAAAAATACATTTCATTTGTTTACATAGTTTTGGCTTGGCTTAACCTTTTAGGTTTAAACATAATGTAAATAATTAAATAATAAGAATATTATAATTATGTAAATAATAGTGAAACTAAAATATATCTTAAATAATTTATTGCAAAGTCAGTATCTCATGGTTTGCAGCGCTAGGACTCCTTTTCATGTTCCGACAGCATTTATACAACTGTCACCGACTCACCGTAATCCCAAGCCCATTTTTAACTCCCGAAGCAAAAAGGAGGGTTGCTACAACCTTACGTGTGTGTCTGTATATCTGAGTGTGTATATCTGTGGCGTTATAGCTCCTATTACGGATGGACCGATTTTGATTTAGTTCTATTGTTTGAAAGGTGACTTGATCGTGAGTGTTCTTAGCTATCATTCGAGAAAATCTGTTCAGTCGTTTGAAGATCATCACCTCTTTTCTAATCCTTAAAGGGATGTGCGTAACTTCTACTGGTCTGATCGACTTGAAATCCTGTATCCTGTGATTTCAATTATGGTAACCTTGACCTGATGGTGCAACATCATTTGGAATCGGCAGGATACCCAACTCCTCACCAACGTATAGCAGGGGTATCGTCATAGAGCTCATTGGAATAGTCACAGTGATTAGGTTATAAATAGAAGATGATTTTTTACCTGGGTTTTGTTTATAATTGAATGTCTACCTTTTATAGACTAAACAGACCTTTAAATTCTTGTGTTTATTAGTAGCACTCTACACGCAAACGTAAATATAGATGTTGTTTAAGTTGTGTTGTGTATTTATGAGGAATATTTACAACAAGCATTAAATGCTGAATATTAAAAAAAAAAAACAGATTTATGAAGCATTCATTTGTTCAAGTTTCTTTATGATTGGAATAGTTCCTTTCCTTTGTACATTACCGACACACTCAGTTAATTTACCAATGCAAAAGACTCTTTATCGCTTTGTAAATATTAGCTTACTAGCTAGGACATGTTTTTGTACAGAGCCCTGCTAAGTTAAGGTTCAAAATCGATTGCACCGTTTTCAACTTAATTTGTCCGAAGAGAGTTTGGGGCTTTGCAAATTTACCTGCTCTGTGGAATGGGATGTCAGACAGGCCGCGATGGTCTCGCCGTTATATTTTCTATTGCTTATTGATTTATTGAGGTCCATTGCTATCTGCATCGTTTCGAAACTGTCGAGTAATAAAGTATTTAATTTAATAAAGCGCTTCTGTTACAGATTTGTTTGTACGTCTATAATAGATAATGAGTTTGACAAAGCATGTCAAGGTTTTCGATGTACGCCAACGATTACCACAATATGTTAATTAAAATTATACTACTCCACCCAAAGGCTTTCAGGGAGAGACGGTCCAAGCAATTAAGCCACTTTTTTTAGATTATCAATGCTACTTATTTATGTCTGATACTCTCTGTGAAAGTCTGGTATAAATAAAGTATTAAATATGCATCTATCTATTTTGTCTATAACTTCTGTTATCTAGCAATTTATCCAAAATTCTTTTGCTGTTGAAAATATAATTAAAAACGCCATATTTACACTGATTTCAGTGATCTAAAATAAATTCCTCAAACAAGCGAAACGAACCCCCTGCAAGGTCCGTAATGCCGCGCATGACCTGTTTGACGTTGCGACTATTTACGCCTTATTGTACTATCACAAGCCAAATGCTTGTTTGTTAGGTCTTACTATAAAAATACCACATATAACGATAAAGTCCTTTGTTGTATCCTTAAGTTGCAAGGGCAGTGAGATCCGGTATGATCACTACGAACCGGAACTCTAACTGATAAGCTAATTGAGTGAACTTACCATAAAGTAAGAAAAAAATTACAATATACACCTAGTAACCTACACAGTATATCATAAGATTGAGCCGCAGCGAAGCGTATCCGGTATACATAGTGATCAATAAAATAATTATATTGTGATGTGATTGTGACTAATATTTTTTTATAGACGTACAAATTAATTACTTTATAGTGAGCTGATCACTGAATTTAAATTAATTATAGTCCATTGTCATTTTATTACAATTTTATAGTCATCGTCAGTTTATAAATAGCTACCGAGTGGAGTTATATATTTTTATATCACTTCGAGCGACGACGGTTTCGTTCATGTCGACACTTCGCCCGACCGCAGAACTAAACGAACGGGAAGTGGTCGAATGTGATACCCACTAAACTGACGTCAGATGTTGATTTGAACATTACCCGGTTATCAAATTATTCCTGACTTGTACATTATGTTACAATCAGTCTCAGTACCACTGATATAAAATATAAAAATCACTAACTAACAGTAACTGCCAAGTTGTTCGTACCACTCCTCGCACTCAATTCCGTTCTGAACTTATTGCTACCCTTTTATAACCCCACTATTCATTCATATTTATCAATCGACCAATACCATTGCGTTACCGGTATAACTAGTCAAAATAATGTCTATTAACTTATTCTTATTAAATAGTTAACTGTGTTATCATCTATTATAATTTGTCCTTATTTTTAATAAAATATGTGGCGACGACAATTATATAATGTATATCGTATGTAGTAATAGATAGGCAGAGCCTTGCACTTTGAATTCTTGAGGTCGTTCGTGGATAGAATTATGATATAAAAAACTGTTTTGTGTTTATATGTAGACTTTATGAATATTTTTCTTTCGTTTCTTGTCGCTCACAATTCAACAAGTCGCTTCAATAGTTACGCTGGGGAACAGTATATTTCTCCTCGATTTAGAGCCGCCAATAACCTCCAGTGAGAACTCTTTTAGACACGCTATTAACAAAGTGCTGTTTTTCTATTTTTTATGCTAGCTAGCTAGAACCCCATGGAAGGCCGGGTTAGGATTTGCGACTTATAAGTGACAGCATTGATATGCTTGTTTGTAAGGCTTGAAGAGAATGCAGTCTTGACCAGTATGTTGTGAATCGCAAATTAATCGTATACCAAAACTTGTAATAATCGTGAGACGGGAAAAAGATTAGCATCGGAATTGCAAATTTCTCAATTGTTATGATTGTGACTGAGAATGTGCTCGATTTTATGTAACAGCCAATAAAAGGGCGATTAGATACAATAGATATACATATATATACAGATATACTTTTCCTAAAACTGTAAGTGAAATACCGCACTCAGTAAGTTGCGTAATAGCATTGTCTACAACCTCACAAGAGGGTTAATGTATACGTAAATTTGATTGGCTGGGTATAGCATACCGTGGCGAAGGAATCAACAGGACAATGACCTCGACGACCTTGACGCGCCATTCGCGAGGCAATAGCGAATGGAATCTCCCGATCGTCGTCACAGTATTGTTACCGATAAGCTGATAACGTTAATTTATGTCACGTGCTGATTACTTTTAAATACATATTATTAAATTGTGATTATTTTCCCTAAGTCATAGAATGTGTAAACACAATAGACGTATCTCTTTCACTCATTTTAGAAAGGAAAGGGACAAAAGACAGTAGTCATGTTTACTTAGAAAATTATAGATTTTAGTTAGAGGAAACCTATCATTCATCTTTGGTTTATCAACACATAACCCTCTATGAAAGAGAGACCCAAACAAACTTCCGCAATTTTTTATTAATGAGTTCGCTTGAGGGTTATCACATTGTATAAATAGGATACAACATTTGTACGTGTTATGTGTAAAATGATTATATATACATACAGGTAGTAGGTACATATATGAATAGGTAAATAGGTAACAATCCCATTTCTGTACCTAACTGATTAATTATAATTATTTATTAAGCTGTATAATTGGATACAATGATTTTTCTAAGATTTTATATCCTTATATATACAACTAGCATCCCGCCCCGGCTTTGCACGGGTAGCAAAGACATCTTCAACAATCATCATCATATTTCAACCAATTTACACAAAACCATAACAAATTATATACTTAAACCTTCCTCATTAATCGCTCTATCTATTGGTGAAAACCGCATGAAAATCCGTTCAGTAGTTTTTTAGTTTATCGCGAACAGACAGACAGACGTGGCGGGGGACTTTTTTTTATAATATGTAGTGATGATGACCGAGATAGGTGCATCAAATAAATGTGTCCACATAATTTCTTGAGACCCCAACCGCATAGAGTTAGCTCAACTAGCAGCCCTTGATTACTCACAGGTACAGCAGGTAAAACCTTACGGCTCCTTTTAACCAAACTCGTCCGTAATTCCCGAAGAACGATTATGGTAACTATAGACCCTAAATATCATAACCTAACTAAAATAGTTGATCACGTGCGAAAATTCTAATCTCCTAACTGAAGTAGTTGATCACGTGCGAAAATTCTAATCACCTTACCGAAGTCGTTGATCACGTGCGAAAATTCTACGTATGTTGTAGGTGGTGTGGTGTAAAGGGTTGCCTTAATTTGAAAAAAAAACGAAAAGACCAACACAACTTTGAGGTAATGCCAGCCAGACTTCGAAATAACCCACACTTCACTTTGTTCTTTCTAATAACCTTGTAGTAAACCACATAATTAGTGTAGTACCAGGAGTTAGGCCTTCGCCGTACCATTAAACAGACACGATTCATGAATTACCATAAATTGTGTAACAACTCATTTTATGGTGATTTCGTTGAACACGAATTTTGTGTCATGATGTGGAGACATTGATTGTTTATGTCTTTTAGTGAACAATCAAGGAAAGGTCAGATGGGAACCCCTGCTTTTAAATAAAGCTGTAATATTGGGGAAATACGTGTACAGAAAGATCGAAGATAAAGAGACAGGCTTTTCTGAAGCATACTTACTTAGTCACTACATATTATAAAACAAAGTCCCCCGCCGCGTCTGTCTGTCTGTCTGTTCGCGATAAACTGAAAAACTACTGTACGGATTTTAATGCGGTTTTCACAAATAGATGGAGCGATTAATGAGGAAGGTTTAGGTATATAATTTGTTAAGGTTTTGTGTAAATTGGTTGAAATATGATGATGATTGTTGAAGAAGTCTCTGATACCCATGCGAAGCCAGGGCGGCTTGCTAGTACTTTATAAATATGAATATACCTAATATCTTCATTGAATTAAACGTAATATTTTGCAAATTAAACATTTAATAGTTTTTTTTTTTGGAATTGGTGATGCACTCGGTTAGGTCAAAAAAAGTCAGTTCGCTTAGTTCCTCGATTGGGCGAGACGAAGTGAGATCATTTAAAGAGTATATATTCTACAAGTTAGATTATGATAATAATATGCTTCACATAATCTTTTTTTGAATTTTTTTTTTATTCAAAACCAAATAAAACTCGAACTTGTTTATCTATCCTTCAGTGTCTAGCTAGACCTATCTTACAGATATTATTCTATTTATACAGTAACTGAAACATCTAGATCATATAATTAATATATAATATTTAAAGTTCAAAAAGGGGTAAATGCTCATAACTTGAACTCGACCCTAAAACGCTTATGAACAATTGTGGGAGGGCGGGAGGGCGTTTGATTGATATTATGATATAATCGAACTATTCATTAAATTGATCAGTGATCACACAGATCAGGTAAACACAATGACTTCTATGAATAAATAATGACATGTAAACTAAATACCCGTAGGGATATTAATGAATACGAGTATTAAAGCTACGCAAAATGCGCATGGTTGAATGAAATTGAAACAACACTTTTGATACATAAAGCTTATAATCCGATCAAGCAATCACCAGAGTGAGGGTGGATTGATTGTTTAGACGCTCAATTTTGTTATCATTACGTATAGTTGATACGAGATACACTCCCCCTTACGGAAAAACCTGTTTGAATAGCACTTTAGTAGTGCCACAAGTAAGAATAATAATAATAAATACTCTTAATTGTACACCAAAAAAAATAAGAAAAACAAATGTATGTACAGAAACAGATATATTATCCCAGTAATATTATAAATGTGAAAAGTTGAATGTATGGATGGATGTTTGTTACTTTTTCACGCAAAAACTACTGAACCGATTGCGATGAAAGTTGGTATGTAGATAGCTGGAGACCTGGATTAACACATAACTACTTTTTATCCCGATATTCCCACGGGATCGCGACTTACGCGGGTGAAACCGCGAGGCGCAGCTTGTACAGTATATCTGTGTATTTGCGTACAAATATTTTGCCTCACTTGACAGTAGTATCATTTTGTAAATATATTATTTTTTGTTTACAGGCCACACAAAATGATGCTCGAGTCGAGCCGGTAAGTGATCCTCGCTCGTAATAACGATTAAACAGCGCATGAAATCGTACAGCATATTTGATTTATAAGCTAAGCTAAGAAGTTTATTACAAAGTATGTAATTCAAATTGCTTTTAGTACAATCATTTAATACTGGTTATTATTTAAATTCACAATTGTAAATCAGCAAAAGTGACAACATCAGATACTTAAGAACTAGCTTAGGACAAATAAAAAACAGGCTATTTCTTTAAAAGTGGTCGAGGTGCAGCGAGTGACTCCGGTTGTTCCAAATGAGATACCGGAGTTCCTCATTGACACATAGAGATCAAAGTTCGGGGTGGTTTTAGTGAGTACCGGCAAAGACCTCATAGAATCGAAACCCCTTTTAAAATTTTGAATGAAAAAAAGATTAATATAGCTCTACATTAATTTCCAACTAGAGATCGCCTGATGGTCGAACTTCGACCATGGTTTTTTCATTAGCCAGTATAACTTGAGCTGACATTGTCATGACAGGTAATCACATATACTGGGCGCGTATAATTTCATTAACCCGTTTTGACGTAATTTTCATAGTTGTAAGAAATATTGTTTAACAATTTTAGCTTTCTGCACTTCTTCTATATAAACTGTAAATATTCCAAAATTCATGTTAAGCTACGTTCACGAAATTTTCGTAAAAAAGGGGGCACAAAGAATTCTCTTCACGTATTAATATAATGAAATAAAGTTTTCAGTTAAATATACGGTTTTCATTACATTACATCTGACGGACCTGTTGGTCTAGTGGTTAGTGATCCTGACTGCTAAACCAGAGGTCGAGGTTTGATTTCCACCCATTCATCCCACCCATCCACCCCCACAAATAATTGTGTGACGAGCATATGATCATTTATTCAGTCCCTCGGTGTAATTTACCTATAATATGTATGTACTAGCTGCGCCCCGCGGTTTCACCCGCGTAAGTCCCTCGTTAAGTTTTCTTTTTTGTGCAAACTTCACATAAACCATCTACTAAATAGTCCGAACAAAGCCTAAACATTTGGTTTGGATAGGTGAGCCCGTTCTTGAGTTATAAAATTACAACGAAAAGTGGCATTGATTTTTATATATTAAAAATATGTATTTAGAAAATATATAAGCAAGTTTATCAGCAGTCTGGTTACCATAGTACTGGCTCTGTCTAGTTTTGGATCAGACGGTGAGATGTGTGGAGTTATTATTATTATTATTACAAGTAAGATTACACTGTTGGGTGACAGCGGGTCATAAAAGCCATGGTGTTCGGTAGACTATGGCCGTAGGCGACGTATTAGTTTGTATAGTTATTTTCCGCAACAACAGTTGATGACGACGCGACGTTCTTGTATCTTTTCCTGTCGGAAGCCGTGTTTAAAAGACGGACGAGGTCGATGATAATTATGAGGTAGACAAAGAAATAGCGTTATTGCAATTTTCCACATGGAATCGTGTCCTAATGTTAATATTTACATACATTTTCTTAACCGTTCTAATAAAAACTTAAAATATATGTCTACAAAATACTTAATTCTACTAATATTATGAACGTTAAACTTTGTGAGGATGTATGGATGTTTGTTACTCTTTCACGCAAAAACCGATTGCGATGAAACTTGGTATGTAGATAGCTAGAGACCTGGATTAACACATAGGCTAGGCTTTTTATCTCAATATTCCCACTGGATCGGGACTTACGCGGATGAAACCGCGGTCTACATACCAAGTTTCATCGCAATCGGTTCAGTGGTTTTTGCGTGAATGAGTAACAAACATCCATCCATCCAAACTTTCACATTTATAATATTAGTGGGATGTTATATTATGATAGACTTAAGTAGGTATTATATATTATATGTTTTGTATTAGTATGCATAAGTAGACTAAATATCTGGATATCTTTATATTTAGATATCAACTAATTTTTTTTGAAAACTATGATTACTACACCATAGTTTTCAAAAAAATAAAAAATGTTGAAATGCACCTCCAACTACAACTGTCTCTCCGAAACACATTAATCCATCCTAAGGTTGCCTGGAAGAAATTCCATTTTGCAATGAGGCCGCGCTTTGTACATAATCTGTATGACAAATGTATGTATGATGTTTCTACTGTAAGACTGGAGTACAAATAAAGTGTTATGTATCTATCTATCTAAGGGAGTTTTTTTCTTATTCTGTGATTTTTTTTTAACAAAATGGCAAAATTTCTGCCTATGAACGATAATAATGATAGAATAACGTTACTGGTACATACTAGTGTTTATAACTTTATAGTACAGTAACTAATTTTTGCCCATAGTCACTCACATTTATTAGTGCCTTAACCCTTTCAAAAGTTAAGACAAACTTACAATTGCTAACTATGCATTTGATACTGTATTAAAGCAGACAAACTCTTGTATATAAACAGTAAAGGTGCATTCATTTCATTACACAAAGACTCGTATAACCGTGTGCGGCAGTCGTCTTCATAATAATTAGTTTCGCTTATTCACTCGCTAACATAGGTGCGTATAGGAACATCAATTACGTGAAAGTAGCCGTTTTCTAATTTCTAATTTAATTGCAATGTATACCGTGCAATATGCACCTGCCTTTATTAGATCATTTTCACTTTGTACTTGGCTACAATTAATTTGTTTCTGTGATGAATCATTCTAATATCTCCATATTTAAAGTGTGTTAATTGAAACACTGTGTTTAATGTGTGTTTATGCAAACAATCTGAAATTAATATTCATATCTATACTCGGTCCATTCGTGTATGTTCATTGAGACACATGCTTAAAGAACGCAACTGTGCCAGAGTTTTTACATTAAACTTTTTAGTTAGTTACAATAATATATATCGAGGGGTCTGTATTATATACAAAGGACGATATTGAGTTATATACATCGTTGCAATTAGCGATTTGCCTATTTTCATTTCGTTATACTATTTATTACCTTTCGTACACATTATGATACTGTAAATGTGGCATTTTTCCAAAATAAATGTTTATTTTTTTCTTTTTTTAATTCAAGTTTAAAATTAGAATAATAAACAAATGAAAGGTTATTCACGCTGGTTTCGTCACAGAGTCCTCAGTAACTTAATAATCAATTCTTATGTAAAATGTGGACAGTATAATTTCGTGAGTTCAGTAAAATTTAGCTAAAATTAACTTTTTTAACTTGATTAAAACTTCTTCTTTAATAATGTCGATTGTTATTTTTAATTGAATCAGCAATGTTAGGTCATCACTAATTGACTACTTATCAAACTGTCAATTTCCGGACCGATACGACCTTCAGACCTTCAAGAAAAGACTGTACTCCCATCTCAAAGGCCGGCAACGCACTTGTGACTCTTGAGTTGCAGGTGTACATGGGCGACGGTAGTCACTTACCATCAGGTGAATCGTCTGCTCGTTTGCCCCCTATAATATTAAAAAAAATTGGAATAAAAGTTCACCGTAGCCTGTACTATGTTTTAACACCACATCTTGAAAACTCTTGGGCAGTCTTTGGTAAGGAGGTCATTCCACAATGTGGTAGTAACTTTTTAAACGTGACGGTAAATCCTGCTGGTGGCGAGCAATGCGATGGCAAAAAGTAGCAATAGACTCGAACTCGAATTCGAACAGTCTCTCACACAAACCATTATAATTGTATTGTTGTGAAAATTTGCAATGCTCGATAAGAGCAGGATTTGGATGATACATAAATTATACTGTACATATAGAAACTGATTTGAATCTACATATTAATGTTTTAAACAAACCTTTTTAAGTGGATTAAAATAGTGAAACCGGTACATCTACAAAATTTCGGAACAACAATTATCTACAATGACGCATTGCATCTATTCTCCCTAAAATCACTAAATACGTAAGTTTATAGTTTGCTACGATAAGTTATGCAAACATGATAAAATAATTATTTTATAGCGTCATAATCATGATAAACAGACTGGCACCAGCTTAACATGCAGTAAGTAGCCACCGCGGTTATGTAAAGCTTCACTGACTATAAATCACATCAGGAGGGAGACAGAAACACACGTTACAAACGGAAACATTAACTAGCAAGAATGAGACGGCACCACTTCGTTACTACCGATTCTAATTACGGCCATGAACTGTGAAAGTAAACATAGGCCATTATAAAGTTTAATTCATTTACGACTATTCGTTTTAGTTATTCCTTTACTTATTTTTGTAAGTAACGACTAAATAAACATTAACGATCTTAAATTGTTACTTTCAACTATCGGTGTTGGAATGGCCAGTGTTGATAAACAAACTTTGTAAACACTAAAGATGCCTTCGTTTTCCAATAGATGGAGCTATCTGTCTTAAGTTTATTATGCATGAATACTTATACATTTAACTATAATAAAGAATATCGTAAAACGTTATGAATAAAACATCCACATTACTTTGTTTTATAAAACAAAATATGTAATTTTACCGACTAGTTGCTCCCCGTTGAGATAGCGGGCTACCATCAAATAGGGACATTATGAGCTTGCTTCAGAAATTTATGTACGCACACTAAGTTTATGATGTATTTATTACTCCATCGTCCAGTGAAACGAAAACCATTGTAATAATGTTAAGCCATTTCGAAACAGTCAAACAATGAAAGCGAGCAGCGTCCATTTCTACGTAAATGCTGATTCAAGAAGAAGAAGGTGCATCTAATCAATCACAAGCTGGCCACAGTCAAACGCTTGTTTTTTATGAGGACACATTTGCATTCATCGCTATCTCTTTCGCATATATTAATCGCACATAATGGTAGAAAGAGATGTCAAGAGTGTCGCAATAACCTTAGCAATATGCGCGTGCGTTGATACCGTTGTGCCCGTGAGAAGGAATTTTTGAACGGTTTGGCCTGTCAGCTGGCGATATTGTAATCTCAATTCGTATTATGTAGATCGTTTTATGTAAGGTAATTTGTTTCGCACTGCTTTATAATTCCGTTTCTAATATCTTGAATCTTGATACTTTATTTCATAGTAATCTCAGTTTGAATTTTTTATTATAGATGAATTCAGAAAATAAACTACAAAAATTGTGTATCTTAGTATATGTTAATCTATCCGTGCAGGACGCTGCGATATTGAATGTGACTAGCGATTTAAAAAAGAGTCATTACTGTATTAATCCTAATTGATTATAATTATTTAAACTCTTTTAATATCAATCACAATGCCCTTTAAAATAAACTTTTAATTTCTATTGTACGTTATCGATCTGCTCTGGGAAGATTCTTAACCGATCTTGAAGGACAGCAGTTTGTCCGCACCGGTGATTCTACGTCGACTTGGCTTGGCTTTGACTCTGGTTTAGCACAAGGCGAAATTCTCCCAGCTGCAAAATAAATATGTACTCATTGTTATTTTACTTAGTTTATTCGATCAAGAATTTTCATTCCAATAACAAATGTTGATTACACACCAGACACAACATCTGGGTATCATTCGAAGGTTGACTGGTAGAAAACACGCACAAACAAAAATTCATTACATAATTGTAAGAATTGCTATTTAGTTTTTTGTTCACAAAAACAGTTGTACTATATTGTTATCGAAGAAAAAATACTAATTGTTCTCACAACTCTTAAAGGAACATGTTTGTGTGGTTAAGCTTACTAAAACTTTGTTGTCTCTTCACACATTAACAGAATGTTAGTATGTAGAACACAATCTTATTAACTACGATTCCATTCTTGGACATGTACACATTGTACACTACGCACTACGTGTTTAAGTTTCAACACTGACCTTTGATCGGTACCTAGCCTTACAGAAATAGTAAAATATTTTTTTTTCGTTTCAAGTGTATTCGTACATTAGAGGATAAAAGTTGAGGCTGAATGCAATTGTTTATTAAATTTTTCTACAGCTCCTGTAGCTGTGAGATAGACAATATTAAAGAAACTAGCACATACTCCACCAAAGAGGGAGGGGTGGTTAGTTGTTATATCTCATTCCTGATAAGTTAGAGGTATAAAAACAGGGATGGAACCAAAATGTGATAAAATAAATATTAAATTTACCTGATAATTTTCTTCAATCAACATTAAATATAAAATACCTTATTGCATACAAGCACAGATGTGGGCTGCTCTTAAAATGTTATTACCGTCTAACAGAGTAATTACATAAATCTTGTTTGTTGATCAAGTCCCGGAGATATCGCTAACATCGCACAACCGAGTCCATACCCCAGCCTCTCCAAACATTAATTTAGCCCTTAAACTGTTTAGACAATACCCTTTAGGGAATTTATTTTTTGTTGTGATCAGAAAGATAAAAGAGACAATAGTTTTCGAGACTTCTCATTATTGGTTTCGAGACCTGCAATCTATCTGAATCAGTTAAAGATTTCTCACTGCAACTGCTGCAGTTTTATATCTTATTTTGCGAGATTCCCAACCAGGCCAAATAATTGTGTGATGAGCACGATCATTTGTTCTGTGTCTGGGTGTAATTTACCTATAATATGAATGTCTTTAGAAATATTTAAGTATGTTTATTAGCAGTCTGGTTACCATAGTACAGGCTCTGCCTAGTTTGGGATCAGACGGCCGCGTGTGAGATATGTGTGAAGTTATTTTTCATTGTGAAAAACACTGCGTGTTTGTACATTGTGCGTACATTGATTAATACAAGTAACGTACCAATTTGTTGGAACGAAGTTACGTATCGCACGTTACACTCCTGACGCTCGCGGATGGGCCGCTAGACGGACAAAAAGATTAGCGCAACGAAAACTGCTGACCGCGAGTTGATTTATTTTATTTACACCATCTATGGATTCCGCGCCATACTAATGTAATTTGATGTTGGTTGTATACTAATTATTCATCTATAAGTATATATAATTATACAACAAATTAAGTAAGAAAGTAAATATCGTTTCAATAAGTAGACGTGAACTTAAAGTGAATGTTATTGATTGGCTTCAACAACTCGATAACCAAACAACCGAAGACCTTCTTACATTCCTAATATAAATCCCACTATATGTACAAACAGTACTGTCTGAGAGAAGAAAAAAAAAAACCTTTTGTGCGACTGAACACTGTCTCCTAAGATACAGGTTTCTGGCCTAGTTTGGGAATCAGTATCAGTACATACTGTCCTAAATATCCACAGACTGTGCTTAATTTTATATACCAATGTACCAACTTATGCGTCAATATTAGTTTTTTGATTTAGTTAGTTCGGGCAACTTTCACAGATGGCGCAATTTTAATTTTGATATAAGTTATTCAATCCATTAAATATATTTTATATTTATAGCGAAAGGAACTTCATTCCAAACATAAACATTTTATTAAATTTAATAAAACTAACTATTATTCCATCATAGTTCGCGTACGTTATACTGAGGACTGCCACTTTTAGTCAAGATAATAAGAATTTGCCCAATATTATATACTTACTTACAATGAGTTTCTGACTTTGGGTGTTGACCGATTGGCCCCTTCGATATATACTCGTAGCTGTGCAGTTATAATGTAGAGTGCCCCTGGCCTGGTATATTAATAAATAAAACGAAATAAATTATAGTTAAAAAAATTAAAAACTGTCAGTCGTAGGACTGCACGGAGAAGTGAAAGAAAACATACTGACACATATCACCTGAGCGTGACGGTCACGCGAGTTCAGTGCTTTTTCCAAACCAAAAGTGGCCAACGTGCCTAAGAAGTTTTTACTTCAAAAAACACGCTTTAGTAGCAAAGTACGAACTGAAAAGTAAAAATCATTAATTTTTTTATTGTAGAAAAGCGTCAGGTACTATAATTTAATTTCTTATTTTTTGTCTTGTCATCGATCCTTAGTACGTGTTCAAATTTTCAAATTTGGAAGTCTTGAAGTTGGTGAAAACTACGTTGAAAAATGCCGTTACATAGATAGAAACAAGGCAAGCTATAAATATAAAGCGTTAATATATAATAAAAATATGTATTTTTTTATTCGTGTTGTGTTTTGTTTTGTTTAATTATTTATTGGTGTTTTTGATATTGTTATTAGACAACATTGAAATTCAGGTATAGTCATCGATTCGAAACGTGTGGCAAATATCCAATTTATTCATAAGTTCGGAAATATCAAAAACTTGAATAGACTCACTGATAGCTACAGATTCATTTAAAAACAAATATACTCGCATTGTATTGTATTAAATTGGAGGTAGTAAATAATTGTGATAGAAAATTTCAGATCTTTTAAACAATGTATGTCAGTTTCTTTTTATAGTTTTCTTTTGAAGCGTTCTGACAGTGGTTGAAATTTGATTTTAAATATTCCATTTCTAAAACAGACTAGCCGGAGTGCAGGAGGTACTAGGATAACTTCGTCGGGAATAAGTTACGGGGGAATTTCTAAACATATAACAAAGTATATACAGATTTAGAACGTTAATCACGTAAATGGGAGCGACACAACACTGCACCTAGCTTGCATTTCTCAATACAAATAAAAATATAAGGGAGTCCGAGAGCTCCTGAGAGTTTTATCCTATTTTAAAACTTATAAAAAGTGTTATTTTAATTTTTTGCAGAACAACGCATTGTGTTCTTGTGAAAAATAAATATGTTGAGGGTAGATGCTAATTATCGCTTCTGATCCGTGTCATCCGGTATCCAATAGGCTTGCGTTTACAAAAGGATTGAATACTGAGAACAATAACTAGATTCGACCCAACAATGACTTAAAGCCTTTCAAATAGTAAACATTTGTATTGTGCACGGTGACATTTAGATACGGCAGGCTTACGAAAATTTGATGTACCATACTTTCACTGTTATGCCTTCGTGACGTAGTTGGATGATGAAATATTTTTATATGTAGATAAGCAACAATCGGACATTGCAGAAACGATATGATACGAGCTCTTAACTGTGATGACAAATTAATGTGATGCTGATGTAACTTTGTAAGCGATTCGTATTAGTTTGTAGGCGGGGGATTTATTGAAGTGAAAACTTCTTTAGGCACGTTGGACACTTTTGGTATACTGTGCTTTTGGTATGGGGAAAAAAGCACTGAACTCGCGTGACCGTCACCCTCAGATGAGATATATCATTTTGACCATAAATATGTATGTATATGTATATTTGAGTGTATGTGTTTTCACTTCTGATGTGCAGTCCTACGACTGACAGTTTTTTTAATAGAGGTATAATGGTTAGTTTTCACTGCACAATGTTCCTTTAGGACAGCTATTTAGGCTGTCTATAGGCTAGATAGTATTCTGTATAACTAAGGTTACTTACGTATAGGGATACAAGTTGATTGACCTATAAGCATATAATATAGTAAACGTCAAACTGAAAATCTTAAGCAGGCTTCTTCCATTTTCTTAGATTTTGCTGTCTTTTGTAAATCTGCATTACCTGAGGTAGGTAGCCCGCATTATTTATGGGTTCGTGTGACATCAAATATTTTGCCGATAGAGGCAGCTTTTTATTCCAAATGCGCGTGGGGGTCGAGGGGTCGAGAGTGAACTAAACCGTCAAAATTCTCTGGCATAAAGCCTGGTCAATTTATTTGGCTTATCGCATTAAGAACTTGTAAATTTCAATAAAAATAAATTACATTTTGTAACAAGTACATATCAAATTTCTGGCAAATTCCATCAGTATTTATAAATATGCTATGTAAGAATGAGCGGAGACTGTGACTATGTATGGCCAGTACATAGTGTACACACACGTATGCCGGTTTGTAAACTATTTCTATACAAAAATACCATCCGTTGCTCGGGTGTGTAAAAGGATAAACCAACAAAACATTTTGACGAGATTAAGTCAAAGTCATTATTGATTAGTGAAACTTACTAGTACCTTTTATTGTTTTACTGAGAGACGCGATTTTGCATCATTTCTGCCGATCCCGACCTCTTGAAGTAAGTAAACCCTGCTTACCTCTCGAGGAGTGCGCGCTGGGCATAAGCGCGCGCTCCTCTGACCCGTTAGTAGAATAGCGGGCGCCCGCAAGCTATCAGGAGCCATCTCTTCATGCGCCGCCTTCCTCAAATTGCTCTAGCTACTTTGACCAGGTCGTTACCTAGGACCTTCCATGTCATTGCAATCGACTACCACTCTCGAGTGGCGATGAATGCTTTCCAGTACGTACGATCGCCACTCGAGAGCTGTAGTCGATTCTCGAGGCTGTATGGCCTTCCAATTAACATTTCATCTGGTCTCCGCCGATTACCTCGAGTATCCGGCACGGCGGAGCTCTTTGTTTCGATTATGAAATTGTTTTGTACAAGAATAATACTTGCAAAACGCTCAACAACATTTTTCTGATTTATAACTTACTAGCAGCGCCCCGCGGTTTCACCCGCGTAAGTCCCGATCCCGAGGGAATATCGGGATAAAAAGTAGCCTATGCGTTAATCCAGGTCTCCAGCTATCTACTTACCAAGTTTCATCGCAATTGATTCAGTGGTTTTTGCGTGAAAGAGTAACAAACATCCATCCATCCATCCATCCATCCATCCATCCAAACTTTCACATTTATAATATTAGTGGGATAAGTAGGATAGCTGTGCCCGCGACTTCGTTCGCGTGAATGTCGGGTTTTTTGATAATCCCACAGAAACCTAACATTTTTTCGGGATAAAAAGTATCCTATGTGCTAATCCAGATAATAAACTATCTGTGTAAAAAATTTCATTCAACCTCGTCAAGCCGTTTTTGCGTGATTGGGTAACAAACATCTAAACGTACAAACATTCACGTTTGTAATATTAGTAGGATGTATAGAACTTGCATTAGTAACTTTATTAAAACATTTAATCGTGTAGTGTGAAGTAGCACGTGTTTCGATAACTGATTAAATAGTCATGGACTGGAACTCTTTGTAATTTCTGATACTTATGTATAAGCAATCGTTGCTTGTATGGAAAGATATGATATCGGTACTGTTGATAATTGTAATCACCATAGTTAACGAAAACGGATAACAGCTTTGTAGGGTTCTGTACCTTGTAATAGGAGAAACTAAAACATTTGTCAAGGATCACTTTGTTCTCTTTCCGTTTTGACGTCTGTGACAGTTGGTGATCACTAGATCGAAATTCTCTTATTAATTCTTATGTTATGACGTTACGTGACGTTAACATGTTGGAATCCGATATACCGAGGTTGAAATCTGTATTAACTCAAGGTGAGGTAAGGGAGTCTATTTAAGTCACTGTGTCTTCTAATCTAAGACATAAAATAAATATTACATAAGCTATTTTTAACCCCCGATGCAAAAACAACGGGGTGTTATAAGTTTAACGTCGATGTCTGTGTGTGTGTGGGATGGACCGATTTCATTGCGGTTTTTTTAATTTGAAAGCCAGTTTCCTTGCGGTGGTTCTTAGCTATATTTGGTTAATATCGGTCCAGCAGTGTAAGAGTATCAGCTCTTTTCCAAAATGATGTGAGGCATTTTGTAATCGTTGAAGGGATTTTCGAGTCGGGGGTGTTTTAAATTTTAAATTTATTTAAATTAGAAAATGAAAGTAACTATTTAGTGGATTTTCTGTATTAACCTCATAACTAACTTTCATTGAAATGCAAATTTTCTAACAATCAATCATAAGATAGTTTTATCATTTAACTGGTTTACCCTTGGCCTTCTCAATCCAAGGACGGTTTCAGTTCAATCCCTTGTCGCGCACCTCTGACTTTTCCAAGTTCATATGCGTATTAGAAATTACTTATCACTTACTCTAATGGCGATGGAACACACAGAAAGGAAAACCTTCATACCTAATATGCATACCTCCATAAGGTTCGCGTTGGGTCGTAACTAACCTGACCCCTCTTATACTGGATTAAGGCTTATCTCGGCAGTGGGACAATTTATAAACAAGACTGATATTGATCTTGTATCATGTTTGCCTCATTTTCACTGACACTGACACTTTCGCTTTTCTAATAAATAAATGGTAAGGATTCTATGGCATGTAGATTACTTGGTTGCACGAATCTCACCATTATTGCTATAAACTATCAAATTCACTAAATAACAATAACTGCTATGTTGTTCGTAACCTCAATCAGCATTCAAGTGATCGTTGTCAACTTATAATGTATGCTTAGCCTTTTTTTTGTCACTCCACCATTGATAGGCCGACCAATAGCGTCAGTTACCGGTACATGTCTATTAGATCATTTTTATTAAATAGTGTACTCTTTTATCGTCTACTAGCAACGCCCCGCGGTTTCACCCGCGTAAGTCCCGATCCCGTGGGAATGTCGGGATAAAAAGTAGTCTATGCGTTAATCCAGGTCTCCAGCTATCTACATACCAAGGTTCAGTGGTTTTTGCGTGAAAGAGTAATAAACATCCATCCATCCATCCATTTTTAATGAAATAAATACGAGTTTTTGATGTGGTGACAACAAACATATTATCTAACGAATTAAAAATTTGGACTAGAATTTGATATTGAAATGAAAAGTAATTGTAGGTGGGTACATTGTCGGGTTTATACAAAAAACGTTTGATCGGGCAAAAACAACTAATTAAACAAAACTTCTCTAAATGAAACCGTAAAAGTATATATCGTTTTAATTTAACAGCACATCGAATGCCTTATTTTTATTGACAAGATGATGAGAATATAATTCCAAGATTTATCAAGACAACCTCATAAAGTTTAATTCATTCTGCAGCGTGAGTCGCACTAAGGTCTTTGGCGGCGTTCCCCCAAGGGATGTCGTGAAGATATATGACCCTATAAACTCAACTGGACACGTCATCTGTACGCTATTTGAAGTCACAATAATGAGCAATATAAATAAATTAGAATTTTACACATACGTTTGTTATTCTACTCATATTATTTTCTGTCATACATTATATACATTTAAATGCCTGTATACACTTACAGGTTTTCATTATTTTTCTTTCATACATTATTATACATTTAAATGCCGGTTTTCATTATAGTACGTGATTATGGTTTTAGATATTGGGTTTTTAATCCAACAACGTAATTAATTGCCACATAATGTTAATTAATATGTATATTTTAAAAATAAATATCAATCAATCAGCCTATTGCAGTCCGCTGCTGGGCATGGGCCTCTACCAATGTGCGCCATAGCGCTCGGACCTCCGCCTTCTGCATCCGCTCCAAAAATAAATAACAGTACATATTTACTTATATGAAAAGAAAGTTAATTTTATGTGTTCGGTATTTACACAAAAATGTAATATAGATAGATAGATGAACTCTTTATTGTACACAAACAAATAGGTTACAATAATATATATATAATTAACAAAAGGTAACCCTGAGAATATTTACGCCAAAAAGACCCCCTGTTCAAGATTCAAGATTTGTTTTAGTATAGTTTAGTTGTAGTGTTGTACTTTGAGCATCGACACTATACGTTTAGCCTTAATAGTACAAAATAAGTTTTTTTTCATCCTTGTAATTTTTCTACAAGGCTTCTATGGCGTTCATATTCTTAGGTATCACCATTAATGTAGGGTAGACCAAAAGATAGCCGCTATATCTAAATAATGATAATAATCTATGTATGTACTGATAAGAACTTATTTTACATAATCTCACACATTTCACGTGACAAATTTTACATATACATTTGTATTTTTTTGTTCTCTTCATACATTTTTATGTAATTTCTTTTGGGTATTTTAATATAGTCTTGTGTAAAAAGATAAATTAAAAAATAAATGATTACTGAGTAGCAGTACCGAGCTACTTAGGTCCTTCTATTAAAAATGTTCGTAATAGGAAGTGTCTATTCATGTATTGGTGAGAATACAGAATCCTATTTGTCCTATAACACAGAGGCGATATGAGACTTGCTTCTAATAGAAATGTATGCTATAATATGCGCTCATTCGTTCAACGGAGTACATATTATATCTGCCTATATTTTTAACTGGGTCTTATTTTTCTATGACAAGGAATGAGTGGTATAGATGGCGGAAGGGTTTCAGTAGGTGGACACCTAACCAAACGCCAAATAAAGTATTCACAAATGGTTCTTCTAAGTTGAGGCAGCCCCTGCATCTAATGTTAATTAAGTCAAGCTGCAACATACTTGGCTGCAGGCAGACTAAACTGGTCTGAGTCTAAATGCGGAAACAGAGCCCTTAACCAGTAACAATATGTCAAGCTGTACAAAATCTCTCTCTAAATATACCTAATTAGCGCCCATTAGAATACATTCGGCAGCAATATTTTTTCATGCCGCAAGGCATCAAAAAATTTGGCTTGATCAGCATCGCGCGAGTTATATCCGAAGTATTTTACGCTCATAGCTTATGCTGAATACCGAACGTGGTACTTGATGACTGCCAGGTAACTGTAGAGTTGTAATCATCGACTTCGCTCCTAATACAACAAAGTTAGAGGAAGCGCTTGGACTAGAGAAATTATGCGTAAGGGCTATTTTTGTTAGAATCACATAAACGTGCAAGAAGCCCTAATAGAAACCAACAGGAAACATGTTTTACAATCTCTTGCCTACGATAACCGCTTACCAACAGCGGCTAATTTAAAAAAAGGCAAAATATCCTTTCGAGCCTTTACTATTTTCTATAGCGCATAAGCCCCTAGTAAACTTCTGTGGGTGTCATACAAGTGTGGTAAAGGTCACCTATATTATATGTAGGTTGCACCAGCCTATTGTTCAGTAAACCTTGATACAGTGGATAAACATATGTTTATGTACGTAGTGTGGGCAATTGTCGTTCATAACTAATAGTTTACTTATGCCGCGTTCCTACATTCAAGAAACGATTTGTTTTGCTTACAGACGGTAAAATTTCGTTGAAAATTCAACAAAAAATTTACCGTCCGTAAGCAAAACGAATCGTTTTCGAAAAGCAGTGCAATCATTGCTTCACTGCCGGTTTTCTGTTAAGCCGTGATATCACTCCGAACTCCCACGAACAACAGTTCGAACCGTTCCAAAAACCATGGACAAATTGTATTCTAGCTCTTTTCATAGTCCACATTTTTTAATAAGCTAGATCATGTTAGATAGAAGTTTGAACCTAGTTTTTAAATATCTATAACTGTTTTGCCACTGACACGTTTATAAATAATTGGTATGGTCAACAGCTTATTAGGATTTACAGAGATTTAAAAAAATCGTCAAAAAAGTTATAGGTAGGTACCCTGTTTAAGAGTCCTCTTTAGTTACAGAACGACGACACACGGCCTCTTTTTAGTTTTCCTAGAATTGACATAGCGACTGATACTCTTAAATGTTCATTGCAAGCGCCCATGTAATTAACCTATTGGTTCCGCCCATGCATTTACAGCCTTTTAATTTGAATTACTGTAATGGTTTTAACATTAAATTACCCATTAGTGCCCATTGAAAGGGTTATCCCATTCAAGCAAAGTAATGTTTGTAATTTAATTGTTTGCTCATGTACAAACCCACTTTACTGGACTGCCAGAGAATGCCTACGATATTTAATCCGCCTTTGTTCCCTGTTTTTACTTAAAGTTAAATACACTACAATTATACTACTCGAAATTCCTGGAACCAAATTCAAATTCAAAATCATTTCATTCAATTAAGACACTAAGTGACATTTATGAACGTTAAATTGAAGCTACAGTTAAAAATCATAGATCGACGCAAACGGACGCCACAGCATGTACTGGATTGTCGAGGTAAATTAGGTGAAAACGCCAAAATCTACTGCCTGCTTGTGTCGATCTATAACTTCCAGTTTCCAAAATAGTTAGCGTTGATGCGATGCGTAGCCTTATGAGAAGAATACTGGCAAAGAAACTCATGGCCACTCTTTTTAAAAGTCAGATCTTCAGGGACAACAGTATTAGTGTTACATGAAAGGTAAACAGGATGCAAGCTGTTGCCACCTGAATTTCATTTTATTGAAATGCTCCAAAAGCTAACGTACCATAAAAAAAAAATCACTCAGTGATACCGTTGAGGGTTTGAACCTATTAAACATAGAAATCATTCAAGGTGCACATCTACCTTTGTTCAGTTACAAAATCTACTGTTAAAAATAATTCGTGACTGGATTAAGAGGCTAGAGTTGCAGTTGCACGAACAAAAATAATAGTATAGGCTAAAGCATCGCTGACTAGGCCGATCGATCAGTCACCCCAAGCAACACCCGTTCACGAGTATGACGCATGGACCAGCCATCATCTCCTTCGCCATATCAGAGGGAAAGAAACGACCCGCCCTATGACGACGACCAGTTCTTCTTTATCGTGGGAGAGCCATGCTTCGGCACGTATGGGCCGGCTCGACTGGAGTGATACCACGGCCTCACGGAAAACCGGCAGCGAAGCAATTATTACATTGCTTTTCACCGAGTGAGTGAAGTTACCGGAGATAAGTATAAACAGAAAGAGGTTTTTGTAAGTTTTTCGCGTAGCTCAAAGCTGGGTTACAAATAGGTACTAGCTAGGTAACAGTGCCAAAAATCATCGGTGTCTCGAGGTAACGCCCTGCTGTCTGCTGTATGTACAATTATAATTTACGAACACAAAGTACACTTAAGCAACATCTATCAATAAATCGCAAATATAATTTTATCATATAGATAATTGCTTGTTAGTTAGCGAGTAATCGTTTAAATCTTCACTGTTAGAGTGCGTTCAGATGATGGGTGGCGGCCGCGCGCCCGACGCGGTGACCGCCCGTATAGTGTTCACATGGCAAGCGTTTCACAGGCGTCGACCGCGCGTTATCGCAGTTCAGTTCGAATTCTTTATTCGTTGGAGATGGACATAAAAACAGCCTTGTGTTTGGTGATTTTATATCAAATTGGGTTCATCCATTTTAACATTCAGACTTACTGAAAGCCACTTTATAACTTAATATCTTTAACTTAGGCTACATAAAACTAAATTCAGTAAAGGCTTAGTAAAATTTCACAAATGTAACTATAACAAATTAGAAGTCAATCTAAAATACTCAGTATTTTTCGTTATCAAGCGGTCGAAAATGTATGTAAAATGTATGTTTGTATTGAAACTTCGGAATAAAAAAATAAAGATTGAAAGACAATTCATCAAACACTCTTCGAGATATGCGGCAAGAAACGTACGGAAGCTGAATTTTTATATATACATGACATACATATAGATTGAATTGAAAATTTCAAGAAAATTCATTAAATACGCATGCACTTGAAGCTGAATAAAAGCTTTTTATATCTACATATAGATTGATTTTTTTCATCTATATATTAGTGAGTTCTGAATTAATATTTAAAATTTAAAAGTTTGATGTGAAATAAAAATAAAAGTAAGTAGTAGTGTTTTTGGCATTTCTTGTATGTAATATTTTTATTTTAATAAACTGCATAAAATTAAGTGTCACCGAAATCATGCTTTGTGAAAAATGGTATACGGACTTTTATTTAAATAGCCGAATCCTTTTATTACAATTACTTGTCGACGCTTTGAAAACGCGCGCTCATGTGAACGAATGTACAGAAAAGCAATGATCTCAAAGCGAGCGTCGCCGCCATGGGCGGTGCCGCCGCGTCAAGCAAGTGTCGGATCAAAACGCGCGATGGCATGAGAACGACTTGAACAACATGCGTGTTCTTGTTGACGCGCGTCAACGCGCGCCCGACGCCCGTGATCTGAACCTGGCCTTACGTGAAGTCTAAAATATATAAAGCTGAGTAGTTTCTCGTTCATTTCTTTGTATGACATTTTAAGAACCGTTTAGTGCAGTAATAAAAAATCATTTGAAACAAAATAGTTTTTTTAAGTATACTCCACGAGGAGGTGGCGCCCGCCTGTGCGCCTGGACGTCGCCTAATTGAGAGGTTGTTACCCGTAGGTGCTGCGGCGCTTTGCGGGCAGGCGCTGGGGGGGTGCGGATGTCTTAATAAAAGCTGTTCCCGGATCCCTCTTATTTTAGGCACAGTACGGCACACCGTGTGGTTTTAGTCGGTTCGATTCCGACACACCGCCCCACCGAAAACCCCGATGAGGTGACGGCCAGAGGGAGTTTCCACACCCACAAAAAAAAAATGGAGTGGTTTCGCGTTGGTAGTGCACTGGGTGGGATTCGATCCCGCATCCACTTGATCGCAAGTCCGACGCTACCGCCGCTAGCTTTTAACCAAAAACCAAAACGAACCAAAACCAAAATGTTTTATTGATTTGACAATTGCGATATTGTTAGTAACAACTTTTTGTATTGGATGTATTAGTTACATATATTTTGACCTACTTCAAAAAAGGATATTTTCGTCCGGTTGTGTAATATATTTCTTTATTTATGTTCAACGACGATTCTTTACTACGTTGTCCGATTTTTAGAAAGGATGTAGACTAGGAGGTACTTACCGGTTAGTGATAATGGTAATAATAAAATAGTCGGTTTTATTTAAATGCCAAGTAGCTGCCTTGTTTTGTATTCGACTAAATTTACACGAGGATGAGCAGTTACGAACACAATGAAAATTTAAAAAAGAAGGTATTAATGCACTGACAGCCCCCGTCTCGCCTACGACCACCACTTTTAAACTAAAGATAGCCAAGGAGTAGTTAATTCTTCATACGATAAGAACAAATAGGTATCTACCATAAAAACATTTGTTTAACAATGTACATATTTCATAAATGTTTAAGAACATATTTATAACACATGACATGAATTCCTAAAAATATGTGTTTATCGCAGGCATAAAATGATAAGCGTTCCGACACGATCAAACGTATTTTTAACCGACTTCTTACGTGTCAATATTTTAACTCATTTTTTAGGTTACCGTTTTAAAACACTTTATTCTGTAAAGGAGGTTCACCAAAATGGTACTGGATTGTAATAAAATTTACATATAATATAAGCGACCTTTAGCGGTTTACTATGATATAAAATATGAAGCAATAGTTAGTGGCAGTATTTTTTATCATATTTTATAATTTACAATATTTATAACACGCCATAGTAGGTAACGTGAAAAGGAACGTGTTAATGTGCAATAGTGCAGTAATTGTTACTATTAAATAAAAGACAATCGATTCTCTTTACATGTCATAAACACACATTCACGTTTGTAGGACAATTAATAAAACATTAATAATAATTTAATGCAATATAAAAAAGAAACAATATAATAAAAACACTAAATAGGTAATGTAAGTAATATTTTTTTTTTTTGGTAAAAGAAAATATAGCTGTTCGATGGATCAATGTATGTACGTTATGAAAGTCCGTTTAGGCGCGATTGGTCTAATTCGCGATTGGCCCAATTCACCTTATTTGCGATTGGTCCAATTCGCGATTGATCTAATACAGCCGCTGTTAATGTTGGTACGGCCCTTTTTGTTTTAAAAAGCCTATCGCTTGTTCTGACAGGTATGACATTCTGTCAAGTCTGTCAATCTGCTTGTTGGTGTTGGAAAAAGTAACTATTATTTTATCTGTGCTATTGGTGGTATTAAGGGTGGGCAAGGCTCCAAAGATATATATTTGCAACAAAAAAGTTTTTGGATGTACCTATATTATGATCATAATATCAGTGAAAAACGATGTAGAAAATGAAGATATTGATTTAGTATAAAATGAGTCTTCTCGACCCATTTTGATCAATTTCTTCTTTATTATTACTATTATGTTTCTGTGTGACTGTTGAGTTACCTAAAATAACATTTCCTTAAACCCCACTACCTATCGAAGTAACATTCAACGTTGATATGAAACACTACTATATAAAATGGTAAATGGAGAAAGTTTTAACTTTGTACAATTCGGCACCAAGACCCCATATAAAGTGGCGGATCTCGGTTAACAATTTCCTTACTACATATTGCATTGTAATTCTTTGTAAAAGCTTCAAGCAGACGTGCTGATGATAGGATTACGTAAGAGTGTTTATAATACGGGGGCGACTATTTCTCGCCCAAGGTGACTAGCATTGCATCACACTAAAAACCGCATCACACCACAACATTTAGGAATTATTTTAGATTTCAACTGTCTTGCTATAGTTTTTAACATTTTGTATCTTAGAACAAGAGCACACCAGAGCATAAAAAGGAAACAATAATACTCCTTATAGTATATATTAGTTCACAGTTCTAATAATCTTATCTATAACAAGAGACGAGACATAATAATGAGTTACAAAAGCCAATTAAATAAACTATACGGCCTTGGCAAGAAAGACTCTTGTCTATTGTTTATTTGTTATCCGCAATGTGATCCGCAATTACTTACCACACTTTTTACCTGTCTCTGTGAGGTTATTCGAAACTGCACATCAAAATATCGATTTATTGATGTAGGTACTTCTGTTTCATACTGCATTTACCGTGTGTCGTTTATAAACATTAGAATTGGTATATATATCGATGTTAAAAATAATTTGAAGTTTGAATACAAACAAAAGGAAAAAAAATTACTTATACAGAATACTTTTCTTTACGAAGCAGCATCGGGAATAGTTATACCATGTACAACCACAATAACCCCCGGACACGACCAGATTGGACCCTAAATGTTTATGTGTATCTATTTTTTAACTTTAAAGTTTAAATTAAAAATGAATGGAGATTACTCCATACAAAGATCTATCAGCAAGTGGTCCGTACAAAACCTGGCTTACTGTTTACGTACACCTTGTGCAACGAAAACTTTGTCTACATGGTAGAGATGTAACGAATGTTGGTTTCTTCACATTTGCGAATGCGAATATTTATCGCCAATATTCGCTAATGCGAATGTTGACTTTTCAAATAAAGCGCGAACAAAAGGTTTGGCATTTCGAGTCAGCTTATATTGATCCGACGTACCATTTTTTTTAAACAAAACAAAAAGATTAGACCATGAAAAATATTTTAGAGTTAATTGAGAATAACGACTTAAGCTTGCTCTTTTTCGAACCTAAAGAGTTCCAAATCAGGGCATGGATAACTTTGGCCCCAGTGTCAGTTAAAAGTAATAAATATGGTATTTATTCTCGTGTAGCCCGATAATATTTGGTAACTCTGCCTACACGTGTGCCCAGTAAAAAGTTTTATAGTAAAGCTGGATTTCTTTTTGTTTTGTTTACACACACCTCATTTTGTATTTTATATTTCATTATCTTTAATTGTTTAAAAATATATACCTAGTGGAAAAATTAAGGTTGGAAAGGTCTTTTTTGTATCTGAGTTTAGTTATTTTGTTAATATTTTAATTAAACGAACAAGAACAAAAGAGAAAGTATTTCCAATTTACTTTGCGTACCTCAAGACGGTTCCATTATCATTATCTTATTCAAATATAAGTAATTGAAAAAATATAAATCTTATCCCTTGTATTTTCATTCCATATCCATACATAATTTCTTTTTCGTTTGCCAAATACATTAAATAAATACATTTCAAACATGCGTATAGTTTCGCAATTTTTCTAATAGGAATTCGAATGTCAAAAATTATGCGTAAATTCGCTAATGCGAATATTCGTTACATCACTACTAAATAGTGTTTCTGGAATTGTTGAGCATAGATTGTCTATGTTCAACAATTCTAGAAACAGTTGCGGGTTTAATACGGACGGTAGTAGAGATTATGTTTGTTAAACATGAAATAAACGTCCTGCTGTATGGAATATTTTCTTGTCGCAGAGGAGAGAGGACTTTAGAAATGTAAAGTAGCGGTTATAGTACACCCAGATTCAAAAGTACTATTTGTCATCACGTAGACAGTCGTCCCGTGGGTGATCGTAGTAATTAAAGTACGGCACAGACGATTTACGCCTAAATTGAAGCCACCTGACTGATAAATTACCTGCATTCTATAAAGGACTACGGTTATACAGCATTATTTACATAAGTTGTTAATTTGTTGTTGTTGATTTAACTTCATCCAAATAATCAGTAAGTTTGGACTCGTACATCCAATATATGTTTGTAGCAAAAAAAAAGTGATTTAAAAGTTATAGCTCTGATATACCATTAATAAACACACAGTTAATTCCAATGCCAGTAAAGCTAAGATACCATGAATAATTAACCTCTCCAAATAATGAGTTCTACTCGTCGACGAAAGAAGTTCATAGAAGCATTAAATTGAAAGCTATTTTATTCTAATATCGAACTACCTCTTTACGGGAAAATTTTCATTCCAAGAGCTGTCATTTATTGTGGCACAACGATGATAGGCTTCATTAAGCATTTCATGATATACACCATAGGATATTAAGGGAGTTGGATAGGTATATCAAAGCGAACCCGAAACCGAAAGCTAATCCACACAATAAAGTGCCAACGAAAGGGAAGAAATCAAGAAGTTAAGAGGAAATGATGTTTGCCATATTCTTTGGCCGGGCGGGGATCATTCCTCGACAGATTCTGAATAGGTTGTCAAAGGAGATATATCCACTTGCACTTATCACTCTACTCTTGAACGTTCCAGCATTATAATTGTCTGCTAAAATAGAAGCAGGTAATGAAAGTATAGTTTGTGAAAAACAAAAATCTTACGCTCCTATTATCATGGAAAATGTAGAATTGTGTTAGACGTTCACACAGCACAGCTGTCGAGATATGTCTGCCGTCTAGACGTATCTATTCTACGTCGCTTTAGTATTAAAACGATTTGCTATATAAAATAACTTTGCTTAGCATGAATTGTCTCTAAGCTGAAGTTCTTTCAAGGATTCAATTTAGCAGTTGTACAAATAAATATTTGTGAGCGTGTTATTCAGTACCTTTTGTATACAAAACGTATGCTAATAGGCTTCCAGCATCAACACCAGATTACCTAATACGTTTATGATTAAAACTAATTTCCATTTCTGTGTCTGTCTCATTTACATTTAATTAAATAGATAGGACTTTAATGTATGAATTGATATCTATTTTTACTATAAACATCGGTTGAACATTATAGCGGTTATATCAAATTACGGTATGATACGTACAATACGTGCTTGCAGGATCCCGCATTCAATAGGACAGAAATAAAACAAGTGTTTGAAAAGTCGTCTCACTCGTCTCATATGAAATATCATCTCTCATGCATTGCTACGTCTGGTGTGCCACGATACAGACACATTCCAGTGGGTTTTATATGTGCCAATAATGTGAATCTACTACTTTTAAAACATAATTAAGTATTGTTTTCGTGGCCAGGAAGTGTGTATTATATTATTATAATAAGGGAGACATCATATTCTTGTATAATATTAAAGGTAGTCTCGGCTTATGTCCGTTTTTAGTGTTATTTATGTATGGCTTGGCTATGGTACTAAAAGTAAAATCTTTAGAAAGGATTCAAATCCAGCTTTCGTTCTTATGATCTGTATTTATCTGTAAAATATAATAAAATAATTTTATACCCTCACAGTTTTGATTTAACTAGAGATTATTAACATCGGTAATATAATTTTAATGAACAACGACGACATAGGTGTTGCCAGGGTTTTTACTAACTCACAATAAGTATTTGCGAATCACACAAATAATTATCCCATGTAGGGAACGGAGTCATTCTCGGTGATGGTTGGCGATGTGGCCCATTAAACTACAGGGTCATCCGAGCAGTAAAAATTTCAAACGACTATATTTATTATAATTCTTATTTTGAGCGGTAAACCACGGTTGGCTATTAGACACCAATGTGGCTCCTAAATCGCTCTGAACCAGCTCAAACAGTTCCGTCTCCCGTCAGGTATTTCAATTATCCAACATTCTGTCGAACGCAAAGCCTGCCCGACCGTTCGCCTAAAGAATCGATTGCAAGGAATTCCTCTTTCGAATCTCGCTTTTGTCGCCCTAGTCATGCACTCACTAATACGATTTATAAAAGTTTGCCTTGTGTAATATAACATATAAAAACCGTGTCATATCTAAGAATGTTAATTTGTTATTTCGCAACTGTCATTGACTGTTACACTTCATGACCCAAAACTTTTTAGTTGACTGTTGTCCGGCCAGTACACATTGTCAAATATAGGTCGTGTAACGGGGCATTACTTATTCAACAAATTTTCTGACACTGATAAAGCAACAAGTACCTTTTTACCGCATTTGTGGCGACGTTTTGTCGACGCCTTGCCACCTTAGTCTGGGAGGTAGATCGGTGGCGAGGACTATCGGCTGATGGGACGAGGGGTGGGAGGGATGCATAGAAGGCGGGAGTGGAAGCGACATGTCGCGCACTCCCGCCATAATTATTTCATACTTTGCATTTGGTGTTCCGGGGAGGAAACAATCGGCAACGGTGTATTTTTCTGTCTAGCTAAAAGGGGTTGAAAGAGCATTTTTTAAATCTTTCATTTTTGATAATATAGACAGTGATGTATCTATGCATGTAGCTTAGTTTTGTGCATTGCGGGCGGCTATGAACATATAATTGAAATCTAGATAATATACCTCTGTTATAAAAGATTTCGCATGTACCTGAGGTGACTTTTAAAATATGTGTTTTTCCTCGTAGTCATGAAGGCTCCCTGTTCACATCCGTTAACAGTTACGGTTTATAAATAACCGAATAAAGACATACATCTCCACCGCTTTGAAAGAATCGAGATACTGCGACACTGATCTCCGCCTACAGCTCCATCGCGGATAATATACCTACTGTGTTCAATGCACAATTTGAGAGACGTGCAGAAGAGTTAACCGAGACGTGGGGTATTCGCTTCTCCGCTCAACAAAGGAAGAGAGATATTGATTCCATTTCCCAGCGGGCACACACAACTAAGTTCACATCATACAACTATATCAAAACAACAGCAAATATAGATTGTTTAATCATTTTCTTATCTGCCCTAACCTTATCCATTTCACTAACGAGTTGTCTCACCGTTTCTACTAGGGCGCGACCGAAGAAAATTATACCCCATATCAACTATATTATACAATCGCATGTTAGATTTTATTTATCAGCTGTAACTATGGTAATTTTCCACGTTTTAAATGCATGTCAGGATAATAAAATAAATCAATATGTATAAAATACATATGTATTACAAAAAATCAATTAGTAATATAATATACATGTTCGTGACTTTTATCTACAGGCAATAATGCTTATCGATATATTTATGAGATAAGCCTATATCAATCAATAAAATGTAAAAGTATTATCATTTAGCACTGTTATACTTAGATTTAGAATGTGACCAAGAGACGTTTTTATTCAACTTATACTATATTATCAATGACGGTTGTTATTCTATACAATTTATCACTAACTAACCAGGTGGGGTCTTTATAAAAAGATTCCCGCCGGCTTCATTTCTACAGTAATTTATTAATTAATAACATTTATATCTTTGTGACTACAAGAGTTATAAATAAAAATCTCGTATAAATAATCTCTTAAAAAATACGTTGTAATTTATTTTAATTTAGTAAGAGATTAATAATTTACCATGGTACTTACTAATATTTTTTTTATAAGGATACTAGCAACGTGGGTTACAAATTACTAGTATTCTTGTTAACCTCTCCAGCTAAGCTAAGTGCTCTTTGGGTGGGGTTTGAACCTGCAACCACTTGATCGCAAGCCTGACGCCTTAGCCATTAATTCATTAAAAGATCACGTCCCACAACCAGATGAACTGTGCGCCCAATGTGCGCTAGCTACCTTTTTCAGGTAGTCACCTGAAAAAGGTAGCTGGCGCACATTGACAGAGGACTATGTCCAGCAGTGGACTGCAATAGGACTATTGATCACTTACTAATTACAAAGCAAAAGTAATCGTGCGAGAGCCATACTTCGACACGTACGGGCCAGCTCGACCGGAGTGATACCACGGCCTCACAGAAAACCGGCAGGGAAGCAATGTTACATTGCTTTTCGCATAGTGAGTGAGGTTACAGGAGGCCCTAACCTTCCCCCCCCCCCACCTCCCCCCTCTTCCACCTTTCCCCTACTCCTACCTTAAAGGCCGGCAACGCACTTGTAACTCTTGAGTTGACCCATGGCCGCGGTAGTCATTTACCATCAGGTGACCCGTCTGCTCGTTAGCCCCCTATATTAATTATTAAAAATTAAAAAAAGTAATTCTCTATCTACACGCCACGTTGCCACTTAATTTAATGGAGCTCCAGCGATTTAGTACTAGTAAGCAGTAAATATTGTGCTACTTTTTAACCACTGCCTTCTAGAGGATGGAAGTGTTCTCCAATTGGACGTCCATTGGAATAGAATACTACGTGCACTATTGTGGTCCCAGTTACTAGATGTTGCAGTAAAAAAGGTGTAGTTCTTCTGTCAATCGCGTCTTAAACTAATAAGTCACAAAAAGTGAGCCTAACGGCAAAAACGATTATCCTCGAACGATAGCTGATAGTAAAACGATTAGTCAGTGTCAAAAAAGACCATCTGCTCATTATTAATTCAGAACCGTTTAACTACTTGGTTAGGTACAAAATTGAGACCGCTAAACCTTTCATAAAATAACAAAACCTGAACAATAGGTCTCTCAATCAAAAATTATTTTTTGCAAGAAAAAGTTATTTACTAGTTTTTTGCTTTATCATATTATTATATTAGATTGAAAGTATCTGTAAATACTGTCAAAATTTTTTGTAACACTAAGCTGCTAACTAAGTTACATAATTAGTCTACCCGATTGTACACGGTTACCGGAGCATATATTTATGTCTATAAGGGGCCATCCATAAATTACGTCACACGAATTTCATTATTAACCCCCCCTTCCCCCCTCTTTGTCACAGGTGGTAACCCTGGTCTTCTGTAGGGTAAAGATGCTTTCCAGTTGGGCAACTGGCAAATTCGGGGAAATTCGTCCATTGACGTCGTCATTTGAGTATTTTTGTTAGGAACTTTATTCATTTCATTTAAAAAGTTTTAATCGCTTTTAGCGCTCACCATAATTATTCGTCTACTTAATTAATTATAGTATCAGTATATATATATATATATATTATTTAGGATATATATTTTATTATAATACTAAGAAATATTTGTCAACACAACAGTAGAAGTAAGTAGAATTAAAGATTTCAACGAATTTATTTGTTTGTCGATGGACTTTAACATTCAACTTTTTTTTTGGATATCTAAATAAGTCATCACTGTCATTATTTAAAAAAAATGAACGTTCTTGAACATGAATGAAATGAAGCTAACTAAACATATGTTGTTACTCGGTCCTTGAATTCGGTTAATGCTATCGGTCGGATAACGAGAAACGCACTGATAAGACGCGATAAATGCTTGCAATAACAGTACCGTTGAAAATATTATTGGTACATTTGTTCTAATTTATTATTTAATAACCGGAGTTATGTAGATTTGTTCGGATTGTTATAAATTACCCAATACATGATAATATTCTCACGGTTTGGCATCGTACGTTTTTATCTTTTATTAATTTTGTAGAATCTATGTTAATCTATTTTTTTCGACTTCGATTGCTGTTTTTTCTCGTTTATTGACATATACAGAGTGTTACAGAAATGTGTGGTCATATTTTGGGTCGTATGGTATACTTCATAAATAACATATTTGACCACTTCTTTCTGTAAACTAGAGATTGCCTGGTGGTCGAATTTCGACCATAATTTATTTTTGGTTTATTTTATTGGCCAATTTAACTTGACCTGTTATTGTATAGACATAAGTACCATGGCAGATCAAGTATTTACGTATTTTTTTATTTGTTATACTGTAGTGTAGAGTATACGTATGTACTAGATACAAGTATTATTGTATGTACTCCTTAGTTGTAAGCACTATTTATTTGGTTACATCTCAATAAACAGACAGTACTATTCCATCAGCCTTGTGTTTATTTTAGAATTCTATTTCTTTTTTTTTAATAAAAGTAGCCTAAGTTACTCCTTATAACACAAGCTATCTGCCAGTGAAAGTTCCGTGGAAATCAGTCCATCCATTCCGGAGATTAACCGGGACAAACAGACAGAAAGAGAGACAGACAGACAAAAATTTTAAAAATTGATAATTTGTTATAAGTAATGGACACAATTTAATAATTCAGATGCATTTAGTAAAAATCTGTTATTTTGGCCTTACAAACAGACAGTTTAATTTTATTTATTTATATAGATTATCAAATTAACATTAAAAGTGAACGATTTGACAACACCATAAAAGACGTCATAAGTCTTCATACACAAATAAACATATCGTTTTGACGTTTAGTAAAAAGATACTGATTTGACTATCAGGTATAGACATCAATATATTTCAATAAATTTACACAAAATCGTAACAAATTATACACCTAAACCTTTCTCATGAATCACTCTGTCTATTAGTGAAAACCGCATGAAAATTAGTTCAGTAGTTTTTAATTTATCGCGAATAGACAGACGGACAGACGCGGCGGGGGACTTCGCTACATATTATAAAACAAAGTCCCGGTGATGATGATTGTTGAAGATGTCTCGGGCGGGTTGCTAGTTGTTTTATAATATGTAGTGATAAAGATATAATATTTAGCATAACTTGGCATACGATAGAATCTACAATCAATCAGCAACTCCTTAAACGTCATTTGGTTTCTAATGTACTGTTGTTTATGTATGCAGTATAAACTCTGGTCTAACACGTACGTGCGTGTATCCGGTGTAATTACATTAAGGGCGCTACATACTGTATCGTTCTATACTCGAGTGCCAATTCCCAAAGCGGTTGGCCGTTTGCGTGCATATTTAACGGGATGCCTAGATCAAGATACCTTCTAAACCAACCGTATATTCCCCAATCAAAAGCCTTTGCGCATCTAACTGTGATATTCGGAGGCTTATCAATTCCCTTAATAAAATTCTTTGGCAAAAAAATGTTGACCACTCTTGAATTGAAAAAAGAAAGATACTGGCATACAAAGATTTTGTTAAACTGCGTCGGTCGATGGCTTCAGTCAACGCCCCAATATTTCAAGCTTCGTTTTTACCCGAATGCGAAAAAAAAAAACATCACGTTTTCAATCTGAGAGCGCCATGGGGTCTTATGTGCAAATTTTTTCAGTAAAAGCTAAGTGTTAATATTTAATCACCGTAGAATTAACTGCTATGACTAAGATTAAATTTTAGCTATTAAAGTTTTTCACGTGTAGTATTAGCAAAATCTCATGTTTAAGTAAGTAGTAAGAATCGGGGAAAACGAGGTCTTAGTATCGTCGTCGGGTGTGTTCCCTGTGCGACCCTAAGTCCCCTTCGCTCCCCCGGGATCATCCGCCTATTTCCGCTACGAGCGCGTCGCAGGCGCGCTTCGTTTGTTACTTGAAATTTGGGTCAAAACGAATTAGTTATCCGTGTGCAATTCACTTAATGGTCAATACTATACCACTATTTTCAGTTAGCACACGCCTACTCCCCGCTATTTCAACGTGAGTAATAATTGTTCGCGATAGAAAAACTTTACTGGAGTCTTGCACGTGGTAATTGCTGTGCGTGTTTATTTTTGTACAGTATTGTTTTAATGTACCTACCTATTTAAGTGGGGAAAGACGTCACATTGTAAATACCCAGGTAAATAGAACCTGCAATGCCGATTAATGACGTTAAAATTATTTCATTAGCTTTATTAAGTGGTATTTATAATTTATAAGTGACTCCGTCGCCTTATGTGTTTAACGCAGTTTCCTTTAAGCTATAGGAAGTAAGAACACAAAAAATTGCAAAAACCTCAATAAACGAAAACATCCTAGAAACGAAGGTGGCTTCCTAATGCAACTAAAAGATAGACACGCAGCTAAATAGACATAAGAGGCATTCATCTCGTTGGACAATCAGAACCCAACTTTACCTATGTCAAATATAACGGCTACATTTAAAAACCACGTGTAATTCAAAATGTGTCATCTATATGTGGGTAGACAATGCGTTAACAACTTCAAAATCATCGCAATACGGTGCACATTCGGTGGCTCGTCAAAATATCAACATTATTCCATTTGACTAATACTTTGCGGGTTCCAGTGATGCTAAGCAATTTTTGGTCTTGTTGTTTGCCGACAAGTGTCATAATGGTATGACACGGCGCCCAGCGTGGGACAATAAAAATTACGGACGGTGTTTTGCGCCGCACGCTCACTTCGATGAGTGATATTCTTCTCATAAACGATACTACTTCGTAGATACAGTTTTATAGGCAGTAATCTAATCAATAAAAGCCTTTATGCTTATATTTGTATCCTATTTCTAAAATCGAATATAATTGCAATGTTATTGACGTTCCGCGACACAAATTGAAAATTGTTTTTTGAAAACTTCACAATGAGTTTTCATCAGGAGTTATTCAATAATCAAACGTTTTGTACAGACAACATAAGCTGACAGTTTGGCGTATTTTGAACGTTTGCAACTAAATAGAGAACACAATTAGTCCGATCCACTTTTGACATCATTATCTGTGTAGTCGACTCACGATAACCTGCGAACGGCGTTCGTCGCTCCCGCCCCGCGCCGAGCAGCGCGGTTCGGGCGTTCGGCCTCGGCGGCAGTCGCGCGCGTCTTCGCCTGCCGTGTGCTTGTGTACGTCGCATAACACGCTTGGTTATACTTTACAGACACCTCATAAAAGGTACTCGGGGAACTCGCTTTTGGCGGGTTTTCGTACGGACGTGAGCAGCGAACGTGATGCGCTTTGCATTTGGACACGGAATGCGTGCGTGTTGGCAGAGCTTAGTATCTCTGTGTGATTGTGCGGCGTCACAGTGAAATCTGTGGCGAGGACCACCAGTGATCATTTGGATTGCAGTGTTGGATCGTAGGATAGATTCAGACGACGCAACCGCATCGGTTTTTGTAAGAAACGAATCGCTCCGACGGATGTTATGTCCATGATGTTGACTCATGCATGACGCACTTGATTACTGGAACTGGGAGTTTATGATTTACAATATCTGTTGAAAATTGGAAACAATTACAACATAGATATTCGCTAGTTATGGCATAGAAACAAATTAAAAGGATTCTTGCTATCACAAATCTGACAAATAAATTATAATTGCTGTCATTAATTAAATTATGCACTTGATATGAACAAAAATAATTGATTTAAAGAATTTAAGTACTAATCTTTGATTTTAAACATTTACCTACCCACCTACACTTATCTTATTAAAGTTTACTTCAAGATGGAATCTAAATTCTACTATAATGTTTGTAAAAACAAATTCCAAAGACAATTACGTGCAGATGACAGTTGAAATGTCACATTAGTAGTACTGGCTCATTAGTTAATCTAAATATAATTATGTATTGTTGAGCAAAGAAGCATTATTTCAATTTTAGTCCCAAATTATTCTGCTGTAGCGCTTCAACAGTGCTCATGTTTACAAGAATAGTAGATTAAATTATTTTTAAATCACACAATGCATTCTAATGACTGTTATTTACGGAATAATTGGCTATTAAATTTTATTGTATCTTCGATTTAACATAAACTGTCAGTTGAAGTACTATCAGTTTTTTAATAAGCTGCCATAGCATACTAATTAATATTTAAATGTGTGCCTTAATGCGCTATATGAGATGATAATTATGGCTTATTCACGACCCACCAGCCTAAACGTGGCTTAACTTCATTTCATGGAATCAGAATGTTTAATCAGTCTTTTCAATTCAAATATCCTTAGCCTAAGCTTTGAATATTAATAGGGACCACTTTAAAAGAGTTCAGTGGTCTGTTACCAAGACTCTTATCTTTACATAAACTGAGATCTTACCACTGCGTCGGGAACGGTTCTAACATTTCAATGGTTCACTTGAATAGAAAATGAAAATGTAACAGTATATGTACTGTTACATTTTCATCCCTTTCATCCATTTCCATCCCTTTTAAAACTTTTATTTCCACACGTTACAGTTAACCGATAAAGATAAAAGAAGGGTATTGCTCCATTTTTTTAATTTATACGGATTAGAAGGTGACTGTTTGTAAACTCTATAGTAAACTCGTAGATAATCACAGTGACGAAGTGACCACAACGCGACCTCGACATTAAACTAGGTTAATGTATCGAGATGTAGGACAATCAGTATTTGGCTCGTATTGAAGTTAAAAACATAGAATAAGTATTCGCGTTTAAAACCTTGACAGACATTTTTATAGAACTACATATATCGACAACTTATAGATGGCAACTTTACCTGTTATTCACCAGCCATCTGTTCAATTGTCATTCAAATCGTGTAAGTCCGTACGTAATATGAAAAGAATTAAACGACATGCTAGCGTTTCCCACGCCTGCTCCAGAAAGGGTCGACTTGAACAATCACCTATTAAAGTGAAATGTAAATTTTGTGGCTCTTGTGTAATAAAGTATCCGGTTAAAGAGTAGCAAAGTAATTAAAGTAATACCCAGTTTTATTACTTTTTACCTGATTACACTTTCACCACACATTTATTTAATAAAAACAATTACATGTTACAACTACTCCACATAGTTTGCCGTAAACAGTTTGTTTTGAACACAGCTTTGGCAGGGTATGAGCGACCGCGTAACTAAGATCAATCACACAGGAAAACACCCGGGTAATGGCTCCTTATGACCCTCGGAAAAAAAACACCCGCCACATCCTACTCACAGGAAATTCGCTAAATAAGGCAAAAAGTATCCGCCCGTCCTGCTTTCCAATTAATCATCTGACCGACCCGGAACTCCGTAATCACCATTTCTTTAATTTAAGATTATGTTACCCACGAAAAGTAATCCATTATCACTTTATAGCGCTTCTGTAACCATCCTTAGATGTTCCAAACAATTTGGAACGTTTTAACATTTTTGCCATCTATTTTTCATTTTCTATCAAGATAAATGATCTTTCGCTAGCTAAATTCAATCCCAATACTCAAAGTAATATATCATAGCAATTTAATTAATTTCAGCAGTCAGATAATGTAACATATACAACAACAATACGTGAAGTTACAGTTTTAAAAATATCAAAGTAGGTAATGTCCATACATAAAGATTTTACTTAAAACGGGTTTCCAATATGTATATAGAATTACCTCATTTCAATAATTATCTATATAGTATTTTTTATAAAGTACTTGTTTTCACGATTTCCTTATAAAACACGATAATGATAGCTAACTAAAATTAAATCATATCAATTAAACTTCTTTGCTGCGACTGTACCGATAAATAGTGTAAGATGTACCTACCTACTTTATTGGAATAGTTTTAGTGACGTCATCGAATCGTACAATGAGTTCCCAGTTACCAGAGTGCCACATGACATCAATTGGATCAGTTCAATAATCATTTTTATATATAATTGATAAATTTTTAGAAGATTTACTACAAGTGTGTGACTTGATTGAGATTTGTCTCAATCAAAAATGTTTGTTCGTGGAGTGGATTGAATTGAATATTTGTGTTTGTAAATTACAATAAGCGTTTATAAGTGCACCGCAGACATTGCTGGTATGCATATGTGTTATGAGAGACCCGGTTTGGTCACCGCCCTGAACGGAGGAGTTGGGTAAGACATTGTACTTTATACCTACCTGTGTGAAATAAAGAAAAAAAAATATCTTTTAAAAAAAGTATCACCGACTTCAATGCGCCTTAAAATACCCAAATCGCTTCAAATGTGCCTATAAAATTTGAAGAGTTCCCTCGATTTCTCCAGGATCTCATCGCCAGATCCTGACCTGATGATCATGGGACCACCTGGGAAGTATATACCCCTTCAAACAATAGAAGTATTTTCCAAATCACTCTAGGCGTCTTTGAATAATCGGTGAAGATACATAAAAAAAAATACAGTGGAACATAGAACCTCCTCCTTCTTTGAAGTCTTTTAAAAAGAGTCGGAGTGCCATAAATATTTGTTTCCTTTGACTATTATACATATAGTAAACAGATGTTACGAAATCCGACCTGACCAAATATGACAATAATTCGATTCCGATTATATTATTATGTACTACCGTTCCCGACGCAGTGCGTCGGGAACGGTTCTAACATTTCAATGGTTCACTTGAATAGAAAATGAAAATGTAACAGTATATGTACTGTTACATTTTCATCCCTTTCATCCATTTCCATCCCTTTTAAAACTTTTATTTCCACACGTTACAGTTAACCGATAAAGATAAAAGAAGGGTATTGCTCCATTTTTTTAATTTATACGGATTAGAAGGTGACTGTTTGTAAACTCTATAGTAAACTCGTAGATAATCACAGTGACGAAGTGACCACAACGCGACCTCGACATTAAACTAGGTTAATGTATCGAGATGTAGGACAATCAGTATTTGGCTCGTATTGAAGTTAAAAACATAGAATAAGTATTCGCGTTTAAAACCTTGACAGACATTTTTATAGAACTACATATATCGACAACTTATAGATGGCAACTTTACCTGTTATTCACCAGCCATCTGTTCAATTGTCATTCAAATCGTGTAAGTCCGTACGTAATATGAAAAGAATTAAACGACATGCTAGCGTTTCCCACGCCTGCTCCAGAAAGGGTCGACTTGAACAATCACCTATTAAAGTGAAATGTAAATTTTGTGGCTCTTGTGTAATAAAGTATCCGGTTAAAGAGTAGCAAAGTAATTAAAGTAATACCCAGTTTTATTACTTTTTACCTGATTACACTTTCACCACACATTTATTTAATAAAAACAATTACATGTTACAACTACTCCACATAGTTTGCCGTAAACAGTTTGTTTTGAACACAGCTTTGGCAGGGTATGAGCGACCGCGTAACTAAGATCAATCACACAGGAAAACACCCGGGTAATGGCTCCTTATGACCCTCGGAAAAAAAACACCCGCCACATCCTACTCACAGGAAATTCGCTAAATAAGGCAAAAAGTATCCGCCCGTCCTGCTTTCCAATTAATCATCTGACCGACCCGGAACTCCGTAATCACCATTTCTTTAATTTAAGATTATGTTACCCACGAAAAGTAATCCATTATCACTTTATAGCGCTTCTGTAACCATCCTTAGATGTTCCAAACAATTTGGAACGTTTTAACATTTTTGCCATCTATTTTTCATTTTCTATCAAGATAAATGATCTTTCGCTAGCTAAATTCAATCCCAATACTCAAAGTAATATATCATAGCAATTTAATTCATTTCAGCAGTCAGATAATGTAACATATACAACAACAATACGTGAAGTTACAGTTTTAAAAATATTAAAGTAGGTAATGTCCATACATAAAGATTTTACTTAAAACGGGTTTCCAATATGTATATAGAATTACCTCATTTCAATAATTATTATAGTATTTTTTATAAAATACTTGTTTTCACGATTTCCTTATAAAACACGATAACGATAGCTAACTAAAATTAAATCATATCAATTAAACTTCTTTGCCGCGACTGTACCGATAAATAGTGTATGATGTGCCTACTTTATTGGAATAGTTTTAGTGACGTCATCGAATCGTACAATGAGTTCCCAGTTACCAGAGTGCCACATGACATCAATCGGATCAGTTCAATAATCATTTTTATATATAATTGATAAATTTTCAGAAGCTTTACTACAAGTGTGTGACTTGATTGAGATTTGTCTCAATCAAAAATGTTTGTTCGTGGAGTGGATTGAATTGAATATTTGTGTTTGTAAATTACAATAAGCGTTTATAAGTGCACCGCAGACATTGCTGGTATGCATATGTGTTATGAGAGACCCGGTTTGGTCACCGCCCTGAACGGAGGAGTTGGGTAAGACATTGTACTTTATACCTACCTGTGTGAAATAAAAATAAAAAATTATCTTTTAAAAAAAGTATCACCGACTTCAATGCGCCTCAAAATACCCAAATCGCTTCAAATGTGCCTATAAAATTTGAAGAGTTCCCTCGATTTCTCCAGGATCTCATCGCCAGATCCTGACCTGATGATCATGGGACCACCTGGGAAGTATATACCCCTTCAAACAATAGAAGAATTTTCCAAATCGCTCTAGGCGTCTTTGAATAATCGGTGAAGATACAAAAAAAAAATACAGTGGAACATAGAACCTCCTCCTTCTTTGAAGTCTTTTAAAAAGAGTCGGAGTGCCATATTTGTTTCCTTTGACTATTATACATTTAGTAAACAGATATTACGAGATCCGACCTGACCAAATATGACAATAATTCGATTCCGATTATATTATTATGTACTAGCAGCTCGCGGTTTCCCGATCCCGTGGGAATATCGGGATAAAAAGTAGCGTATGCGTTATTCCAGGTCTCCAACTATCCACTTACTAAGTTTCATCGCAATCGGTTCAGTGGTTTTTGCGTGAAGGAGTAACAAACATCCATCCATCCATCCATCCATCCAAACTTTCACATTTATAATATTAGTAGGATTATGATAGTACCAGCAGCGCCTCGCGGTTTCACCCGCGTAAGTCCCGATCCCGTGGGAATATCGGGATAAAAAGTAGCCTATGCGTTAATCCAGGTCTCCAGCTATCTACATACCAAATTTCATGGCAATCAGTTCAGTGGTTTTTGCGTGAAGGAGTAACAAACATCCATCCATCCATCCAAACTTTCACATTTATAATATTATGAGAGTATTAAAATGAGTAAGGATTTAAGTTGTTCTACTTTTGACTGCGTTGTTGTCACTACGTATACGTATTCGAGAAATTGTTAGGTCCTGGGTCTACTTTAAAAGAAAAGAAATTACTACTGGCCTGTTCCTCTAATGGTTAGTGATCCTGACTGCTGAGCCAGGGGCGTGGGTTCGATTCCCACCCAGGACAAATATTTGTGTGATGAGCATGATCATTTGCTCTGTGTCTTGGTGTAATTTATCCATAATATGTATTTATTTAAAAATATATAGATGAGTTTCTTTATTAGCAGTCTGGTTACCATAGTACAGGCTCTGCCTAGTTTGGGATCAGAGGGCCGTGTGTGAGATGTGTCAAGTTATGAAAAAAAAAGTACATGTATATAATTCGTAGGACATGCTACGCCCAATGCCTAGACTACGTAGAACTTTCAACCAGAGGTAGGCGCCTAAAAGGCACATTGATGCATTATAGTTCTGTAGTTAGACCAGGTTGCCGGACTTTTTAGGGCTCCAACTACCCGTAACGAATGCCATAGATGTTCGTAAGGCAACCGGTACCGACGGTTTCACGTGCTCTCCGAGGCACGGAAGGGTTTCAATGTGTTAAGAATGGTCACCCATCCTAAGACTGACCTGGCTAGTATTACTTAACCTTGCAATGTGCTAACCTACTCGGTTACCACTTAGCCACGATTTCTTCGAACGACGATTATATTTCACGAACAAGTTCAAAAAACAATAATGGAATTCAGGGAATCGTTCTTACAACAACACTTATGTGTTCTTCCAAGGTCAACAAGTGATGATAAGTAGACGAAGGTGACATATTTATTCTTGTCGGTAGTTTGTTTAACGAATTTGTGCTATATTTTCTATTATCTGTGTTATCAAAATTTGTCTTATAATTCCATTTTTGTCATCGTTTCTGTCGTCACACTATGTAAAATTCTTAAAAATTTTCAGTAGCTTGGAAGGCCCTTATATCTTACATAGGGACAGCTTATATTGAACATAAAACATTATTAAACTTTTTATACAACACACCCATGCCACTGTCACATAATCTTAGCCTGTGCTTTAATGAATAATTTAAAGATTATCCTATATTTGCAGCAATCACTGTTAGGTACCTCATCATCTTTACTATTAGTTCATAAGCTTGCTGCCCATATGTGGCAAATGCTACTTAATTATTATTTTTTAACAAATGTATAACGAATGCACGTATACGTTAAAAATACCTATCACAACGGTACAAAGTTTCTACTCAATCGGATGATGGTTTGAAAATGTAATCTTAAAAAAAAAGACAAAAAGCAATTGGCTCTCTCTGTGTGGTTTATGGCGAAAATCGCTTGCACATTCTGTCCGCTGCAAACCGTATTTAGATAGTAAACATAAACCTAAAGGCAAACGATTTTCACCGAACAGCGAGACACTAGTTTGACTACGTTAAATAAAAGATCTTTTTTTTTATATTCTTTTTTCTTATATTGTTTAAACTCTTCCGGTTCCATATTTCTTACGACATTACTTTTCATGAATATTTATGGACGTAAATTTAAATTTATTAATCTAACGTTGCATTGTTTTAAATGTATAATAATAAGCTGTAAGTTGTAAGTGTAACAAATGTTACACTACATGCGAGCGAGCGACAAGCGTCAGTGTATGGGTGGTTCACAGTCACAAGCGGTCGACCATTTAATTTTTTCTTTTCAATTTCCTGTAAACTCGTCGTGTCGTTATTTATTGCATATTGTTTGTTGATGTTCAGTTCTACAACCAAGTATGCGCATAATTAATCCCCGAGCAAGACACTAAGGTCGTGCGTTTGAGGATTGAACGGTTTTACGACGGTACAAATGTAAATTTTAGTATGCTTTTAAAAAATTATGAGGGATTCGGTCTTCGCTGCGGTATGAGGTTTTTAGAAGGTCGTTAACATTATATCTTTGTGTGCTCCTGTTTACTTTCTATAAAGAGTCTGCACCTTTTTTGAACGCAAGTATTAAAATTCTGGCCCTCAGTTACCTCAGAACAGGAATGCAAGTCATTCATCTAAAATAATGTAATTTCTTCTGCTAAAAACCGAAATATGCACGTTACGATAAATTTATTTAAATACGATTAACATAATAAAACAGGTAAGTCATAATTATTGTCTGTTCAAGGGTGACCGATGTCCGTTAGATCATAAAGTTACTGTTTGAAAAAAAAACGGACAAGTGCGTTCCGTAGGCAAACAAACTTCTATGTAAATAGTACGTCCATCTCGGGAATCAATTCTCGAAGATTTTTACCCCTCTTTTATTTGAAAGACAAACTTAACTTTGCAGTTTTAAAATACTTTACGACAAAGTCAACCTTCCAACCGCAAAATATAAGTTTGTAATAACAAAAACTACATTTTTATGTGATATAACAACAAATTAACGCCAATTAACTTTTCCTTTACTTGATCTGTACCTTGGTCCTTACCAAATTTCATGAGTGTAGGTCAATGGGAAGTACCCCATAGGTTTTGATTACCGAAATGTTCAAATTTGTTAAAATATAAGGCTTAATGGTCGTATCTTTGATTGCGTTGACTTAGAAGCTTGATTTTTTAACAGCTATAAGAGACCGCTGATATTAGTATTTGATTCTAATTTCAACTTGATGCCTCCACGGGTTCCTGAGGAAAACGTCTTGACAGACACACAGACAGACAGATAGATGTTACAACGACGAACGAAATTAACGACTTTCGGATTTTGCCTTTACTTGTGCCGTGAGACTTTGCTTCTTACCAAATTTCATGATTCTAGGTGAATGGGAAGTACCAGGTTTTGATTTACCTGCAAAATGTTCAAAATTTGAACATTTGGCAAAATCTTTTAATTGCATTGACTAAGAAGCTTGATTTTTTAAAGCTTCAAGGGACCACAGACATAAAGTATTTCGTATTGATTTTATTGGTATTCCTGGCATGGGTCTTGACAGACAAACAGACAGACAGATAGACAGACGGCCAACAAAGCGATTCTATAAATGTTCCTTTGTTTTTCGTTTTAAGGATTTTTAACGATTATTAGTGCCAGTTTATTTCTACTCTACCAACCCTATCCCATCTCCCATGGCGACACATTTCACCACCAGGAGAACAATCACTTCAGTAATAGTGCGGTCTAAACACGGGATTTTGTTGGTGCTCAGTCAGGCGGCCCCAATTGAAGCAATACCACCTACTTAAAGTTTCTCCCAAGTTCTATTTATTATGCTAACAATTTTATCAAAAAGTATTTGTTACTCGTGCTTCTAATACATTATACAAGGTCTATTCTGGTGAAGCTAAAATTATTTATGTAAATTGCTGTATTAGTTCGGTCTCGGAGGATTTAATAATTTTAAGACATTAAAGGTCTCAACTACGATACTTTAAACAAAGTATAAATAAATAGGTAACTACGAAGAATATGTAAAGTTCTACTAGACATCCATTAAAAGATTATATCTATCTGATCATTCATTGTGTAAATATCCATACTCCATACAAATAAATAAAATTGAAGTGTCTATTTGTAATGTCAAAATAATAGGTTTCTTTTAAGCTCATACAGTTATTTGCACGATACCTATGAGTAAAAATTCGTTTTTTCAATTTTTGTCTGTCTGTCTGATGTTTCGGCTTATCTCCGGAACGGGTGGACCTATTTCCACGGGACTTTCACAGGACTTTCACAGCTGGTGTTATAAGGAGTAACTTAGGCTACTTTTATTTTGGAAATAGAATTAGGGATCCGCGCAAAATATACAAATAAGTACAAGCGAGCGAAGCCGCGCGGGAACTGCTAGTATATAATATCATAATATACATTGACATTACTCCATAAATCGTTTGCTTTAGACGTAAAGATCGATGATGATGATGATACATTTGAATAATTAAACTAATATTGATTACCATTGGAAATCTTAAACCATACATTGTGACAATGAGCATCATGCAAAAACCTCATATCCTTATTCGAGAATTGGACGAAAACTTCGCAGGATGGTCATTCCATTACGCCGTCAGGTGGACGATTCATTTGGAACTGTTTATTCATCCTGAAATTGAAAACGTCGCTAAGACGCTCCTATAAAAGGTATTAATCCCTTCAACAACATAAATAATAGCCCATGTCTCGCAACTTGTAACGCAGTTCTTCTACCGCAGAAACTTACGAGATCTAGTTGTTATTTCATTTGTCAACTAACAACATTTTATAGTGTCCGTGTCAATATCAGACATCTTTATTTCTTACTAGCAGTTCCCGCTCGGCTTCGCTCGCGTGTATATATAGATATTTTGCGCGGAACCCTAATTCTTTTTCCAAAATAAAAGTAACCTAAGTTACTCCTTATAACAGTAGCTACCTGCCAGTGAAAGTCCCGTGGAAATCGGTCCACCCGTTCGGGTGGACCGATTTCCACGGGTGGACCGCCGGAACAAACAAACAGACATACAGACAAAAATTTTAAAAAATGATTTTTAGGCATAGATATCGTGGAAATAACTTAAAAAAACCTATTATTTTGACAATACAAACAGACACTTTAATTTGATTTATTTGTATTGGTTAATTAGGGTAACTAGGCAATGGTACGACAACATAATCGCATAAGAATAATCTACTATTTTCAGTAGTCCTAATTGAACATAGAGCTATCGATGCACAAACTTTGATGTTTGCGATTGCTATACGGCAAAGTTACGGCGAAAATCATATTATGATTTTTGCTGATACAAAAGTTTATAATACTGGAACATCGCAAAAATATCGCATTATTAAGTGGAATAAGTAAATCTGGAATCACTAACGTCGCATGATAATTGTTTTCTTTTTTATACACAAAAAAAATCAAAATTCCAACAGCCCTTATCAATAAATACGTCTAAGATGAATCTCACACTGCCAACGCAGGTAGTGCGGGTCGCGCCTACTGTTTCCTTGTTTTCAGACTTGTACCATTGTGCAATAAATGAGAGTTCTGTAGCTGAGGTAGGTACGATGTCTGTGTACTATGCAAATGATATACTTGCGGTCGACGTTTTCCCGTCGCGGTGCGCGTCATAGTGTCCTAACATGCTTTTTTATACTTACGATTGACTTCGCATAGTTATAGGTTTTGTAGTTCGTTATAGCTTTCCATATTCCAAATTGTCATCATATCATTTGACAAACTTAAGAAGCAATGTACAACGAATTATATTTTTATCAATTTTCATCGTTACTCTTTTTACTTATGTGTAAGTACAAGGTGTGATGTTCTACCGGTACGTCTTATATGAGGTTAAGGATCGTCGATAATTTTCTAGGCTTGTTTTTCTTCATAAACGATCATTTATAAGGAATATTGCCTCTTTCGCTGGCGGCTATTTTATGTGATCCGTCCAACATTAAAAGATATTGGCATTCGACGATTAGAAGGTAATTGTTCGAAAATTAAACCGGTATTAAACTCACGTGATCCCTTTAGACTACCCTAATTATAATATTCAGAAGGAGACACCTTTCATTTTTTTTCTTCGTTTGGCGACCCCACGGGTTGTCACCTCATCGGAGCTAACGGTGAAGTGGTATGTCGGCATCGAACCGACTAAAACCACACGGTATTCCGACACAAGTGGGTCTATTGCAAGGGACCTGGCTATACCCTAAGAAGGAAACCTCCGGGAAGCCATGCAACCTTGGCCACCTTTTGATCAACAGGCGGCCACATCGTGGAGGAGTCACATACCTATGTTTTTAAATCTTTTGTTAGTAGTAGGTATTTGGTCACACTAAAAACCCAATTTATGTTTTCCTTAAACCGAATTAAACTTTTCCTTATACTTTACAACTTAGAATAAACATTGCAAGTTAAATTATCAGTTTTATAATTACGCTGCGATGTGTTCCCATTTCCAATGGATACATACTCATATACACAGATTAAATACCTAGTTTTTAGATACTCATACGTACGTGTTGCCAATGCAATAGAATTATTTCAGGTGCATGATCGAAACGTATTACATTTTAGTTTATACCTTCGTATCATGCGAACGTTACTGACTCCAGATTTACTTATTAAAAAATCGAGACTCTGATATCTGATGTGTGTTGCTTAGATTAGATCGTTAGAGATCTTTTCTTGTACAAATTAGTTTGGGATTTAACACACTAAATGTACAGGTAAATGTATTCTGAAAGTGTTGGTTTAATTAAAGAAACCAATGAACACAACATTCGGGGTCCCAACAAAAGTGCTGCTTGGAACTCATTAAGAACATCATGTGGTTGCTACTGGTTGTGAACCCTGCAAACCTTTTGAACCCTTAATCTCCTCGGCTAGACGCCTATGAAAATGTTTTTAGAACACAGCAATGGCGTTTACCATTGTTTTTTGTTTGGTATAGAACAAACACATTTAAGACTATAACCAAGTGTCGTGCTCTTAGATAATAAACATATTAAAGCGAACTTAGTAGAAAGAGTTGTCGCACCTAAAATAATACTTGCCGTGCAAATAAACGCAACTAAAAAGTGTTGTGCCACAAATATACTCAAAAGTTTTATTGGCAGCTTAGCATTTCGTGGTAGGTTTCTGATCTCTGAAAATGGGAAAATCCACAGAAACTCGAGAATTGTGGCGTCACTAACCACGGAATCAATTAAGCGAAATTCAAATAGCGGTGTTGCTCAACCGTGCGTATGCTATTAAGTGCCTTTTTGTTACCAACGTCATAGGTGTTCATATGTGTACATACACACATACAACCATTTGACCTTTCTGGTGCACAAAACCTTGCTCACTTGATATATAGTTTCTGCAGTTCTTTAATTTTTTCCTGTCTACAGATATTTATATGCGTCAAATCTGACAGAGTCGTTATATTTAACCGACTCCAAAAAAAGGATATTTTATATTTCATCCATAAGTATGCATATATGTATGATCAATTTTCATGTTTCACTAACATTTTCTACATATTTTCAGAAAGGTATTCCCTAGTATATAATACATTTTTTTTTATTCAATGTCGTTGAAGTCAGTTTATTTTTTGTTAAAATATTTTATTCACCCTATTTCCCACGACGTCATTCTTGTAGCAAAGCATAATAATTATAGTTGATTCACGTTACGAGCTTGTAATGCCTTTAATGTATATTGACAACTTGAGGCAAGTAAGGTAATTAAGTCGTACAGAGGAAAAATAATGTAAATATGTTGTATGTGTTCTAAAAGTCGACGACATTTAAACGTATTATGTGTTAATAACGTTCGGACCGTTTGTCTTCAGTAACCTAACCTATCACACATACACATGTAGGTACAGTGAACAACCTCGAATCGTGACTCACCTTCGTGATGATTCGTGTAAAATCGTCGAAGTTAGTAAAATTACCTGCATCTAAGACTTTGTTGATATATCGAAAGTAACGTCAGACAATATCCATAGAAACAATGTCAAGCAATGAGAACAGAATTTTGGTGTCAAGCGATATTCGACTCTATTGAATGACAATACGTCACATTCAATTTAAAATGATGTAAAGAAATAAGTGCGTTCAACTAAATAAAAGTTTCCAAGTGTAAACATATGTTTCACAAGTTTGCTTTTATTTCAAAATACCTTCTAGATTAAAATACTTGTAATTGCAGCAAAATATAAGTTTTTAATGCTTTCGGCAACTTTTAATTTGCCAATGCCTCTTTCCATTCTCTTTGGAGGATACGTTGGTACTTCCGGCTACTGTGCTACAGAGGCGGAAATGTCCACGTATAATACATCGGTTTGGAACTATTACACAATGAGTGACATGCCAATTGAAATCGTCATTTCTTTAATGGTGTGTAGTCGATTTTATTTAATTACATACTTAATGTGAGTACTCATTTTGTCGTAATTATATTTAACACCTTTGACGGCACTGATGCACGGTATAATTCGAATGAATTTATGGTGCATCTTTATGTAAATACTCTGTATGTCTTTTGTTAAAGTAATTTTAAAAATTGCTTCAACTAGAAACATACCTTTTTATAAACTCGATAATACCGCTGTTTTTGATAACAAATAGGATATTAAGTCTGATATAATATACTTCCTGGCTTCGTTTAAATGTCTGATATGAATAGTATATTTATAAATTATTGTATATTTTCAAAGGTTTTGGTCGAATGAAGTATGGAACTAATGCTGGTTAACCGGAATACAGTCCTGTAATATAGCTTTATATTAAAACAAATACAATCAAACTAAGGCAAAAGAAATAAAATAATTTAATCATGTGGGTCATAAAGTGACAGTAATACATTCAATGCCTGCAATGCAATGTAATAGGACCCAGGTAATAAAAACTCACGAACAGTCTTTTTCATTTTCTAAGTTACGGAGTTTCATATTCACAAAGGAGATAAGGACAAGGTGCTGCATCTGATACACCAGGTATCTAAATAGTTAACGTGTTTTAAGAGTTAAAACCTTTGTGGTCTCGTGTAGTGGTAACATCAGCTTACAAGAGAAAGAAAAGCGACTGTGAAACTGAGTAAGTGATAATTTGCTATGTACTACATACAATTATTTAATGCCTATAAAAAAAGAAACATAACAAACAACAAACGAATTAAATAAACAAACAAACTAATTTCGTTAAACAAACTAAGTAAAGTCCATAATTAAATTATAACAAAAAACCTTCCAACTATGAAATGAGATGATATCTCGTAGTTACTTCAAAAACATCAAATTCGTAACACCTTTGGTAAATCTTCTTAACGTAATCCTAAATAATCCTGTAATGACTATAACAGATTACATAATAACAGTAACTTATGCGCAGTAATGGCAATTAAGAGACGGAAAACCACTACTGGTCTAAACTCGAAAGCTAAAAATAACTTCTGGAGCTCAAAATATACAAAACCTGTGCAGTTATCGGACACTACAAACTGAACGAACACATGTTCAACCTAGCTTAACATGTAGATTCCTCTTGTGGCCCACTAATGCGGTACCAAAGTACCTAGGGTTGCACATCATGTAACAACTGGAAATACAAACACTCATTGCTTATAAGATCTGGAGGTTCCTCGAAGTTATAAGTCTGAGGAGTGAACTATAAAGCAAGAGTGCGTTACAAAATACCAGAAATTGGCGAAGTAGCTATAGGCTCTATAACAATAAAAACTTTTTGCGCCAAACGTCCTAATTTTCTTGTAAAAACATAATTCTCAATTCTTTTTTAATTTTAAACTGAACATAATGAATTATTAATAAACATCTGTAAAGACCTTTTATAATATTACATAAGTAATGGACATACGAAATAAAATGTATTCCACGCAAACCTTTTTATCAAATTCCCTTTTCCCAGAGCAAAATATTTAGACCATAACGTTCTTCTACCTTCGCAAATTAAATTTTATTTTACGTTCAAAGGAACTGGGAACATTTCGTTTAATAAATTTTTGAAGGCTACTACAATATTAATGAGCAAAAGGGAAATAGAATCAGTGGAAACAACTTTTTCGAGGCGTTATTACCCATTGTATAGTGAATCTTGTTCGCACACAAATCTTCGGTCACTGTTCATATTTTATTGCCAAGTGTATGCAGGAGAGTAAATTTTGTAAATCTCTCCTTGCAGTACTGAAGATAAGTAAGAAACAAAAGTGGATAAAGAATTTTCAATTAAAGGCCTTACTTTTAACGGTCTTTAAGCAAAACGAATCATCAGAACCAACTATGACTGAGGGTATTAACAAGGGAGTTGGTATATAAACTATACACCAGTTTCTGTTCCTCGATTTTATCGCATTTTTATGAAATTTTTGTGCAGTTAAAAAACTTGCATCGAAACTTCAAACAATCTGTTCGTTGTTGAAAGATTCGATCAGTTCTAATTAATAATACTACCCAATAAACCAAAAAGCAGCCAGGCTCACAGCTCCTGCGTCCAATCTGACAGTTCCAACACTTCATCCTGACAGGTCAAAACTGCGCCCAATGGTCAAAACTGCACCCAATCTTCAATTGTACGCAGGTGCAGCGTACAATTTAAATGCAATTTAAGTGGGAAACGTTGTTTAAACAGAAGGGCTGTTTAGACGACGTTTCTCGTAATGTTCTTTTTCTCTAAAAGTGTAATGAAGTAAAATACCGGTAACGCAGGTTATGGCTTTGAGTTATATTTCATATCGCTCTGTGGGATTTCCGAACATACACATTTGCTTAGCCCCATATTATTGTCGTTATCGCGAGGCTGCATGTATTTTCTGTCCGTGATTTCTCTTTACTTAACCCACTATACGGGTTCCCGTATAACGGGTATCCCAATATGCATATTAAGCAAAGCATCGTTTGATGTTTTTTTTTAAGAATAAGAAAATAAAAACAGGTCACTTTATTATTATCATGTTACCACAGCATAACCAACACCGCGCTATCATTTTATTAGTATGACATTTGCCGTTTAAGTTTAACTATACCTGAGGCATTTAAATCCTTTCAAATAACTCACCACCACTATTTATATACAATATTTTATTATTATTTATATTAAGTTTCATGCAGCTAAACCAATTTTCAATATACTTTTTCAATGCGCCTCTGACACTTCCTCCACAGCCTGCACGCCTGATGAAAACTGTATCCCTTTGAGTTGAATTTTTATTTTAGGGAATAAAAGTCACATATTGCCAAATCAAGGAACGGAATGCGTGGCAATGTATTGAACATATTTAAATCATATCTATGTAACAGAAAGCAAATAATAGAAATTACTAGAATAAATGATCGTAAACTTAAAATTAATTATCACTCTGAAGAACGCACAGTAAAATTGGAGTTCCTCAAGTTAGCGTACTGGGTCCTTTATTGCTGACGATAGAGCCGTAGTTACCATCAAATAGTTCTGACGTATATGAAACTGACAAAAATCAAACCTTGACATCTAATATTTCCTGGCTCGACATAAATAATTTGAAAATCAATATAAATAAGACAGAAATAATGCACTTCAGTCAACGTCAACCAATTCCACAAAATGTAGTAGTAAGCCATATTGGTCATCATATATCTGCTGTACGTACGGCTAAATTTCTTGGCATAATCATTGATAGCAAGCTGAATTGGGAACACATTGAAGGAATTTGTAAGAAGGTTAGCAGTTCTGCTTACGCTATGTACAAGCTCTCCCTAATCATTAACAACGATTCCCTACTTACCGCCTACCATGGGTTGCTAGCATCCATCCTGCGCTATGACATAATATTTTGGAGAGAGGAGATTGTATTTAAAGTTCAGAAATACTGTATTAGGTCTATTTTCAATCTTAAAAAGACACAAGTTGCGGAACATATTTTATAACGCATAAAATCTAACACTTCCATAATTATGTATTTCCACGAAAATTAACGCGATCACGAAAAGGTATTACATACCTCTGAATTGCCTGACGTTTCGACCAGGTTGCACTGGCCGTGGAAAGCGAAAGTTTAAAACTTAGTTTAACACTTCCGTCATTATATATGTACAAGACTGCCCTATTTGTAAAGTCAAATCCTGAACTATTTCCCCGGATGGCTGAAGGTGCCACACGCAGTCAAAGGGATATCAGTAGGTTAAGAATACAAAATGCCAAAACGACACTTATGAACAAGAGCATCTTCTTCCTATCTCCTAAAATTTACAATAAATTACCTAGAACTATAAAAGAGTTCGGCACGCATTAATGTTTTCAAAAAATCCTTAAGGGATATACTATGCAGTAAGTGTTACTATGATATAGCTGATGTCCTTAATGACACATTCTAAATTTAATATGGACGTAATTTATTTATTTTTTTACTTTATCTTTATACTATTTATTGTTTTAATATTGACATGGAGTTTTCAAAAAATATTATTCATGCTGTTGACGATTACAAAATGATGACCAGATTAACATTGATTATTAACTTTTAGACATGTGTTAAAAATATTTATTTTGTAACACTACATTTATTACCTTTAAAACTTTCAATTTATGTACGCCTATCTATGGGCAAAACATGTTGATACAACAAAAATAAAACGTAACACCATTATTATGACACATGTTTACACAAATAAATGAATCTGAATCTAACATCCTTCTTAGATTAAGTTTGACCAGACAGAAGTTTGACCGGTCAGCACACCGGTCAAACTTCTGTGTCATTCTTTTTAGATTCAAATTCATCATCATCAGATCACGAAGTGTTAGCGATGTTTAAATGGGAAAATCTTGCTATGTCGCAGCTCTAACGTTTGCCTTTAACTCACCTTATCTATGTAATAAGGTATCAAGTAATCTGCCTTATACCATCGCGTGAACGGGTCATCCAATAAAATTGCTAAAGTGATTGTGTAATTAGAAGGATTAATGCATCCTGTAACCTAGGCAAGTCGTATAAACCGTTCACTTCATTATCTAATGCTTTGCTTGTAAAATCGCTTACATTGTTTACTGAGTAGATAAGTCATTATCTAATAATTATTAAACATGAACTTAGAGCTTTGCGGGTATTTCAACAGATCTGAATGAGTGTTTGATTTCAATGGTAAAGCATGCCTGCGTTTAGCAGCTGTCACGGGGTAGACTTCCGCCCTGATTGTTGCCTTATTCCAACTTCTAATTTCAAAATAATACTTAACAATGTAATAGCTTTTAATATTATCCAACTAGCAACAAAATCAATAAACCACACTGAAATTTTTTTTGTACGTTTTAAGATGTAATATTATTGTATTTTGTCCATATTATCCTTTGTTTGAAACCGATTTCTGAGGTCGCACATCAATCCATTTTACTTTTAAGCGTAAGTGGAAATTGCAATGGATTACGAATATACATATGTATAATATACTATCGAATGTATTTTTTTTTAATTTGATATTAGGTAGGTACATTGAAAATAATTAATTTTATAATAAATTACACATGAAAGAAAAGTTTCCTTGGACAGGGATACCGTTTGAGCGCTGAATGAGAATGTCGATAGCGTCACCGGCTATTTACACCTGTATTCAGAACTCGAAATAGGTGCAGTTGCATTGGCTATCTATATATATTAAAACATAACTCAATTGGGTTAATTTGGCTATGCTCAAAATAAATTATTTCGCCAAGTGTCGCAATAAAATAACTTAAAATACTGTGAAAATTGTCGTCCAGATTTATTTTAACGTTTTTAATTTAGATTTTAATTGTTAAATTAACATTAACTGTAAATGATTTGACAATACTAAGGTGTGACGTCACGCCTTAGTATTTCATACAAAAATGTACGGAAGCTACCGTTTTGACGTTTACTAAAAAGGTACTGATTTGACTAGTCAGTCATCTACCCTATTATCGAGGAAAAATATGTTCTAAACAAATATAACATCTCAGCAGCAGCATACACACATCTAATTATTTATTTGTAGTGCAACAATCTGTATCAGTAGCGACCTATCCCCATTTGCTAGGGTGCGACGTGTATTTACAACTTTTTTATTACTATTCTAAACTCCTAAAACTTTGTCTGCATTTTATGGTACTAGGTATCATAATAATAAACATTTAATCGAATATGTTCAGCGGGTTTCAAAATTACACCAATCATGGAGAAATCTACAGGTTCAGAAAAACTTTATTTTATATTATTCTAGCTACCTGACCATTGCTGTGGCTAAGTAATTTGCAAAAAAAATATATTTTTAATTATAAATTGATCCAAAAACTATGCACAAACAAAATTTCATTAAAATCGGTTCATTACTAGTTCATCGGGCAAACAACGTAACACGATTTTTTTATACATAAAATATTAACACATTTTCAAAGTTTGTTTAAAAGGAATATACAATGTAAAATACTCTTATATTCATCGATTGTAATGAAAAGAGACTTACATTTAGCGAGTCATTCGTTTCACTCCAACTACCTCGGTACATAATTGTCGGGATATTGCGCAGCGCTACAAGCAGTTAATTACTTACTAGGGAACACTTAGGTCTGCTGTTGACAAATGTAGTTATGCTCATTTAGGTAACGCTAACTTACATTACATTTAGAGTTAAAATTAACTGACGTTTGTGATGATGTCTGTCTTCAGTAACTGGGTACTGTTAGGAAGTCAAAAGAAACTAATGTTGAAAATTTTTAAGATTTTTTTTTTTTACTTTTTTTTCTTTTAGTTCATTCAAACTTACTTCAGACAGACAAACCACTTAAGTGATGGATGATGGATGGATGGAAGTAGCGATAAAAGCAATTCCTTATTTAATTTTGTGGAAATTTATTTATTTAATTACCTTTTTTGTTGTTTTTTTTTTTTAATATTAAATTATGATTGAGCTTTATAAAGCTTATATATATATAATATGTATATATATAATAATGTAAAATTAAACAACGTTACGATTTCCTTTCTAGAGTTAGTTTGATTGTCCATTCTAAGTCTCATTCAAAGCTATTTTATGCATAAAAAATTGAACTTTTCGTTTCCTTATTACACGTATGTACATATATAGGGTCCTAATCTTAATGGTTGGGCTCAGAAAGTCTTGACCAAGCTTCCGTGGGATAGGAGATTCAGCAATGTATATATGTATACTAATAAGTGTTATTTATTCTTCTATTCAACTGCAATTCTAAACCGGCCAGAGATTATTTCCTATTTGTATCCAAGAAATCAATAATAAACGTCGGCATCGCCAAGTTTACACTTCTAGGAAAACATCTGAAATTAGATCATGATTAAAAATATATTCGTATAAAATGTTGTTCTTACGATTTCATAAATCGGTCAATATGTCCAGAGCTCGTAGTATGCTAGAGCTGCCATAATGAGGCAGGTAGTTAGCGAACTTTGTAATGTTAATTTCCATTATGGGCGGCGGGTGGCTTTGAGTTTTCAGTCGACCTACCCAAGTTTTTCACCCCATCAATAATTAAAAGCACTAATAGCGACTTTCGCAATTAGACAATGAAGTTCAAGCTTGCAAGTCAACAATCCATTTTCAAAAAACACCTTAATGGATGAACTGGATATGAATCTCATGGTATTGCTGTGGAGTGGGAGGACACTGATTGGGAATCTTTGCTGCGAGGATCAGTTTTCAAATTTAGTTCTACACAAAACTATAGAAAGAATTCATGTGGGTAGGGAATATCAGGATATCAGAGATAGACATACATAAATAAATAGAAGTACTACTAGTAGCCACCCAGCGTTGAAACAGAGCAATTGTACGGGACCCGCGGCAGGCGCTGCTGCGGTACCGCATACTGCTTGTTCGGCAAATACCGCACAATTCCTGTTACGACACGCCCGAATGTGCCAGGTTGTTTATATTTAGCTTTAGTAATAGACCGTTATAAAAAGGTTAATAATGATTTCTAGGAACTGTCACAATTCATGTATTATTATTGAATGTGCCACACACTTAGTACTGTAGTACATGGGTAGTGTTAACTCACTCTTCACTCATAGGTGTCTTTTACGATTTATTACTGCCGCCAACCGTTATCAAAATAACAATGGCGTCTGTACTTATCGGTTACTGATAAATGTGCCCTCTGAAGAATATAATCGTGTCAACGACCTACCAACCCCGCAACCTTATGGCGCGAGACGCGGTCGTTAGGCGTGGCTGTTTACTTTTCGAATCACTACGAAATCTCACCTTTTGTACTCTAAAGTATTAATATTTAAATTTAGCCTTTGTTAAATTTTGGAAGTACTTAGTTATTTTGTTTTATTTGTAGTTCCACGTATTGCTAGTGTTCTTATTATTTGTGGCTAAAGGTGAACATGATGATATATTTAAAGCAATACCTACAACTTATTCGTCTGAATCTTGAACGGAATAGTTAGATACACATAAAGTACTTTGTACATATGATACCTATATATGGTAATCATTTGAAATATTTTTATAGAAGGAATATCCACGTACTATATTTAAATAACAGGTTTGTCATTAACTAAAATAATATAATTTTTTTCATACATATCATGTACTATATGTGAGTAATTAAAGTAATTAGTAATCAGTGTGTTTTAATTAATCTAGCTACAAAAAATTACAATTCAATGTTTATACAATTTTATTTCGATTTAACACTTTCAAAAGCAATGCCTCTTGAAATCATCGACAGTCCTCATGCTAGTACGAGTACAAATATTTATTTATTACGTCCTATAAATTTATAAAAAACAATGCAGTAGAATCTATTCCGTGAGTACCAAGTGCCCCGTCGTGATTACTTAGTGTATTTTTGGGCAGGCAATAACGTTCGAGATATATTGTACTATATAGCGTAGTAAGACAGTTGCTACTTGTTTAAACCTTTCCATAAATCGCATTATGTACGTTGTACTATTGTTTATTATGTTTTAGTAGTGATTGCTACGTGCGGTCTGCAGTTGATGTACCCCTTCTCTTCCTGTTGGAGCATGTATAATAGAATGTACCAGCCCTCTGCACTACAAACGTTTTATGGGTCCGCATTCCGTGCATGACTCTACTCTTTTATACAATTAGCAAAAGTATAAAATCCAGCAAATTAGCAATTGATGATTTATGTAAAGAAGTAATTCAAAGATTTTGAAATAAAATGCGTATCCGTATGTCCGTAAGTACGAGATATGATTTTAAAGAAAATATGATTTTAAATATCTTAGGTTTCAGTATAAGTTCAAAGTACGATCGGGACAATTTTATTATGTAGTCTATTGACACCCAAACTGTTAAAACAATTATACAGCTATGTACCTATTTGCTTAAAAAGTTTTTTAATCTGTCTTAGCTGTCTCTGTCTTTCTTTGTTTAGTGCTTTGTGTCTTATGTAACTTATTAAAACTTTACTTTAATTTTTACAATTTAAGACTGTCCTTAATGAGGCATTATGAAAAAAAAAACAAACTAAGTGAAGACACCCAAACCGTTAGAATAAACTATACAGTGTTTGCTTAAAAAACAAAAGCATCTAGCATTTTTAACCGACTTCAAAAAAGGAGGAGGTTCTCAATTCGACTGTATATATATATTTTTTTATGTTTGTTAGCTCAGAACTTTCGACTGGGTGAACCGATTTTGATGATTCTTTTTTTATCAATTTGGTCCAATTCTGACAATGGCATCCACGAGAAAACCGTAAAGTCTTTTATGGAATAGTTTTTTTTTAAGTCGGTTTTTTTTTTAAAGAATTATGTGAAACATGTAAAACAAAACTTGTATACGCTTTGTTTCAAAATCAAACTACTAATATTGTCAGTACCTCTGACAAATAAAAACTTTGTAGTGACTCATGCACAGTGTCACTCATAGATTTTGGTGTAACATTGTTCGTAAAATACATGGTCTGTGTACAAAAATAAATATGTCCAATAAACTATAATTAACACGAAAACAACCTCAATTATGTTATTATTTGTAATTCATAGCAACTTTAAACAAAGATATACTTGCAATATGTAATGCAATTTCCGCAGGTGTTTGCAGAGGGCACTAGACCTGTCCTTCAAAGATAATTAAATTACACACATGAGCATACTGTTAATCGTAAGATAATCTGGACTAATCTCTATATAAACCGATTCTTGATGTACTAAAATTGGTAATTCGCACTTGAGGACAAAAAAGTCACTGGCTATGTATTTGAATTTTTCTCTCATTGGCTCCTTATTATTGGAGATGGAGCCAACATAGAGCCATCTCGTTGGGAACGTTAGGCAGCACAGCGGCTAGAATGGCGCAGGATGGTGAACAGCCAAGTACGCGAGTTCGAGGTTCCGCGTAAAGCTGACCTTGATACCAAACGCGACCAGTTAAAGGCTCGCCCACCTGCTGCCATAACATATTATTATGAGAACGGCGTACTCACGTGCCCTCAGTGTGCACGGTGTTTCGCCGCGAAGATAGGCTAATAAGCCATCTTCGAGTGCACCAGCACCATCTCTCCGACTAGGGGTCGAAGTGGTCGCCATGGCCGAAATCGGTCGAAACAATCATCATCACCAGTATTGGAGATCGTGATTGCCAAACGATATTTCCATATACTCTTTTATGGCATTCCCACAGGTATCTCTTTATTAAGTCGCGTAAAGAACGTTAAAAAAGAGATGGAACGGTAATAGCCTTTTTACTTCTACATGTCGCTCTCTATCTGCTTCTTTCGCAAGGGATACTTCATCTTTATGTCCTGTCCATCCATAACATCTGCATAAGTTTTGGTTGAAATAACTCAAGCAGTGACCGTAATCCTAACCAGACTCGTCGAACACCGAAACGGATCGGAATCTTAGGTATTAGTGATATTTAAAATGTTTTATTATTCCGTCGTTATTGACTAATAGATGAAGGACGCCAACTTAAACTTACCATATTTCCTGACAATTTAATTTATTGGGAAATTGATTGTATTAAATTACAAACAATTTATTGCTCAACTTAGTTTTTATGAGTTCCGCATTTTTCGCAAGCTCTCGTGGCATTTATATTGACATAAGGAAAGGCTTACACAAATATTTCTAAATTTCTTTTGAACTGTGTGAACCATCACAAGTGCAGGTATGTGGGCGGTGTTAAAAGGTTTCACTGGTGTATTGTTTGTTAGGCTTATCGTACCTACTAAACCTTTTCGTCGAGACAAAGTCGTTGTCCTTTGGCGTGGCGGAAGAGCGCTAGTTGTACCTATCTATGTTTGGAGAAGAATATTACTTAAAACACTTAAATATATTCAGTGTCATGTTCTTTCCTGTTTTGATAAAGCTATACATACACTTAGCTTTTTTTAATGGCAGTGTCTGTTTATTATGTCCATTCAAAAATGTTTGTGTGTCCCTACGTAATTTGTAATTAAATGTTTTTTTTAAGTGAAAACTTCTTTAGGCACGTTGGGACTCTACGGACGTCTACTTAACTACTTGTTGTCATTATTAAGATCGAGCAAGAAAATAGAAAAAAACAGATTTCTTGTAGGGGAGCCCCCTTTAATTTTTTATTTATTTTTATTATTTGTTGTTATAGCGGTAACAAAATACACATTATGTGAAAATGTCAACTGTCTTCCTCATCATGAGATACAACCCGTTGACAGACCGACAGATGGACGGACGCGGACGGACGGACAGCGTTAGTTACCCTTCGGGTACGGAACCCTAAAAATTGTGAAGTACTCGGCAGTATTGTTGTTTCGAATAGTAAATATCTAAATATATAAAAACTATTTTAATACTAATATTAATTCTAATAACTATTTTCCTTTGGTAACGGTTCGATAACGGTTGGACTGATTTCGATAATTCTTTTTTTTTTTGCGTTTTTATTGTCAGGGGAAGGTTCTTGAAGGTTCTTATGAAAGAAAAAATTAAGAAAGTTACGCAGAAAATTAGAAAATTTAAGAAAACTTAACGACCACATTAATTTTTCTAATGTAACCTTAGCGCTTTTGACATAACAGTCGTTTGATAGTTGGCGCGATTGACAGAATGCGCGGCAAATTATACGTCTGTGGGCTCAGCTAGTACACAATACAAATAGCAAAGTTAATCATAAAGTTAGACTTCTTGAATACGTATATATAAGTAGGTGATTAATATTTTACAGATAACGAGTACTTTCAATTTACTTTACTACGAAACCATAGCAATATGATACATAAGTAGTTGTAAAGAAATAAATGTCTTGCGTACACGCAACTGTATTATTAAGTTATAGTATTTTCTTAAATGATGAAACACAGTAGCTGACGCTTCTAGCTAAATCAACAAAAGCTATCTCTTAAATCTTTCAGCAAATGACGAAAACGTGTTTAGTGTAAGTGGAAATGCTAGGAATATACTGTAAAATTGTTCACACGGTTTTTTTTCATTTGATGTTGACTTTATTACTTCGAGGAAACCTAACATCAACATTATCTTATAAAAATTTATCTTCCTATTTGTTTTATGGTAATGATACGAAGAAATAAAAATAGTAACCAATCCACATTTATGCATAATAATGACGTACTTATCCGCCCGACACGCTGCGAGTCTATTTACGTATTAGATGCTAATATAATATTATTCTCTAAATTACGTAATTGGCTCGGACATGTGGAAATATCCGGTTTTAGAACAACATCTCGAACAATGGAAACAACTTGCACTTATTGCAGCGAACATTGCGATTTGCGTCGGGCAATACCTCAAACGGTGTCATAATAAATCGATGTGAAAACTCGTTCTATAGTCACTTATCAAGGACACGGCAAGACGCTCGAGCTAGTTGGTCAACCCATACGCAACGACAAATGGCAATGCATGTTCGATTTTAATGCCACGAGGCGATCTTATTGCGACGTGGTTCACACTTCACCGTAACAAGTCGTCCGCTCCTGTCTGCCTCGCTCAAATGAGCTTCGTATTAAAAACTGCTAAATCCAACACCGTAAAATACAATCCACGAGCGCAATACGTCACTGTTATTGTTATAACGATGTACTACCGCGAGTCAAACACTATTGTTTTATTGTTATACTATAATGCATCCGATAACCTCCTGTTATTTATCTTATTCTTGTTACTTCTATCTAACTATCTCGATAAATAATTTACGTTGTTTCCAAAAAAAAAACTATTCGTGGGAGAGCCATGCTTCGTATGGGCCGGCTCGACCGGAGTGATACCACGGCCTCACAGAAAACTGGCAGTGAAGCAATGATTATATTGCTTTTCGCCGCGTGAGTGAGGTTACCGGAAGCCCTAACCCTTCCCTCTCCCCCCTTTTTCCTACTCCCACCTTAAAAGCCGGCAAGTGGGCGACGGTAGTCATTTACTATCAGGTGACCCGTCTGCTCGTTTGCCCCCTATACCATAAAAAAAAATGTTTTAACATTTAGATTGCGTAATACTTAGATTTAGGTATAGAGAACTTCATTAATTGATATACTAGCTGCGCCCCGCAGTTTCACCGGTGTAAAATCCCGATGCCGTGGTAATATCGGGATAAAAAGTAGCCTATGTTAACACATGCAGGTCTCCAAATATCTACATACCAAATAGTAGTAGTAGTAGTAGGTAATAGTAGTTTTTGCGTGGAAGAGTAACAAACATCCATAAATCCATACATCCTGACAAATTTTCTCGTTTATAACATTAATAGGATATAGTTAGTACATTTGATAACATCGGTTTGGATGAGAAAAAGGAATACCTTTTTGTGAGAATTGTAAGTGTTTTTGTTGATGTAAGGTAATGTTTTACGAATAAATGGCAAAAAACACATGTCGTGCCCAACAGAGCCTACCGTAGACCTCGGACTTTCACACCACTAGTATCACTCGTCCTTGCCTCCTTGTAAAAATTTGAAACCTAAATACGCTGTATTGGAGAAAAAGAGATAGAAACATATTTGTCAGTTCTGTTTATAGACCGATGACCTGGTCGAAAGCGGTAGGAAGCCATTGGAAGGAGGCGGCGCAAGATCGCTCTTAGGTAAGTAGGTACTCTTCACAACTATAACTATTATGAGTTTTGCAGTTCAATTATGTATTTATACGGGAATTAATGCGATCACGAAATAGGTAGGTATTATATACCTCTGAATTGCCTGACGTTTCGACCAGGTTGCACTGGCCGTGGTCACAGACTAACTCTCGTGGTCGCGTTAATTTCTGGATAAATAAATAATTATATAATTGAACGCGAAAATTTAAAAGTTAGTTTTGCAGTTCATCCGAATTTTCATCCATCTCTGACTGTCCAGATTTCCTTTAACACTTCTCCAGAACCATATCGAAAATTATGATCTTGAGTTCACACAAAAATAGAAAGTCAATTCACTTATAGCTTTACTGCATTTAAAATGGCCGGCAATTTTCCATTTTTCTTCAAATAAAACCGGAACGGATATACAGAACCACTTTTAGTGATAGATAGCTCGCATAAATATGCGTGCATATGAAAAGCGTGGGAGGGCCCACGCTTCTCAATGTCTATTCTGGTACTAACTCTGGAACTAAATGAAAAATTAAATTTTATTTTATTTCTCGTACAATCCCAAAACAGAAATTATGAGAAAAAAAAATTATTCAAGTTTTCCAATGTGTTGAACGTACTAGGTATTCCTATTAATATTATAAACGTGAAAGTTTTGTGAGGATGTATGGATGATTGTTACTCTTCACGCAAAAACTGTTGAACCGATTGCGATGAAACTTGGTATGTAAATAGCTGGAGACCTGGATTAACACATGGACTACTTTTTATCCCGATATTTAGACGGCATCGGGACTTACGCGGGTGAAACCCGCTTTTTTTATTTCATGGGTGACAAAATAAACGCGTGATCAAAAAGTGATAATTATGCGATAATATTTATAGTGTGATAATAAAACTTATCAGCAGCGCTGGCGCCGAGCTTTAATAAAATCAGGCGATTAATGAATTCTCCGTACTTTGATAACGTTTTTCCGCAAGCACATCGATCTATCTACTTATAGATTTTCACAGAATGATAAAGTACTTATCTATCTTACTATATTTGTGTAGGATGTTTTACGCTTTAATTTCATTGTTGACATATCTAATCAAACGTACAAAGCGTTTGTTTTATGCTTCTTATTAATCCTTCCAAACCAATTTATCTAAGAACTAGCAACCCGCCCCGACTTCGCACGGGTAGTAGAGACATCTTCAGCAATCATCGTCATATTTAAACCATTTTACACAAAACGTTTTTAGTATTTGAGGTTATCGTGAACAGACAGGCACGCGGCGGGGGACTTTATTTCATAATATGTATGTAGTGATATGTAGTGAACTAGTGTTGTCGTGTCGGTGGTCGAAATTCAACCGTAATTCATTAAATTTTGAATGATTTTTGAATTTTTTTGACCTTTTTGTAACATAAATCAAGCTATTAATTTCCAGTATAAATTGAACTGTCATTGTATAGACTTTCCGTACCATGATAGGTCAACATATATAATATTGTACCCGTGTATCTTTTTGTAGCCGTTTTCCCATCATTTTTAATTTTTTAACACATATTCTTTAAAAAAAATTGCTTTCTGCACTTCTTCTACTTATAAACTTTAAGTACCTACTATTCAAAATTTTACATTCCGCGGTTCGTGAAATTTGTTTAAAAAAGGTTTTAATAGCTAATATAAAGTAAAAGTAGGTGTAAAGTTTAAAGTAAAATAACGTCAGCGAGAATGTTTCTTTCTATATATATTTTTTTATTTGTAGGCAAAACTAGTTACCACTAGTAACTATTAGCGCGTTACCAACTGTGCAACCCTATCCCATAATGGCGCTAGTGATCTTACTCAACAGGAGAACCCCACCCCAACGTAGGAGTAGTGGCTAACCACGGTCATTTATTCTCCACAATTAGGCACTTAAAATTTGAGGTGAAATCTCTTTTCCTAACACTTTGAAGAGTATACCCACCAATCTCGAAAACAAAAGATAAGTTAATAGCAGTGTGTGTAGTGTGTGCCTTAAAAACCGAAAATGCATTTTGGCTACAATAAAATACCCTTATTTTCAATCGGTACTCTTGACTCATGGCCGCTCTAGGCCACGATGCATCTCTGAATATAATTATGTATTGAAACAGGAATTAACGCGATCACGAAAAGGTATTACATACCTCTGAATTGCCTGACGTTTCTACATAATTATACTACTCATATATAACTAATACATAATTATATCATGGAACGCGAAAGTTTAAAAGTTAGCATCTCTGAATGCCGTCAATATTTTTTTCTGTCTGACACACTGAAAATTATATTAGACTTTACACGAGGATACACAGCTAATCGACGTTTGTATGTCCTTCTTAAAAAATAATTGGCAACGAAATATACCGGCCTGATCCTTGATATTCTATATAAACTCTGATTTGATATTCTTAGTAAATTATTCCGTACAAACCTCCTTATTTAATTTCAAGGTGATACTCAAAATTCTATTGAATTGAATTCTAACTTGAGCAAATAAAGACTGCTGGAGTCTTTCACTTGATCTTGACTAGAAAAAGCATTATTTTAAGTAGGTAGTTTAAGAAACAAAGAAAAAAATTCTTTTGACCTCATTCAGAGGTATAAGAGATTTAAACGGTCTCTATACGATCATGCGGCATGAGATGCATTACGTGCTGTCATGCATGCATGACCGTTTAATGGTATTTATTGATGCGAATGACATGTAAACTACAAATTACGTGCTGGCAGTTGATTGACAATTCCTTTTATTTTCATATTTATAAATTTATTTATTTATATAAATCTGTCTTTGACAAAGACATTTGCATACCAGCGCAGAAGACCTCTTCACTGTACTACTAAATAAAATGATTTTACCAAGTGAATTATCATGCTGCATGATAGACTCTCAATAGGTCCTTCATGCAGCAAGATGATTCAGCATGTCATGCCACATGATCGTCTAGGGACGCTTTACAACAGAGTAAGAGAAAGTAAACTCGAAATAAAACCCTTTCTTTACCAACCCGTCTGGCCAACGTGGTAACAGTAGGCTAAACACCTCCAATGAACAAAAGTCACAAAACCCCTAGTTCCCGGCAGTCCCGCTATTCCCGATTACGATAGCGGTCGTGGTAACGGCGGGACAGGGGGTGCAATCTCCGGGCTAAGGGAGGCTACCATAAACGACTACAACTGGCTACTTATAAGTGTAACTGTGGTTAGATCAACATCTCACTGAACTCGAAGTAGAACTAGGCCGCATAAACTGGCACTATCGGGGTTATCCGAGATCCGAAGACAGGGGAGGACACGATAACCCTCGAGTCAGGCAACCGGTTCTACTTTAGCTTCTCTAAAGTAGCTGATCAACTCTCCCAGGGCCGTGTCGGTTTCTTGGTCAACAAGGACCTCATTAGCAGCGTTGTGGAAGTCAGCAGTGTACTAAAAATGTTGTACTAAAAATCACGAACAGACATTTCTAGAAGGTGATACAGGTATATGCGCTGACCTCGACTTACTCTGACGAAACCGCCAAGGCCGTGTACGAAGATATTGCCAAGGCAATACATGGTTGACACGCAAACAAACAAAATGGTCAGAACGCTGCAGGAGTGTCTCGAAAGTTGTTTCCCGGAAAACGCAAACAGCAAGAGGCCAAACTCTCTCCCGAGACTCTCGAACTTATGAGGAGAAGGCGTGAGCTGACAGCCACTCAACCGTCTTCGTCAGATAGGAAAGCCTTAAACCAAAAAGTTAGAAAGATGATACGACGTGACCTCTGACGCTTCAACACTCGCACAGTAGAGAATGCGATTGAGCGGAACCGGGAGTCGAAAGTGTTCGCTCAGCATTTGGGGAGACCCCATCTGACGAAACTCAATACAGAGAATGGCAGAGCAATTACCACAATGTTCGGGATTTTCGAAGAGATTAAGAAATTTTATGGACGGTGACGTGGTACGCATCACGGATAATAGAACCAACGAGACTCAGTGAAGATGACCACAGAGCCCTTTAACGCGTCATTACAAGTGAAGCAAAAAGCTCTATTGATATCGTCAGGGTTTTTGTCCCGGCATAATTATAAATCAGACGAACTACTTACAAGTACATATTAGTAATGTTTATTGATGTAAATAACCTTTAACATTTTGCTTAGAAACTAAGACACATTTGCGACGTGTGACTGTGAGGGTCATCTCCCCGAAAAATACGGTCAAAATTTTTTTTCACGTAAAAGAAATCTAAGGTCCTAGGTAAATTGAATAAGTGTTTACCTACGTATTTTATTTGCTTCTACTTGTACCGACATCAGATAATTCTATACATTATTCTTATGGTTAAAGTCACTCCGATAGAATAACCAAGTATTACATAAATAATTATGTAAAACTTAAATAGTATGGCTCTGTTTTAAATAATATTCGTCGTCACCCGCGACTTATCACTATAGTACAGTGAGATAATATATATGTACACCAGTTTTTGTAATGTTTAAACAAAAATACAGATAATTACAGTTTTATAAAAGTATGTAGGTATTATACCATGTTGGTAGTTATAACCTATATTATATATTTTGGGTGTGTGTTTGTTTGACCGCGCTAATCTCGGAGTCTGCCAGTCTGATTTGTAAAGCACATACCTTCTGGGGGTTTTTTGCGGGGGGAAGCTGTACAAGGGTATATGAAAATTCAAAGACAAAAACGCAGATGAAACTGCCAGAAACAGTTGGCGAAAAAAAAAATTCTATGCTAAAGCATTAAGTCCACCTTATTCAATGTATTTGCAGGAAGTGTAAATAAATAAATATGATAGCAGATTATCATTAGTATCAGACATTAACTCCACATCGTTTGCAATATAACTCTTGGACATATTTTGGGCTTGGCTGCTACCAGTTGACATGGAACCGTCGAAATGTGAATTCGCGAGCACGTCTTTCCCAAAATGTTACGCAACTATTTGGCCCTATGCCACGACACGTGCATCCACTGTTAAGACTGTTTTCTCCGCGTTCAGGATTAGAACCAGACAATCTAAATGTAATCAGTGCACAAACAATAGTTCAAGTAGGATTTGCGCTTTAGACACCATTTGGAAAATTTCATTTACAATTTAGTTTTTTGTTTAGCCACTGTGTGTAATTTAATAACACAGACAAAATTGAGATGATAAAGATAGAGATTGAGAAATAATAGGTGTAAAACTCAACACTATTTTATTATTCTTGTGAAATAATATTTTTTTTTTTTAAAACTAAGAGATTTCTTGTTCGCGGCCAAGGCTTGCTATTATATCCTACCAGCAACCCGCCCTGGCTTCGCACGGCTACAAATTATACACCTAAACCTTCAGAACAGACAGACAGACGCGGCGGGGTACTTTGTTTTATAATATGTAGTGATAATTGTTATTTTCCTGGCTAGATTAAATCTGTAATATCTTCGAAAATATTCATTTAAATTGCATGCTGTAAAGGGCCATATTGATCTATATTAAATGTACAATATATTTAAGGTAGTTACTTGCATAAGAATTAATGCAGTATTGCTTAAAATCGCTTCGTGAATAAGCCCTTATTTCTCATAAAAAGTAAAGGATATAAAATGGTTATTGTAGGTTATCCTTAAGAGATAGACATATACCATCGCGGACTTCTTTGTAGACTTTTTTTAGGTGTACAATACTGTAGTACATTATTTTGATCTATCTCGTAGGGTTCAGCCAGCGTTTGCAATGTAAGCGCAAAAAAATGTGTTTATTTACGACATCACATTAGAAACCTCTAAAATTATCAGTGTTTCTCTACTATATTATGCATGTATTATACATATAAACTTTCGCCTTGAATCACTCTATCTATTAAAAAAAACCGCATCAAAATCCGTTGTGTAGTTTTAAAAGTCTAAGCATACATAGGGACAGACGGACAGCGGGAAGCGACTTTGTTTTATACTATGTAGTGATGCAACAAAAATATTCTGAGCCGTTACTCCGTGATTATGTGCAAGAAGTACAGACATACCAACAAGTCAATACATACAAACCTTTACTCAATATATACATATATAATATTCCGTAAATCTGTAAAACTTAGATAGTATTCTTACCTGCTTTTAGTCCACGCATACATACTTAAAAAAATATTATATATTTCTATTTCAGTAAAATCAATAACCTACATAATACAGTTTAGCAAAACTTGTCATTGCTACTAAAAATACTTTATGAACCTTTCAACACCAAAGTTATTAATATAAAATACTAAAAAGATAATTTACGCCTCAACATTTATTATGATTTACTTTATTTTTAAAAAGTATGTCAAAATAAATATTTTAACGCAGGTATAATTCTGGCATCACTACTTTTGTACGGATAAACTTGTAGCTTTTATGATGTGGCGGCCAAATGGTCGTACTATAATATATTTGGCTGTCATTACTGTCAAAAGTAATTAAACTTTGTCTCATAAGTTTGACACAAATATTCAATATATTATGATGTTATATAGAATAATAAAGCAATCCTTTTTAATAAAAGAATATATCTAAAAACAGTTCAGTTAATCTAGAGAACGTCCCAAAATCTATTTTACCTCGAATACTATTTTATAAATATCTTCTCTGTCTATTGTTTATTTTAATAATTTTTTACGCTGTGATATCTATATATTAATACGTGAAGCGAAAACTTTGGATCCCTTTTTACGAGAATTGGGCGGACGGAGGACTATGAAATTTCGCACACTTATAGTTTATACAGAGAAGAAGTGACGAATGCTAAAATTTTTGAACAATATTTGCTACAAAGTTAAAAAAAAATGCAAAAACGGGTACATACAGCTATGAGTGTCGAAATTCGACCACCACGGGATCTCTAGTAATATTTAATTCGTAAACGTTCTACAATATTTTCTGCAGAAATGAGTCAACACTTAATATTCAAATGTCCTTGCATAAAAATATAACATTAAATGACTACTTTTGCATTCGTGCATAGTGTTAAATGAGTTGAAGGCGAATCTATTGTATCAATCTGATGACAAATGAACGCATTCAGTTGTACTGCAAGAACATAAAAAAAAAATTATTGTTGCATATTTTCAGTCGTCAGTATTTATATTCAGTCTAATATAATAAAAAAAGTAACGCTAATAATAAGTATTGTACCCATATGAAGAAAACTTTAGGAGGATAATAATAGAAAAGTAAATGAAAGTGATAGCAGACTACCCTGAATTACTTCTCATAAATATCCGTACAAAAGTTGTCTGGAAGAAATCGCCGCAAGTTATAAGATCGCCATTTGTATACTTAAAAGTTTGTAGCGTGTTTGCAATTTATTTTACTTAATGGTGTACATAAAAGATAAATAATAAATTGACATCTTCCTTGAAAAATACAATATCGTGTTGACAAATGAAACAAGTGGATCGGATACGTTATCATATCGATATAGGCATTATAAATATCAGAGGATTTACATAATTCAACGACTTTCGTATCCAAATTAAGTTGTAAAATGATTGCCTGGAATTCATGAGACATTAAGAACAACCCGAAAAACATTTCTGAGAATACTTCAATGTTTTTGGTTTTTCACGTCGAATAAGTCGCTTAAATACACTTTTGCGTCTTCAAACGTTTGTTATCGCAATCGCGAGAAAACCATGTTTTTGTTTATGCCAACCGCTTCGCTAATTTTATCCCCGTGTTCACTAGAAAGAAAGATGAAAGTATGGATTTTTGAACGGACGATTTTCTTGGAATATTGCGTTGTAAGTAAACTGACCTCTTTTTACTTCTAGTTATTTCTAAAACTGTACATAAATTATGAAGATTTAGTGTGTACTTTTGCATCGTTATAGCTCCAAAGGTTATTAGGGTTATTAGGTGGTTGTTTCGACGGTCATTTGGGATTCAAATTTAATAAGAAGGAAGGGAGCAGCAGATATTCAATATTCTACAGGTTATTAAACAGCAAAAGAAGAAAACAAAAAAGAAATGCA